>JAYKKI010000004.1:22845000-23445000 GCA_039881145.1 Druceiella hillmani | reverse complement strand
ATTGAGTGTGCAGGCTTTCCCCCGCATGCAACCCTGTACGCTCCTGAGAATGTGCAATAGAGTGACTGTATAAAAGCCGCTATTGGATTTGTAAGTACTGCAAAATGCCATAAGCTTTTATACCTATCACTTATGGTGCTGTGAACCCAAATGAACTCATAGGGTCATTACTTCCTATATATACGTACATTTATATTATGTATGTGTGTGTATATATATGTGTGCATGTATGTGTGTGTGTGTATGTATATATATATATATATATATATATATATATATATATATATATATATACACACACGTCTTTTTTAAAATATTATTGTACTTTAAACCTGTTTATCCCTATACATACTCTTGGACATTATATAATAACACTTTAAACTTAATTTCAAAAAAGTTTTAAAGGAGAGTGTGCACATTATGACTGAAGTTGTATAAAAATATTTTCTTTTTAGTTCAGTAGGCTCTTTTTGTGTGTGACATTTGTTCTTTAAAGAGGTAGAAAATACAAGTTAGAATGTAATAATATTTAACAATCTAAAATAATTTGATAAGAGTTTAAAAACTTTCAGTTTTATTATGTATTCCTTGAGCATTAGAGTATTTTTAATCGGTTGGAAGAATTGTTGGAATTCCCGTGTATTTTTGTAAGATTTAAACCTATTTTGCCAATAATGAATTTAAATGACCATTAAAATCTGTGTAAAGAGACATAGACTGAATTGCTTTAACAAGATTTAAACTTCTTGCGAATCTTCAATACATGCTATAGAAGTTTTGCAAGGAAAAATGACTGTTTAGTTAAAGGTTTTAGAGTAGAATTTTTTAGAAATTAATTTCTGAAATATTTTTCATTGTGCCAATTGTTGTAAAATAGCTTTTATAATTCAAGTTCGAACCAGAAATACGATTTTATTAATTTTAAAGAAATAGGACTTTTAGACAAATAGAAATTACAACAGAATAATATTGGTTTTTAATAATTCTAATATAGAAATATTATCTAGAACTTATATAAATTAGTAATTTTGTTTATGTAAAAAAAAACTTATAACATTCTAGATTTATCATACAAATTTCAGTGATTCTATAATGGTAATTTGAGAATTCGAAATTAAAATTAAATTGTTTTGATAAAGTCATGACAATTGTTTATTTTACTATGCTTATATAATTTATATATTAAAAAGTGACATTTTTCCTTCAAAAAATGTGAGAGAGTCTGTGAAATAAAAAGAAAATTAAGTGCAAAGAGCAAAAGCTGTTAGGTGTTCACAATATGCCGTTTAGTATATATTGAAATGGTTCACGGAAAGTGGTTAATTCATGGATTTGTTGCGAGCAAGCAGAAATTAAAATATATCAAAAATAAGATAAATTTTTAAACAGACAAAAAACGATCAGAGAATATATTTTCATTGAGCTTTAAGTTATTCTGTGCCACTGGAATGATATAAAGTACAATGTGTCTTAGGATGATTTTCCTTTTATTGTGAAACTTGAAAACTATCAATCAATATAGTCAAAATGAGAAGAACTGTGCTAGCCTCAATGGTTGTGTAGAGGAAGGCCTATACTCAGAAAGAAATCGAATAGCTTAATTGGCTTAAAAACACTACACCAAGGCTTACTGGTCAAATATTTTATGGTCTCGCAAATCTAACACTGGGGTATGCATTTTTTAGATATACTATTTAACAAAACTATGTACATTTGCGTTTATCTTTGATAGGATACATAATTGACTCCATTTGTATTTGTATTATCATTGTGTTTTAGGTATTTAGCATCCCCGATATACCCTTCTAAAATGAAGAGAGGTCACCCTCTGCATAGCACAGAATGCGTGGTACCCAACAGTGAAACATGAAAATAGAAGTAACACTATTTGGAGTTGCTTTACTTGTTGGCGAAATTATCATCTGCAAAGATCACATAAAAACTGCAAAATTTATAAATATTTTAAAAAATACGCTGGCTTCCTCCTTTATGAAGGTCTGCAGTGACACTAATATGAATGGTGTCAAATTCCAATAAAATAAGTTTTAGGCCGCACGATAGCAGCCACGATGTTCTAGATGAGGGAAAGTGAGGTCGATATTTTAAACTAGCCTGCACAGCCTTCAAAAATTACCCTGTCGAATACTTAGGGGTGTGTTGATGATAAAGAAACAGTGGCACATTGTCATATCGAAAGCACCCTTAAAACAGTGCTTTTTCAGGAACGTAGTAAAATATGCACGAAAAAGTAACACCGGCTTGTGGCAAATATGCCATAAGAATAATTGGTGTCATAAAAGCTAAGAGACCTAACAAAAAATAACTAAAATTTAATAAAATAAAACTAAAATTTAATAAAATAAAACTAAAATTTAATAAAATATAACTAAAATTTAATTAATTATACATTTTATTAGTTAAGAAATATATTTTGTTCCATTTTAAAGCAATGTAATATTCTTTTTAAATATATTTGTTTATGTGGGTTACTTAATACTTATCAACAAGGCTATGAGTAGGTTAACTTTGGCAAATATGACAATAAATGAAAGAACCTATTTCTATACAGAATTTCACTCCCCCATTTTCACCTAACATAGTTCACAAGATGTGTACAATGTAAAAGCTGAATTTAATTAGCAAATAAAAAGAAACAAAACAAACAGAAATCTCCTACACTAACCTAGTGTAGAATTGATGGAAAGGCTGATTTCTAGCTATAAGAAAAAAATGAGGAAGAACAAATTTTCCAATCTATATTTTACTGAAAATATATGTATTTCCCACCATTTGGCCCATTCTCATTGTCAGCAATATTATCTGACAAACACATAATTCTAAAGTCCTTTAACAAAGTCAATATGTCACTGCTGTAACAACTAATGAACGGAGGAATCTCCAAACTTCTTGTTGTCAATTAACACACAGTTCCTGACATGAGTAAATATAAAATTATTCTTAGAGATCGTTTCACTGAAATCACCAATACGTTTAAACCACAAAGCTCCAATCCACCTTAGTTATTATTACTGCCATTTTGGAGAAAACACAGTATTCTTCAGAACTATGTAAATTTGACTAAGCAAACAACGGGAGAGCTAAAATAATGTTGACTGAGACTGAATAGAATAGTTTATGTTTGTATCTACCGGAAAAGTGAGCTTAGAGTTTTTATCCATGCGAATAAAAACAGAATAGGAATACCGGTTAATCTTTTAAACATTTCATCTACAAGTCAAAATTTTGAGGTCCCCATTTCACATTCCATTGTTCTTATCAGCCAATAAGAAACAACGTCGAAGTCAGTTATACAGCCTTCAAGAGTATGGCTTCACAAACCAGTACAAATAAATTATTCCTTGATTACACAGGTTCCTCAGATACCCCAACCCAATGATAATATAAACCCTAAGGTTTATTTGAAAATTATTACAGAGTAAATATAAATTGAATGCCTTATAAACACTTATTTATCCATTAAACACTTATTTACATAATTTCATAAAGCCTCAGAGATCAGACCATCCAGAGACTCATCAACCATCGCACGCACCACTTGTTGAGGTAGTGAAGTTGTTTTTATTTTTCTCAAAAAAATTTATACTCCATTTTATTATATCTTGTCATTTTGTTATCAGCATATTACAAATATTTAAGAACATTGATTATAGATAATTAATTTAAGCTAATTTACACAGTAACGCAGTAAAAGGAATTTCAAAATTTATATTCAATACTTTATTACATAATATTGTATAATTGAATTACATGAAAAAATTAATAATATTTAACACAGTGTACATACAAGAGCGTCCAAACTCACATGACATTCAGGTTGCGGAAGCAGTGTCATTTTACAGAGTATAGATCTACCGTATATGACACTACAGAGATTTCTTTAACTGTGTTTTAGTTATCTGTATATATGCGCTAAAAGTAACAATTGGAACATTTCGTCTTTTACGTTATTGAATAGATAGCATAAATGCACAAGTATGGCAAATGTGAAATGCTGTACAATAGGCCATTGCAGTCAAACATTGATATTACCTTTCATATTATATAATGGTAAGGTTTTTTGCTATTGAGTATTGGCAGTCACTATTGAAATAATTCCATAATATTTTGAATTATTAAAAATCTATCATTATTAACTGAACATTGGCCACATTAAAACAATTTTTGACAGCTTATATGTATGATTTTTAGGATCAAGTACTTATTTCAAATTGAAATCATTTTAAAATGTATTTTCCTGTAAATAATTCAATAGATGTCACATTGCTTTTAGCATTCCAAATGAATGACCTAATAGGAAATTCATGTTTACATACAACTACCATTACCATCATCAATTGCATTCAAGGTAAAACTAGAAGTTCCGAAACTTAGCCAATAATAGATAATATCATCACATTGTGTGGTAAAACTTGTAAATAGGATTTAAAATACTAATAATAATAAGTTTCCTGTGTAGTTCCTAACATATGATTTAAGTAGTGTTGGGAAAGTCTCCCTGAGATCACTGATTCTTATAACAAAATATTGACTGTATTTAGTTAGCTCCCTGAGACGTTTAGTACAAGTTACTCATATTAATATTGCAAATATGAGCTATCGATACGGAAAATTATTATTTAATTGCATTGTAAAAAGGAGATTAATATTAATTCGGATCAGACTTTTTCCTGATTTATTAAAAAAAAATTTTGTTTGAGAAAAAATTTCATCAAATGACATAAAATTTTATTTCAATGGTAATAAAATAAAATTTTCATAATACGTTTGAATGATCATGGTGTTATTATGAATATATTTGTGAATGAAATAATAATATAATTATTTGATTATATAATATTAAAAGAAAATAAAAAGTGACCCATTATATTAAAAATATATATGTATATTTATGTATATATGTAAATATCTCCCAAAATTCAAAATTTTTTTATTTTTATGTTTCTTTTAATATTTTTCATAAATTATAACTAATGAACTTCAGTAAACCAGATAAAGCTGTACACTGTAAAGTATTTTTATGCAATTTTTTTGAGTGAGTTTCAAATTTTGTCGTATTAGTATGTCGTTTTTGTCCCTGTTAACTACTATTATACTAAATAAAGACAAATTAGCAATCAAATCACTGTATTAACAATAAAAACACAAAGACATTAATTCGGGAATGTTGGATTCTTAAAAAGTCATGTATATTTTCAGAAATACTTATTTAATATGTCTCTTGGATCAACAATGAAAAAAAAAAAACGAAAACTTTTCTTAATTTCTGTCCAAACAATCAAATATTGAAATAAATTAAAGGAGCAAAGTTTGTGACTCGAGAGACACGGTCAAAGTGCTAATCAACTAATTATGAATATAAAAATCAACAATGTAGCAAACAATATTTTTACAAGTCACTGTTTTCGCAGTCACTGTTTTAATCACAAGAAAGGGTTTTTTGTAACTATGACTACATATAAAAGTAATAAGTTTACTTATTTAATAGCTATTACAAAATATGAGAACTTTACTATTACCATAATTGTTAAATTTGTATAAATTTGTCCTCGTGTTATCTTAGATTGTTGTTCATCAAGAATTTTTACAATATCTGTATAATCGATATAAGACATATCCGTTTTGTCTAAAGAAAACTGCTGGTTGTTTTTATATATTGCAAAAAGGTAACGAAGATTTCGCCATCATCATCCAAATGATTAACAACACAGGCATATCTATAGATTTTTCGTTTTATTATCGCCACATTGTACTGTCCGATTTTCTTTATTGTGTACATTGAATGTTGATGGACATGGTTCTTGGTCATCTTCCAATATATTAGGTGATTTTGTTAATAACATCATACAATTTTTTGCTTCGTGGTTTACTCAAATCTGATAACTCTATCTCTTTTAGTGGAGATTTTGCGGAACTTTTGAAACGAATCAAGGTTACATCGTCCACAGAGTCCATAAGATTATGAATCGGCTGATAAATTTTAGGCTGAAGACATTCACAGAAGCCTCTCCTCTTGTAGAAGCAGCTTAAATTCCTGAACTTTAGGTTACCACGAACTGATGTAAATATTTGATGTAGATGTAAAGTGCCTGCAAGAGGTGTGATCTTAGATGGCTGTTGTTTCGAAATACCCTCTATGTATTCTGTGGAAATCCAAAAAAGTTTGATCTTACTCTGATCTTTAAGTGCCTCATAAAATTGCTCTGCACACTCTATCCCATCCAGTTGCTACCATATAATCGGCTGATCTCTTGAGAAAACTGCTAATACCATTCGCATGGCCTTTCTCTGTCCGGCTTCAAATCCATAGTCAAAAGTTTTGTGGAACAGAGTTAAAAATTATGTTATTGACTGTATTGGCTGAAGGGCCAGCAGTGTAAAAATGTGTAGTTTTTATTTCTGGATGTTTCTTCCAAAAATCAGACAAAATTGGACGTATGTGCACCCAAATGGCTGCAGGTTGATGATTTGTCAAGGCCAATATGATGCAATAAGATTCTACTTTACGCGTAGATTGTTTGTCATGAATATAAACTACCACTGTGTGTAGGGTAGCATTCTTCATATTTTACAGGATCTAGTTTTAGTCTCTCTTTATAGCTTCTTACTTTTTCAGCTGGCGTTAGTGGCATATTAGGTAACTGGAATAAAAGAAAATTTAAAATCAGACAAGCAAAACTGATGAACCAGTAATTTAAATAAAGTATTGAATAAGTAGGTAACTAAATCTTTTCTTAAATCTTGAATTTCTTTTATCATAAAGTATATTATCTTACAAAAAATATGATTTTGTCTCTGGGGTGATTGCTTGTCTTTTAGGTCACCAAAAAAGTAATACAGAAGACATTTAACGGTAAAAAGTAAATATTGCTAAAGCATATTAGACTAAAATTGCAATGGCACAAACTGTAAAATATATCTCAAGTGCAAAATACTTACAAAAACTCTGAATGTAGTATTCAGACACTCAGTCACTCAGAAGACCAACAATAAAAACATGTTACGTTTCTTCGAACCATGGGCGAACTGACCCAATTAAGTGATGATCATTCAAAGAAATTTGATGCAACATAATGCAACGAAATCTGAAACTTATGGACTTTATTCTTACTATTGACAGAATAAAGTCCAATACTATCATGAAGATTTTCTAAAGTACGGCGTAAAATTCAAACATTATTTATTCTTGGGACACCAAATATTTGTATGGGAGATGATTTGTGTCCCATGGATGACCAACAAAAATGCAATTAATTATTATAACTATGCTAACAGAATATATTCATTGGTGAATAATCAATCTAGTTTATAACTAGAATTGTTCAAAATAGGTCTTTTTGTATAGTTTGAATACAAAAATATATGAAATAGTGCGGACAGACAGATACAACAAATAGTTGATTCACCCATATATAGACTTCATATAATCCAGAAGTCAGAATTTTTTTTTCGCGTCATATTTTTAGTTATAAACGTTTTTATTTTTCCTTAAAAACCTCCACATTTAAACACCGTTGGTGGAGTTTGCAAATTGTACCTATACTTCATTACGTTTCGCAGCTATCTACGTGTTAGAGAGAGATAGTAATAAACTGTTGACTTCTTTTAGCATGTTTCATGAGGGGTATAAATGCAGTATTTATCCTGCACAAGCATAAGTAGTTAAATTGATTTTCTGTTATTTCAGTCATTATAAATCTTGGATATTTATACGAAACGATAAGGCACAAAACAATAAACGGTTAATTTGAAAGTCAAGTTCACCGAACAAAGTCAATTAATTTTGTGATCTCCAATAAAAGTCACCTTACCAACTTATTTGATGTTGTATTACATTTATTAATTAAATATACATATGGGGGATAGGTAATGATATGTTATTTTTAATAAATTTATGAAAAGGAAAGTATATAATAAAGAAAATATCTATAAATTATATAATAAATAAAATATCAATACAAGGTTAGTCGATTCTCAAAGTAAACAAATTCAATTCCTACTCAAATTAAACTTTATAAATATATCTATTATATTCCAAAAACAGATTGAATAACATATGATAGACATGACTGATTTGCTACACTCAACAGTGTCATCTAGTGAGCAGACTTGAAAATAAAAATTCATAAATTTAACATTAATGACGAGTGTGAATTCTATTTACTAGATAACAACATTTAAATTCCTTGGAATCACCAAACTACACGGCAGCCATGCGTTGACCATACAGTCGCCGCACTGCAGTTGAATTTATCCATCTTCCTTGGATAATACGAGTGCATTATATTTAATGTTTTTTCTACTTTTATTCACAATTGAAACCACCATAGACTTCATCAATTCATTTTTATAGCAGATAATTTTTAACTAAAACACGATGTGGATTTTGCTAAGCTATCTTTTATTCTTACAAAACACATGATAAAATACATGCAATTATGCGATAGTACATGAGATAATACGGTATGTAAAAATCGTTCATTTTTGAATTGCACCATGACTTATAAATCATTATTTTTAATACTAATAGATTATGTTCGAAACCCAATTGATAGTGTCCAATGACTAAAAATACTAGTGGGAACACACCCTGGAGTGACAGCACCTGCCGCTGTAATTGACGTTGGATTCAGATTAGTACGTGCTTCATACACCCGGCGAAATTGTCCAAGTCATTTGGGAAAATGTCTAAGTAGGCAACTTACTCTATTAAGCAAAATTGTTGTACTTCCCAAAATAAATCACTCTACCTCGGTGCAGGCTATATACACGTCATATCACCAGTTTTGTTATGACATTTTGTTTCTAAATTATTACCAAATATTTTTCATACACAAATTTTAATTAAAGAAACCATTTCCTTTGTTTATGGCTAGATCTAGGTAAGTTTGAATTGGCGAAAAGGCAAACTTGTGATAATCATACGTACACTGTGTCATTATATTTTTAACTGAGCTTCCAAACATAAGAGTACTCTGTCTGCTAGATTAGGCCGATTTCTATTTTGCATACCTTTCTTTAATATATGCTAATCTTTCTACTAAAATCCATCTCCAAAAATTCCATTATTTCTTGTAAAAAGAACCAGTTATTTCATTTCACTGGTAATTAAAATCACTTCATCTACAAAACATCCTTGAAATATTTAGTTTTTAGTTATAACAAAAATAAAAAGGAAGACGTTATTAATAATTATTTTGAGCAACCGCTTCTCTCATTCAATGCTGTTAGTTACTAGTATTTTAAAATGTGGTAATATTTTATTATCATAAAAATTTTAACAGATTACTACACATCACTTGGATTATCGTCATTTTAATATGTCGTGTACATGTGAAAAATTTTGGTTATTTTAGCTTATTGCATTACAAAAATTCTTCGTTTTGCTTAAACTTTTAGATTTTAAAACCCTTTTTCCTATAATAGAACTTACTACCTGTTGGTAGTAATTAAGACAAATTCCATGTATCAATAGTTCTCATCAAAAAGTCCTGAAATTCTACAAAAATTTAAATATGAAAAATAAGGCAAGTTTTCTTTTGATTATAAAGTTAGTTAAAAAAAGATTTGAAATCAAAATACCTTTAAGTTCCAAGTGGGTTCTTTATATTTAATAAAGAGTAAGTTCAAATTTCAAATTGGTGAGGTTTATTTTTTCAAGAGGTTTACTTAATTTTCAAGAGTTATCGGAATTTTTAATGGATGAAATTTATCATAAATATTATCAAATGACCTAACTTTTAAATATGTAAAATTTCATTGAATTCAACTCTTTCTAGGTTAAATAAAAAAACAAGAGATTAAACAAATAATTCATAATTTTAGATGATATATCATTTTATTATATTTCATATCAATCCCGTGTCCGTGTGGTAGCTTCACGGTGTGTGCGTTGTGTCAGCATGAAAAAATTTGTGTCAAATAAACGCGTGAAAATAAATTTGTGTGTCAAATAAATTTTCAGTTCAATAAAACTATCAACAACAAAAAGCCTCATCATTTTCAATTATTATTATCAATTTTATTGTCTTACGTATCATATACAAATGCCAAATTTTAAATCAATAAATTATGGGACAGTGAGGAAAAGTGTAGTTACATACAAATGCAGATGAAGTCTGAAATACAACTGATAAAAATATTTTTTCATTTGTTATGACAGATGAAAACATTTTTTCTTTAAGTAAAATGGTGAAACTAATGTTACACAGATTTTTTTTTCTTTAGGTGAAAAAAAAATCTGTGTAACATTAGTTTTGCTATATTACAAAAAATTTACTATGCACCATATATCGCAACTGGATTTGGGATAAATTTTAAACATCTGAAATTTACATTTACTTACATTTACGATTGATAAACATCTCTAGAAAGACTGCTGTTTGTGTTGATAATGCCAATGAAAATGTAGAACAATGTAAATGGTAGATCAATTCGTGTAGTTAGTGACGAAGCTAGGATTTAAAAGTATTAAGCACATCGTGGCCTAAAATTTATAGTTTAAACATTATTATTTGTAACCCGTCGTGACATTGGGAAATAATTGCATGATCTTTGTTGTATTAAAAATAATATGTGGAATTGTATAAATAGATGAATGTCTTGATAGCCCAAGTAGCTTTTTATGTTTTCAATTAAAATTAAAGAATGATTAAATAAATTGTCCTTCACTCGTACCTATCAGGAAATAAATAAAGTTTCCAATTTTTCTATTAATAGTAGGTGGAATTTGTCATAATTATGCTCTTTTGATGCCTAATAAAAGCGACTATTAAAATATCACGATTATTTCAGTGTTTCAAAAAACAAGTGACCGTCGTAAATAAACCAATCAGTACGCTTGAATCTGTTTGAAAAGATTTAAATGATCTTTTTAGTTATTTACGATGTATGATGTAATAGTTGAAATGGCATTGAATCCACGTTCGAGTGAAGTGCGTGTCTGCCATTGTTTACAATATTTTGTAATATGGTTGCGAATGAGTAGCGAGCACAATTAAAAAAAAATGTTTTCATTTTTTAGTATGAAGGAATACTTGGTTGTGGTTTTTATATATGCTTAGTGTAAAGGAATACTTGGTTATGGTTTTTATATATACCAAATATAATTGTATTACTGGTGAAGCCTTTAGGACATACAATGAGTAGTACCTCAATTGGCGACAACCTGAAAGATGCCAAGTAAATCAGCCTTTCATTTCAGTGTGATCACATAGTTCTAGATCAAGAAAATCAACAAATACAGACGAGAATGTGCTAGATCATTGTAGACTGGAGCCCCATTTGAATATCAGATGCTGTGGTAAACAACTGAACTCGAATCACATGTTGGTAAATAAAATTTAAAAACAAGAGAAACAATTTCTGTACGCTATTAAAAAACATAAGCGTTGAAGTTGGCACATTATGCACATAGAGTAAATTGTGCAGAATGGGCCTTACAGATATGTAGTAAAAACACCCATGCAATCAACAAGTTTATTTATTCCAATGAAAATTTATTTACACAAAACTCCATGTAGACACTTGTTTATCATCGTTGGTGATTCCAAGTCACACACCAGTTATCTCATCAAACAAGATGGACTATAAACATCTGAACTGATAAATACAGCAATACAATTATTACCTCATTTTTATATAACTGGCACTTTAAATTGTTAAATATATCTGGCATAACTCAATGTTACACTGACCCAACATTTATACAGTATCTTGACTGCAAGATCTGTGGCTTGAATATGATGGCATAGCACGCCATATTGCATCTCAAATCAGGAGTCTTTTCCAAGAATGGTTTGGTGCGCAATGGATAAGGCCAAACCTAGGCCCCATACAGGATACTGTCCCATACAGGATACTGTCCCATACAGGATACTGTCCCATACAGGATACGACACATCTAAGTTTTTTTTATGGGGCTGGATTTAGCAATTGAAAATGAAACTGAGATGAAACATTGGATTGTTCAGGTTCAGATTGTAAACTGAATTCAACAGTATATTCAAGATTATCCCAACTTAATGAAAAGAACCCCATGCGAATTATTGTCAGCTGAGAAAGTTGAGGTGCGAGAACTACACTTTGAGATAAAATTTAGGTAAATAAATTGATTACGTAACATTTTATTTCAGTACTTGAATTTCTTACACAAATACATACATTTGATATTTAAACAAATGTAAGTAGCTGAATAATATGGAATACTATTCTTTGTAATTTTTTACATAATCAATTATTTCCATTGCTTCACGGAAATGCGTGGGGTCACAAATTGTTTACTTTAGATAATACATACTAAACAATAGACTCATACAGCAAATACATTGTAAAATTTGTATTATGCTTCATTATAATCAATTTTAACATAAAATAATTATAATTTCAGTTATTGTGTACGCCTACGTAAACTAATTTTTCTATACAAATATGGATGTCATGAAATGAAATGCGTATAAAATTGAACAGTGGCTAATTGAGTAATGAACGAGAGAACACAGAGATACATGCATACACGCATACACATACATACATATATATATATTTAAATATATGCCTTCTCTAAATATTACTTATATCCCTTCTGCTTATCTGTTTGAGTTTCGCTGGTGAAAATAATAAGATGTCCTGTTCCAGGATAGAAGTCTTTTTTTATAAAACATGCGCTCTTTTATGGAATATTCCTAACTACCTTGATGTTGTGTTTAATGTAATCCACATACTAACATTACACTTAAAGAACTTTATAAAAATTAACAGAATTAATAAAAAAATTCCCGTACAATTTTGTTATTCAAAACCACCATCAATCTCAATATTTAATACACATAAAGAAGATATCTCACTGTTTATTTATAGACAAAATTAGTTCTACAGAAATTAATACAAAACACTCACTATTCAATAATTTTATTTTCCAATTTATGATGTGCGTTAGTTAAGAAATGTGCCATGACCAAATTACGTCACAACTATATCTATGCATCCTGCAAAAGACGTTGTTTAACTGGTAAAACAAGAACAAAACCAACGTAATTGATGAAAATAAACCTGATGGACTCTAGACAATAAATAGTCACATTACATAAGCGTGCGGTTCAAAAATCGTTAGATAATGATATTTATTTTACGAATATATATTATTAAAGATTTTTGAGATCATCAGATCAATCCTTGATTGTTTGAATTTTCAAGATATTGTTTTATATTTTATGACCACACAATCTATTATCTCAATTTGTATAATTATCGGCAAATTGTTCGCTAATGCAAATATCTACATGCATAGCATGCGTTTAGGTTTTTTATATTTTAGTAAAAAATATTTAAATCATTTACCTATGTTTAATAATGGTTATAAATATTTATCTTTACCTGAACATATTTGCGTAAAATCCTTTATATTTGCATACAAACTTTAATGTATACATATGGTAGACATATTGCTATGTGAGCAATCTCTTACAACTTACCGGAACATCAATCCAGCCCTACCTAACGAACAACCAGGAATGGACTGGCAATGTGTCACGCTGTCAAAGGCCATAAGCCTGTGATCAACCCAACACACCATTACTTTCATTTCTATTTTATTAATTTTAAATTATAATTTTAATCTAAGTTAATAAAATTAGTCAATGTTTATAATAATTTTTTAAATTCTGAAAAAGTCAATAAAACATGCGAGTGAGTAATTTCTAATGATACTAATATAATTAAAGAGTATCGTTTGTTTCATATAATGAATTTATGGCCTATTGCTTACTCCACTATCTATCGTGGTTGGCTATTAAAAAATATATTGTCCATGTTTCAAATGCAACAATTGCAAATTTCACCATTTTCTCAGGAGAATTCATAGTTTTCCGAAGGAAAAATTGCTGAATATGAGAAAGATTACTTCAAGTATTTTATGTAAAAACATTCAATTTTAAATTCTATATTAAGTCATAATTAAAAACTAAATCAAATTAACAATAACAAATGCTAAAAGATTATCAAGTGATCTATCAATAAGATCGGCTAACGTTCTGCAATATTGACATGACTTTTTTTATAATTTTCATTATAAGTATAATTTACAATGATATGTACACTAAAAAAACGAGTTTTCTAAAAAAAGAAAATTTTTACAAAATACTTCTTTTTATTGTTCAGAATAATGGGCCAAAACATTTATGTGGAAATATGTCCCAAGGAATAATAAACCTGAATAATAAACACACACATGCACACAAACATTTGGTGGATTTAATTCTAGACAGGAGATTTCTTCCAATCAATCACAGATTAAATTTAAAAATTTGGTTAATAGACCGTAAAAATTATATTTAAAAAATTTTATAAAGAAATTGTATGTAAAAAATTTGATAAAGAAATCGTATGTTAAATTTTATAAAAAATTTTACTTTTATAAAATACTCAAAATTAAATATAGAACAAATTTAAACAGAAACATTAAAAAAATTATATGTAGACAAAATTTAAAAATATTGCCAATATATAAAATAAGAAGAGGTGGGAATAAGATTTACAAGGGGTAGGGTTATTTTTCAGACAATCCTTGACAACATTTATAGACGAAGATTTCCTGGTGTGGAAGTCTAGCTGATTCCAAAGTTTTGCAGCCTGGACAGAGCAAGACTTTTTGTAGAAACTATTAATAATTTTTTTGTAGAAAATACTAATAAAAATTTGTCTTTTTTTCTAAATACACGGCGTATTTAGAAAAAAAAGACATTGAGAAAATTTTTAGTCAGATCATGACCAGACAAAAAAATGAATCTCTTTTGGTGATATGTTGGACAATTTGGATTGTTCAAAGTATAATAATACGGCGTCGATCATGGATTGCTATCGATTTAACCTTTTTCTTGTGTCCTTGATTTTATTTCTGAGACCAAAAATATAATGGATTGACAGGTTTTAAAGGTGTTAATTTTTGAAGAAACAGATATCTCCATAGACAAACAAAGGCAATACAAGTGTTTGCCTGAAGATCCTGAATAAAACATAAGTAACACATATCTCCATTAGTCAAACAAAGGCAATAAAAGTGTTGAAACTGAAGCCCACCAAGAGAGCTAGAAAACTTTGAAGATACTTGGGAGAATATATTCTGCTGAAGATACAGTTGGTTATTATTGTTTAGTAGAATTAAGCCATTAATGTTGGTGTGAATGAATTTTACTTACAGGCAAGCTAATTTTCAAAAGGTAAAGAATAGGCTGTGACATTTTAGTATTATAAATTTAATATAATAACAGAACTTTTGCCAATAATTTACATTCAAAATTAAAATTTCTCAAATTCATTACAATTAACTATGTCTAAATAAAAATCATAAGTACTGTTGGAAGTATTTCCAACATATAAGTAGCTATAAAATTATAATGGAAAAAAGAACAAAAAACTAGTCAAATGCGTGTTGGACTATAAATAAAGTGGATTTCCGTCTTTGTCTATAACTCTCGAAATTGTTGATTTAAGTTAATTGAAATAATTTTAGTTGAAAGTTAGTAAAAAGCCTATACCTAGAATTTTTTTAATTTTTTACCGGAGATGGTAAAATCGTTTTTTACAGGAGATGGTAAACAAATTACAGTTCCCCTTTGAGGCCTTGCACGAAAGAAAATATATACATGTATAAATATGTACATAACATGTAAATTAAATGAATAGTTCTGAATTATAAAGTGAAATTTCTTTAGAAAATTAAAATATGTATGATACATACCTTGAACACTGCAAGCCAAAAAAGTGGAAAAAATCCTTTTGTTTTAAAAGGTAATATAATGACGATTGTATTTTATTTGTCGACACCAAACTCTTTGCATACTTCTGAATCTCATTTGGTTCCTCCGGTTCTTCTATATACACATTATCAGCATACATTGCAATACTTTTTTCAAAATCTTGATAGAAACTTTTCTTATACTTGGCCCATGGAAACATCTTGTTTAGAATTCTCTCAAAACGAGGCGATTGTCGTAGTTGTTGTAAACTTAGTTTTCGATGCTGAGTAAGAACACGGGAGACTATAGACAGTTTCTTCTCAGTACTTACTTGTTTCCCAAAATACGTAGCTAATTTCTTAGCAGACAAAATGTGATTGCCAAAAACAGACACCAAAAAGGGCAAATGCTCAAAATTTACATTATGTTGATTAACAAAATTCTTCATATCATACATTTTAACTGTTCTATTAACAAAATTTATGTTTTTGATTGGCCAATAATAAAATCCGCCATAAATCAAGAAATCTGTATCATTTCCAATTACAGCTAAACATCGTCGTTCACGTGCGTAATGAATCATCTCAGATTCACAATCAGATACTGAACCTACGACCTGAAACAGTTCTTACATAAATTCATGTATGACATTCTGATAATGATATAAATAAACATAATAGTTTATTTTATGATCAAATTCAATGCAAAACAAAAGGTTTTTCTTGGTTAAACATTTTTGTGGAATTCCCTACGTATTTAGAATAAACTTTCTCATAATTATGAGACTTCCATCAATTACTCTCATACAAGAATTACACTCGAGTTAAATAATATACCCAGTGCGAATTGACAAGACATGTTCAAGTTTTTTTTTCCTTTATATCATATTTGATTAAAATGTAGTGTTATGTCCTTAGTACAACTGAAATTCATAATTTCAAAAATTTAGTTTTTAAGTTAATGGAAATCAAAACTTTCATCAAGTAACAGCTGTAGATGTAGACTTCCCTGGACCTGCCTATAAAGAGTATAGAAAAAACGGGAATGTCAATAAATGTATTATATTTCCAAGCAGTTACTTGAATGTGTAAATTAGTTTCATCCTCTGCCATCCATACAAAAAAAATGTGTGGAGTATTAAAAATTATAAGAGTAAAGTACAGGTTCACGTATTAGTTGGACTAGAAACTTGATGTTTAAATTGCACTGGAAACATTTTTCAAGGAGACACATGATGCAACATAATAAAGTTTTTGCCAAAAAAAAGGTGAAATAATTACGTCTGTAAATTTTTACAATTTCAAGAACTACAAGGAATGGAAGAAAAAAGAAAATTTTAATTGCACGGTGACTATGCTGGTAGTTTTTACCTTGCAAACCAAGGTTCTAGAAATTCATTACACTAAAGCTGGAAAGTTTCAGGAGAAAATATTAGAATTACAACATTAAGAGTAACTCGCCATCGTAATAAATAAAAAAAGTCCACCTAGCATTGTGATGCATTGTTGAAAATATATACAGGCTAACTGGTTATATATCACAAACTATTGCATGAGTTTTAGAGATGTCATTAGCGACTAAATGACCTTCAAGTGTTAATCTATTAAGACTAATTATCCCAAAGTGGACCTTTATCGAGAATTTATTTTTTTATAATTTTTTTAGAAAATGAATAAAAAAACAACAAAATTTCACGGTTTATACTTTTATTTCCTGGTTTGTACACATCCTGATAATGAACAGTAATTACATTTAAAAAATTTATACAAATTTTTTAATAAGAGCTTTGTAACTCAACAAGTTTTATAATTTTTATCAAATACATGAACAAAAATTATTTATTTCTGCAAAATTCACGGATGTATATAATTGGCGAAATATTTTAAAAATATATACATATTATTAGCTATCCAATATAATATGAAAATCATCATTACTATCACAACTTCAAGAGATAATCTTATTACGAAGAACCTAGGTCGGAGATTTCTGAGAACTTTTCGGAGCTTCATTGAACAATTACTTGCATTTAGACAAAAGAAATGCCAATGGCTAAGCCATAAATGAAGTTAAGGTTTGTAGATAACAGTTGCGTTTCATAAAACTCATAAGAAAGATTCCGTCAATACAGTGCTATTTCATTTCAAGTAATGTTTGTTTTTCGCTATTGTTTATTTGACAACAAGGAAAAAGGTTTCTGGAACCAGTCAGTGCTTATTTATCATATCATTTAACATTAGATAAAGCAAGAAGCTTTCCTCCTCAAATTGAGACTACAAAAAGTTAGTCTGCTTGTAGCACTTGTATCTCGCGGACGCATCCTAAATGCACATTGAGTTTTATTTCAGACTTGTTAAACTTGGTTGTGTTTATTGGACTGTTTCTATATTCTTCTGCGACTTGGCTTATGTTGCCTGTTGTATGATTGCCCTCCCGGAGACTTGGTGCTATCAAAGGACTGTCATTGTTACAGAATCAAAACCTTCTTGACATCAGTTCTTGAACGGGAATACGTTGATATTATGTATTGTCACGGATATTGTGACGGCTGCAGTTGCTCATCATGAGTATCATTGTCAATTTCTTGTCAATACTGTATTTTTTGGTGTGTATCGACGAATTAGAGAGACTGCAGATGTGCAAAAAGACAGTATAATATTAGCAGACAGTGTATATATACTTAGGATGAAGAAAAAAATTCTTCATTTTTTTAAGACCCCCACAACATCTACAAATGTTGTGGTAAACAGACTAGGTATTTCGCAATGGAAAATGTGGTTCACACTGCAGGGTTGTATCCATATCATTATGTGCATGTGCACATAATCGAAGAAGGAGACCCTGATAAATGGTTAGACTTCTGCAGATTCATGATAAATGCTGACGCAGAGGATATTTTAGAAAAATTTTGTAGACAGACGAGTCGAACTTTGATCAAGACAGCATTATGAATTACCACAATGATAATTTTTAGGCCCCAAAAACATTAGGAAACCCAAACAAAAAGAGACCGACAGGGTCACAGTAACGTTTTTCATTGAATGTGTGGATGGGAATAATTAACTTAATATTTTCATCTCCATAATTTAAGTGCAGAAGTGTACAAACAGTTTTTAAGGGAAGATATGTTTGGGTTGCTTAAAAAGGTGCCTTGGAAACAAGATGGAGAATGTTTTATCATCATGATGGATGTCCTGCACATTTTGGAATTACTGTGATCGGATAAGTGGTCGGATAATGGATTTCCCAATCTACGGATTGGCAGAGGAGGACCCATCCTTTGGCCAGCAAGATGCCGAGAGCAGACGCCCGATGGACTTCCATTTCTGGGGACACATGAAGAGTCTGATTTACGATGTATCACCTGTACCTTCAGTAAATGATCGTAAAGACCGAATAATAAATGCAGCAAATGAAATAAGAATAAATTTACCAAGTTCTGTAGTAAAAGGTCAATTAAGAAGAGTGCAGACTGTATTCTAAATAGGGGCTCACATTTTAAAAACCAACTGTAAATAACTTCTTTTATAAATAATTTCAAATAAAGAACTTTTCGTAAATTTTGCAACTATGGATGATTTTCCCCTTTCAATAAATAATTAAGTTTGTTTAGTAGTTTTGTAACTTAATTTAAACCTTTTATCTTATTAGATAGCTAATAATACGTAGATATTTTTAAAACCTTCCACCGACTATGTACATAGTGATTTTTTGCAGAAAATCATTTTCTTTCAAGTATTTAATAAAAATCAGAGCTCTTATTAAAAATTTGTACAGATTTTTTAAATGCAATTACTGTTTATTGTGATGACCTCTCCTACAACCCCTTAAAAGGATCGTGACATATAACCAGTAACCCCATATATGCATATACTTATATATCATATATGCATATACCCATTTGGTCTTTTCTGAACGCGCTGCAATTATATATTACGAAAGAAGTGCACATAACAGAATACTAAGCTCTTTAACCACCAGTTGCATCAAGTTGCAGACTCAAATGAACTTATTTCAAGTAAAACACTTTTCTCTGAATCGGCTCATAGTTGATTTTCAAAATGATATCACACAGCACAATGTTCATAGCTAAATAAAATATGAATGAGTAAATAATGATATTAGTCCATTGCTGAAAAGTTGAGATTTCAGAAATTTTTGTTTGTTTTTAAATTTATTTTTCTTTCCTTACAACAAACTTACCTCGAAATAAAGGCCTAAGATAAATCTTGCAATATCTCGGTATGATTTTAATGAATTAATCTTAATGTCATCGAGTGTCTTATATTCATTCCACTCGCTTAGGCAAGCAACAATAACTTCAGCATCATTTATTTGTTTATGCTTATAATATTCGGAGTCTGCTGCTGATCCCGCAAAATATGTGACCACATCTACATCGAGACTATTTAATAAAGTGTGCAATGCTGATAAAGATCGATGTATTTCAGCATAATCAAAGAGTAGAGCTGGGGAATTCCCAAGCAGCACGGAGCACACAGATCGCCCATCGATAATTATGAGTGGACGTGATTGGCGTTCAGACCTGAAAAGACAATGCAAATATTGGATGATTACTTAATTTAATGATATTGATGCATAAGTGAAGGGATTTCATTGTTTAATGAGAAGTCGAATTTTAAACATCAATACATAATACAAAAAGATATGTCGTTAGGACAGTACACAAGGTACAGTACACAAGGTACTCTTGTCAAGGTACTGTTTTAAAGTGATTGCATATTCCTTAAGTACATAAATTAATAAAAAATATAAAGAAAATTAAGTTGTATACTGCTACGCATTAGCGATCAAGTGTTGAATTATTTATTAGAGTATTTTATTTATATTTATATATATATATATATATATATATATATATATATATATATATATATATATATATACATATATTCATATATATGTATATACATATACACATATACATATATACATATATACATATATATATAAACAGATGTGTGTAATATTGTCATTGACAAAACTTTAATAAAGCAGACATAGCAACTAGATATTAAAGAAATAATTTAACAGCAACTGTAAAAGATTTATTCTTAAAAATAATTCAGTGCACTTTTACTATTGGTATTCAACTTAAACATCATTTCTTATTAAATAAATAAACCATTCTTTTACTAAAATAATTCTTTGAAAGTACTATTTCTTTAAAATTAATAATCACTCCCCATAATTATAATTCAAAGAAACAAAAATGTAGTGCGAGACAGATGTGACAAAAATGTATTGTGAGACAGATGTGTGTATGAACAAATAATAAGAAATATTCTACAACTACAATAGAATTAAAAAAGTAGTGGTCACAGACATAAATTACTTATTGAAACTGGTCAAGCTAACATGATACTTAAAATTACATAATAGGTTTCTTTTATCCACATTTCTTTTATTCTTGACCCCATGAAAGGAACTGTTCTCTAGCAATTTCCCTCAATGTTTTTGTTTCTGTCGATACTTCTTTCAGTGAGATTAACTCTCTTTCGAAGTAACTAAGTTGAAACACAAATGGTGTAGTAGCAGAATCAGTGAAGTAGGCAGAGGCTACTTCAACTGATTTTAATTGGCAATATGTCCAACTTGTTATTGGTGATGCAATAACAACAAAACAAACATTTTATTCAATGGTTTTTAGATTTAACCTGTTCCTGAGAGTTAATAAACAAATCGAAGTCATTTACATATTATCCAAGACATCTGTATGATACCCAAATTATCTAGTTAATATGCAAATTAATCTTGGACTTGCTGTCCCACAATATCTACAATTTTATATCAAATCAATCACTATTGTATCAAAAGCACTGTTACAAAAATATTTGTGTTTCTTCTTTTCATTTCCTTTCCTGATGCTATTTCAACATTTGTCTCATATAAAGTCAGAAATTTCATCATCTCATATAAAGTCAGAAATTTCGTTACTTACTTAGTTACGAGTTTGTTCTAAACTGCAACTGCTATCCATAATTCGACAACCTTTACATATCTGACTATGGTTCTACTGAGCAATGGTTCATCTTCACTCTCAACAAATATTTTCTAGACAACCGTTTGCCATTGTATGAAGGAAAAGAAATTACTAAAGTACACAACAGACAAATTACTAAAATGCAAAGTATTTAAATGCACACACCAGCATGTACAACATC
This sequence comes from Druceiella hillmani, assembly GCA_039881145.1. Classification (NCBI taxonomy): domain Eukaryota; kingdom Metazoa; phylum Arthropoda; class Insecta; order Lepidoptera; family Hepialidae; genus Druceiella; species Druceiella hillmani. Next base: position 23,423,063 of record JAYKKI010000004.1, on the reverse strand, counting down.
CCACTTTTAAAGTAAAAACAATTTTTTTTAAAAATATACTACTATATTACAAATATTGAAAACGTTAATGTTTTCAGTTTTGTTAGCTTAATGTGCTCCAATAGCCCTGTAAAATTTGAAATTTAAAATTATTTAAAAATTATTTTCCAATTTTTTTTAAAATATGCCGCTAGTTTACAAAAATTGTAAACAAGTCAAATGTTTCCAGGTTTTTTGAACTCGATGTACCTCCAGAGATATTGGGCGTACATAGATTATTTAACTAACAATAAAATAAAGGTAATTTTATTATTATTATTTTTTAACAATAACTTTAGCCTATAGAGCATCTTTTTAAGCTTTCACAATTGTAATTTTAAGTACCATAATTAGTTCAAGATATATTAGTGATCAAAAATTAAAAGAACCGCTTTTCATTTAACAATTTATATCTCAACAGCAAATTGCTATATGGAGACTGTTATAAAAAGAAATAAAAAACTAAAGGATTAGGCTTTCTGAATTTTTTTGTTAATTAACTCTGAAAAAATTTGTCTGAATCCAGGTTGAATTGAAAAAAAAAACAAAAAATTTTCAAAATTTTACCTGATTTTTTTGATTGTACATAAACCATAGTTGAAAAAATGTTTTTCATTAAATAATTCTGAAAATCGAAAATTTAAACTTTAAAATGAGTGTTTATCTTTTCTCAACTATTATTTTTTACTAAGTTTAAAAATCACTAAAAAAGTTAAGACAATTTTCTGTCCCTTAATTTTTTGCAGTGGTGTATTTATTGGTTTATTTCACATGAGGAATATATAAAGGAAACATTTTTAAGCGCAAGTAAAATGTTGCAAATTGTTGAAAATCTTTGACAAAAAAGAAAGTCATTTTGCATTGAATTTTTACTAGTGATGGAGCATAGATTTTATTTTGACATCCCGAACAAAGAAAATAATAGTGAAGTCTGGAAAACAGCAACATTAGCGTTAAATTTTGTAGCAAATATTCTTTGTTAGACATAAACTAGATTTTCAATTTAAAAAATTATATACCTGGTGTATCGTGTCAGTGTCATGTGAAAATATCGGAACAATGCTGGTGATATTATACTGGTGTCGCATATAAAGCTATTTAATAAATGTTGGTGACATCACATTGGTGTTATTTACAAATCTATCAAACAAATGACAGTGACACATAATTTTTGTTGAGTATAAAAAAAAATTTATTGCAAATTGAAAGGGTATTTAGTTACAATTGATATTAGTGATGCGACTCGAGTACAATTTTGTTACTCGAGTCCCTTACCTACATCATTCAAGTCAATTCCTTCCAGTTCCAAGCATTCTATCACGTGTTTACACGAGTTTTAACTTTAGTAAAAATCAAATAGCGTAGATTACACATAAAAAAACAATAAAATTTTTATGACAAGTCGCTTTATTAATTGATATAATTTCCCAAACTGCTAAGATGTAGAAGAAGAATGCGTTGTGTGTGCTATGCAAATAAAATAAGGACAAGAGCAAATTTGATATGTAATTCCTGTGGAGTTCCCTTAGACCACAGAGAATAGTTAACGTCCTTCCATCTAAAATACAAATATTTAGTATTGGGAAAAATATACAGAAAAAATACTTTTATTTGTGAACAATAAATACTATACCATTTTACATCACTTGGTTTTAAAAATGAAATCTGATAAATGATGTCCCCCGTTGTTGACACATTGGCGAAGTCTTTCTCGGAAGTTTTCCATAGTTCTTCGTGTTATTTCTCTTGGAATGGCTGTCACCTGATGATTGCTTGCAGAGTTGTGGGACGATGTTTGTACATTTGAGCTTTTAAATGTCCTCAAAGAAAAAAATCACAAGGTGATAAATCAGGCGACCTTGGGGGGCAGGTGATGTATCTTCGCAAAGAGACAAGATTTCCACGAAACAACTCCCTTAAGATTTCCATAGATCACCGAAAAGTGTGAGCTGTGGCTCTGTCTGGCTGAAACTAGACTTCTTGCTCTTCATGGTCTACAACAAACTGATTTAACCTAGATCGGAGGATGATCTCTACCATGTGAGAGTAACGATCTGAATTAACCGATACCCTTAGGCTATCTTCTTCGAAAAAATACGGTCCCCACACAACAAATTCAGCAACGGCACACCAAACTATCACATAAGGGCTGTTTTGTGGTCGTTGATGAAGTTCCCGAGGGTTCCCTGCAGCCCAGTAGGGGAAATTCTGTTTCTTTACAGTACCTGACAAGTGGAAGTGACCCTCATCCGAAGAAATAAACAAAACGCCAGGGGGAATGGTCTGAAGAATTCCCTCATATGCAGTTCTGCGAGTTTCAAAATCTCTATCGCTTAATTCCTGGGTAACCATAATTTTGAAGAGGTGTATTTGAAATTCTTTATGCAGAATTCTTCTTACACTCGAATTAGATAATCCAGGGCAGCGGAATGTTTAAGTGCTGAACACCTTGGGGATTGTTGGACAAATGCTCTCACACGCGACACATTGTCCGGAGTGATTGCAGTCCGAGGTCGACCAGTAGGTTTTCTTTTCAAATCTGAACCTACCTGTTTGTCTAAAGTTTGTCATCCATACTTGAATTATTTTCCTATCAGGAACGCAATCATGTCGGCGAAGGTCGAAACGAATCCGAAACACATGCTGAGTAGTAATCACAGATCCTGGTACATATAAATTCCTCTACAATGAACGCATGATACTCACAGAGCCAAGCCATTGCGCACACTGAAAATAGCACGTAAACCGCTTTTAAACAATACCCCCTCCACATCAATACACCAACTACAACTCACACAGCGGCTTCTTCAAATACGGGAAGTTTATTTGCCGGACCTTGTATATGTGTGTACACAAAACTTTCAAAAATCTTAAATTTATTTACATACAGTCACGAAATATCACGAGAATTGGGGACATGATTAAAAACTATTGAGATTTTCATGTTTTACTAAGATGTTTTACAATTTCCACTAAAATGCCTGTATCAGAAAAAGAAATTTGGTCGTGCATGTGGACATCAAAGTGTTAAGATACATTTTCAACAAAATTGCATCTATACAAAAAAAATAACAATCTTTATAGTTAACAAATAAAAATATGTATTGAAATAGTATTCATACATATGTTTGTTATGTCGTTTACAAAGTTAATTATAGTTTAGCCACAATGTTAAGTTTGACCTTTGGAATATTAGCTTCAGAAGCAATTCATAATAAATAATATTAACTTGTTTCTTTTAATTACAATCTATATTTACATTTATTATTCTATATGAGCATTGCCAGAAACAAGTAAAACTAGCCTTTCTTAGAATACCTATAAATTGCTGTACTGTGATCCAACTTAACATGTTGAATCAAAATATATTTTTCAAATATTTGAATAAGTTAAACACAACATAATGGTGTAATATCCTTACGTAAAATAAATTAAGAAAAGGATGAGACGTTTTGCAATAAATAGATAAAAAATATCTAATTATTTTATTAAAGATAAAAAAATTATTAAATAAAAGCATTCTACATTTTACCTCTTCCCAGTAAAATTGTGAAATAATTTGAAATTATAATGTATAGATAAAATAAAGTAGAAATTAAAATATGAAAAGGATTAGAAGGCATACTTAGCCGAAGGTCAAATTTCATCGCTTTCTTAACTTTAATCTCAGTCATCAAAGTAGTAGTCCGTAAGTTGGTTAAAGATATCTTACATATTTGTCTAGTATTTAAAGTGTTTCATTATATATCTTAATTACTTTAGAAACTTCACAAACGTATAAAACCAACTTACACTTTGAATACCATTTAATTTAATAAATTAAAAAAATGATTAAAACGAGCTTTATGAGCTTAAGGTTTTTTTTCGACATTCTAAACAAGTAAAAATGGCCAAAACTTTTTTACCTTTTCTATTTTATTATACAAAGAACTGTTTGCAATGTCTAATATTATCTTGTAACACATACCTGCGTTTATCCACAAGTTCTTTTAGAGACTTGACCTGTTTACAGGCCCTATTCCTCTCCAAATACCCAAGCAAACCCTGGACACCCATTTCACTTCAATTACACTTTCAATTAAATTTTAAATAAGAATTGTCTAGTTATCAACATTCAACAGTAACTTTCTCAATGAATCTTATACAAATCTTCGCATGTTACACAGATCTACGCAAGACAGAACATTGAGTGACATATTATCTATCGAACAGTAGTTCGTTCATATGGCGGTCCTTCCCCGTTTAAAGTTACCATATAAATAAAATTATATCATTCAAATTATATTTTACTACAGAGTTGAATTTTCGCTGTTGATTATTAACGTAAGAAATGTTAATAATCAACTGTAAATAAATATTTTTATTTAGTTAAAATAGTTAGATAATAATAACTGAGCTAAGTAAATAAATAATTTCTGACTATTTTGTACGAAAAGTATTTTTTATGATTTCATTAAGTAATTCAAATAAAGTAGTAAGCCCTAATTTTAAATTATTAATTAGATAATATTTTTTGTATCAGAAAAATTTAATACATGTTGAAAATTATATCATTAATTACATATTAAACGATGTAAAATTACATATTACACTAATATGATTGACGCTAAATGTATCAAAAAAATTACTATCGAATATTTCAATGTATATTTTTAAGTACAATATATTAATTAGGTTTCATTACGATTACCGTAAAGAATAATAATTTTTATTTTCACAGTTACATTTTACAGTTTTACTTGATTTTATAAAAAATATAACAGTAGTGAAATTCGCTGTTCCTTATTAATTTTGTAATTTCTTTTCTTTGATCATAGAAACCTATCAATAACAATTGTAAAGTCAATTCCCCGGATTTCCATAGAAACTGTGAAATTAAATGGACTGGATTTTCGATGCATGATTATTTCGTTAATATTATCGTGGTATTCTATCTGTTATGTTGCAAAAAGTTATTTATTAATCGCGATAGTTAAATTTTAAATATTTAGTTTATTACCCATCAGTAGTTGTCAGTAATTATAATTAGTCTTTTATACGATAAGTTTTTCTCCCTTTTTTCTATTTTTCCTATGTAATTTTTTACTGCCAGATTGACCCTGCTGTGTAGTTTATTGAAAATAGATTGAACTATTTCCCTCAAACCGACAAATCTTTCTAAATGACCCTTTCCTTCTAATGAATTTATTTGTCCTAATTCCTCAGCTACTAATATTATCTTAATGGCGACGTTGGTTCATTTATTGTCAACGGTTAAAGAAAATAACTACAATCCGAGATTTTTACTTAAATCAAATTTGGTTCCATCTAAAAAAAATATCAATTCCATGGTATAATCCATGATGGAATTAGGCAAATTGGCGAAAACAGGATTTCTGTAGAATTTTCATCTTCAAACTCCGCCAACCATTTCGTAAATCAATTTACTTTTCGTAAATTCAGTCGATTGAACTGACGAAGAAAACTTACAAAACATAGAAATCCCAAAGGTTGCGATTAAGTTGTTAAAAGTTTAAAAAAATCGATCATTAGACAAGCCAAATATCATCCATCGGAGACGATAATCATTACTTTTAGTGGACAAGCCCACCCCCAACTGTAGAGGTGGGCGTTTACGCTAATCATGATAAACGTTAACACCAGTTAACGTTGACGACAATTAACTGTTGACCAAAACTGTTAATATTAACAGTTAATGTGTGTAGACGCCTACCATAGTTAATATAAACACCACGCCTAAAATGGCGCAACGACGCATTGTTTATAAATTTCGAAGTATTGCAGGCTCGGGTATACGTAAAATGTTTATATTAACACAATAAATTAAACCTGATAATTATATGGAGCTTGAGTCATTAAATACGTAACAAATGAATATGGAAAATAATGCTATGCGGATTGTTACTGAACTCGCGATTCATTTAAAATTTTTCTCCTAATGTTAAATCATATAAATAAAAATAAAATATTTTAAGCGAAATTAGTTGTGCTTTGTATATATAGTGTTTAGAACTTCACATGATTATAACATAAAAAAAGTTAGTAAATATATTACCTTGAAAGATAATGTAATATATCCATTATTTCTCCAACAAGTTTCCATTATCTCACGTAAAATAATTCCAAGGATTAAAAAAAAATTTAAATGTGATTTGATATAAAAATTCTCGAAAAATAACTAGTAATAAAGTATAAAATATTTCCCCTAAAAGGTCACACATAATTAATATCTTACTAAGATATGTAAAATATTAACCATAAAAATATCTACTACATAATGTTGATTATTAACACTAATAAGTTACATTTATTTCAAACTTTCGTAAAAAATTTTAAATATCTTCTGAAATGAAAACGTCTTCTGAATATTAAATCTGTAAAATAAATAACTAGTAATATAACGTAAAATAATTGTGCTAAAGACTACAATTAATTTTTTATTAATATTAAAATTATGTGGAATACGTCGAAATTAATAAATTATTGGATAAATCTGTAAACCTTCACTCATTAACCTTAATTACGCAATAACCGTCGACGAAAGACTGGCCGTTAGCCCGATAATGCATAAACCGTCGATTCGATATATTCAATTGACGAGTGTCAACATTTAGCAGTTAGCAGTTTGCACTTAACGTTGATCAATGTGAGCGCGCTAACGAAATAATACTCCAATATGCGTTAACAGCCGTCGTCGTCGACCATTTATTAACTGTAAGGGTTGATCAACTGTTAACACATTTTTTCGTCAACAGCGTTGATTACTAACGCACGTTAACGGTGAGCGTTAACTGTTAACCGTTTTTCGACTCGGCTCTAATTACTATACTAAAATAATCGTACTGGCCTCACATAATAGACGCCATAAAAAAAGTTATTGGCATAATAAACAAAAGATACTACAATATTTTTTAAATTTTTGTCCATAGATTTATTTATTTATGAAAGTTTTTATATTTTATGTTATGTTCGTTTATGTTTATAAATAGATACTACAAGGAAAGATAAATTGCAATGTTGCTTTTTACTTAGGAATAATATTATTTTTTTTCTGTGTAACAACAATAAGTTGTGCAAAAATAAGGGTCGTATTTTATATGATTTCATAATTGCTATAATTTTGTGCTATCTACTGGTGCAAGAATATTTACTGAGAATATAAATGTAAAAAATAAATAAAACGCTATGTTTGATGTTAATAAAGTGCCTTATTTTAACCATATGGACCAAACCACTTTGTTTTCCTAAAAATCGTTTTTTCGACTAGTCCTCAATACAATACCCAATATATTAAATGAAAACTGAGCTATCGAGTTCTCATTGAATAACTATTGTAAGTAACGTATTGTACATTAATTTTTGTTGCAAATGTGAGATGTAATAATTGTATAAAATTTAATTTCAATATCAGAATTTCTGTCGATAAAACTCAATCTTTTTAGGATCACCAAATCAAAAGATGGCAACCCTTAGAGATTTTAAAATTAGCATTGATATTAACACTGACATTATATTTGAATGCCATATAATAGAGGTACGCAAAATGTATCAGTGAAAAGAAAAGAGTGATCACAGAATAGATACGATACAGAACGGACACGGGACGCGACTTTTTTCCACCGGGTAGAATCAGGGGCGGAGTTAGTAACGTCTGACGTCACTGGAAGTTATGTTGGGTTGCCTTGATTGTTTCCTTTTGGCGATTAAAAAATGTCGCCTCTAAACTTTTTATGGATGCCATGCCGTAGCGTTATATTATCTGTGGCGTTGCGTATGATTTTCGTCTTTTTAAGAAAGCTAATTTTATTCCATCATCATGAGTTGGCAATGCAATTTTATTGAAAAAACTGACATTTATTCTGGATACACAAATACTGCAGAAGAAGCTTTTACTTTAATAAGGCAATATGAAATTGAAACAAATTCAAGATTCTCCGTAATCCTTTCACAAAAAAGAGACTTCGGTTCGGCAGGTAAATAAATATTCCATTTTCTTATTTATTTTTATTTAATTTAAGGCCAGTTATATTGAGTTCTAGTATTGAATTAATATTGTTCAATAACTTAACTTCCTAGCTGTTATATACAATTGTTAACATTTTAAAAACTAAACTGTCTGTCATATCTTTGTAAATTAAGTGTAAAGATTGACACATGTTATATATTCTCTTCCAGATATAACTAGTATGAAATATGTCATTCGTTTTCACGATAAGGCCGATCCTGCAAGAAATTCTACACCGATTGATTTAAAAGGAATGGCATTTGTTTTGGCAAATTCCTTGGTTTTGGAGTGTTCAAGAGGACCCAATAAAAATTATACTAAATCAAAAAAGGTAAAAATGATTGCTTTCCATTGTTCATTCGCTCTAAACTTTAAATACTCTGTTTTCCGAAATTGTCTGAATTGTAAAATGTTTTGCCATGTTTGTTTGTCTCCATGCCTGTCAAATATAATTCAAATATTGAAATAAATTTAATGTGTAAATGCTATTTTCTAAAAGCTCTCTACAGAGTATAATTAAAACACTATGAATCACTAATATTTATAAAAAAAACTTACCAAGTTATAAAATTTCAATTTGTTATTTGTCTATAATGTCTATATTTGTGTCATCGCCTCCCTGGTTGGTGTTGTCATTCCAACCCCTTACAAAAAGTATGGTAATAGTTTAATTAGATTGGGGAAAAACATGCTTCATGATAAAAAAAAATCTTCAAAATGGTTTTAAAATAAAAAAATGTATATAAATTTAAATGGCTCATAAACTAATAGCTTTCAAATTTACTGCATTTATTAAATTAACATCAATAAAGTTATCTTTTCAAGTTTAATTGCTCCGCATTAAGTATTTTATAACTTTTTTAAAAAATATAAATGAATAGTGAATAAGTAAATGTAATGATTAGTTCAATAGGTGTTTAAATTTTAAATATTTTATGCAATTTCTCATATTTAAACAATATAATGGAAAACAAAAAAAAATTTAATTAGAAAATAGAAGTAAGTCAGATTTAAAATATAAAACTTTAAAAGTATGAAATTTTTTTAATAATAAAAATATTAAAACAATTGTTTTAAACATAATTCATGGTTTTAACGTTTTTATTTAATGTTTTTTATTATGTTTCAGATTATTGATCATGATTATCGTAAAACCAACCAGACTCTCCAACCAACCAAAAAAGTTGGATGTCCAGCTAAAATTGTATTGAGGGAGATTCTATGCTTTCCAGATTTCATGATAAAGGACAAAATCTCTCAGCACAAAAAAAATGAGACATCTAAGCATCTGCGTTTAAAGTGCGTTTAAAGTGCGTTTAATCCAAAATCTGTCAGTATTCAGAAAAGAGTTTATATAACTTTGGCAAAGCCATCGGATCATGAAAATCATTCTTCTGAACAGTGCGAGGACTTACTTCAAATGATTGATAAAAACTTGACACTAAAAATAAAAGAGCTTGTTGGAGATGGAATTGATCGTCCAAGGGAAGTTCAGTATCATCTAAAAAAATACTTAAATGACAATAGAAATGCTTGGTTTGGAGATGAGTACATACCAAGTCGATTGAATCTTAGGTTTTACCCAACTTTAAAAACAATTAGAAATCAGATATTTAACAGCAGGACTGCCAATAAAAAGTCACAAAATGATCAAGACTGTTTAGCAGATAAGGTTAATGTTTGGAAAACCAATAACCCAGATGATAAGATTTACTTTCAACCTTTGACAAATGATCAACCATTTTTGTTTGTTTACCAAAACAAAGAGCAAAAATATCTAATGAATATATATGGCAATGACATGTTGTTTTTAGATGCCACCTATATAACCACTATGTATGCATTGCCTATGTTTTTATTGTGTGTCAAAACCAATATGCAATATCAACCTGTTGCATTTTTTATTACAATGGATGAAACCTCAAACACTGTATCTAAAGCTCTTGGGATTGTAAAAGATTGGAATCCTACTTTAAATTCAAAATGCTTTATGACTGATTTTTGTGAAGCCGAGTTAAATGCAATTGCCACTATATTTCCATCAGCCCAAATGAGAATTTGCTATTTTCATTGTGTTCAGGCTTGGCGAAGATGGTTGACATCTAAACCAAATAATGCGTCTGACATAAACATTGATGCTTTAATGCATCTTAAAAATATAGCAAGAGCAAATTCTATGGAAGAGTACAGTTTTCGACTTGATATTTTGCAAACTTCTTATGTTTGGGAGTGTAATCAATTCAAGAATTACATGACCAAAAGTTGGCTTCCTCATGCTAATAAGTGGGTTGATGCGTTTCACTCCAATACATTTGCTCTTTTTATAAGAACAAATAATGGAGTTGAAAGAATTAATAAGGATGTTAAAGAACATTTAAAACTACGTTCGGATAACAGCATTTCTGGTGTTATAACGGGTTTAGTTGAAACATATTTACCAAATAAATATATGCATTATGTTTCAGAAAATATTAAATGTTCTAATGGATATAAAAGTTATGTCAACATTCCCTATTATTTAAAATATAGACCTAAGTCTTTTGTAAAACATTGTTTGAAAAGGTTTGATAATAGTTTGTATGCTACAGAAGGAATTGTAAATAAGATTTCGGAACTTAAGTTCCATATTGCAAGTGAAGATGCTAATAACACATATGTAGTTTACCTTGGTGACAGTAATAACAATAAGTTTCCTTTTTGCACTTGTGCAGATTTTAAAAGATTTGGTTTGTCATGTAAGCATTTCTTTGCAATTTTTCGAATTTTCAATTTATCCTTTAATGTGTTGCCTGATTTTTTTATTGAAAGTGTATACTTTGAAAATGATCCATCTTTTTCTAATACTATTGAAAATGTTATTGAAGAACATAATTTTTCAACAGAAATTTTTGAGGCATCTAGCAACATGTCTGACCAAGAAAATCAAACTCCTAATGTAAATTTAACACAGGATAGTTCTAAATTTTCTATGCTGCAAAAAAGCATTAAACATATAGTGTCAGAGTCATATAAGATTAATGATCCTTCAGTACTTAGTGAATTGCAGCAAAAAGTTGCAGATGTTGGAAACTGGCTTTTAGAGAAAATGCCTCTGGAATTTTGTAAAGAATCTAAATTATCATTGCCTTCCAGGAAAAAAAGGAAAAAGTGAATGAATGCTCCCTGGATTTAAAGATTAAAACATGTTCCGTTAAATTATGTTCCTGTAATTAATAGAAACACTTTCTAAAAATAATTTCTTAAATTTGAAATATAACTTAAGTTATTTTAAAAGTTTTTAGACAAACAAAATATGCAGCATATTTTTATTTCAAATTTATTTGTTTAATGGCTTTATTTGTTAAAGCTTTTCAACTAATAATTAAAAATCATACTGTAAAACTGATTATCATTGTGTACTTTGTGCCATGATCTGTTTCCACTTCTTGCCATTTCAAATGACTGAACTGGTAGTGCTTTTGGTAAATAGTTTAATTTTCAAAATTATTTTTAATATTTCTAGTCATATTTGCTATATAAGCAGGGTTCATACAGCTTGTATAAAAAGCCTGGAAATTCATTTAATTTTCTAATTTCTAAGAATTAAAAAAGTTAAATGATTTTTTGCATTTCTTTTAATTTTTCTAAATTAAACAATTATTTTAACGTAAGTTTCATAATCATCACAGAGAAATAAAAATTGTATCACAGAATAAGTGAAAAAGTTTTTTTTCTTTTGTTAAAATATAGAATATTTTAAAATTTAAAATGGAGTATTGCTTTAAGTTAAACTTTTTTTCAGTTTTAAACTTCATATATTTACAGAAAATTTACTATGTTTTTAATAGCTACTTTTATTTTGGTGCTTGAAATTTTAAATGTTAATAGCTATATTTTTTTATATATTAAACATTGCACATATCAATCAATTCATATATAAGTTATACAATCATTCATCATATAAGTTATGTAATTGTGTTTTAAAGAACAAACAATTTATAGTTGTAAGGTAAATAATAATAAAAAATGCAATTGCAATATAAAGATAAGTTTTATTTTTTAATATATATTCACTAAATATTGACTTAGTAAAATTGAAAAATAGTCTTGGAAAACTCAAGGAATTTTGTTTTCAAAATCTTGTATGAACCCTGTATAAGGCAAAAATTAAATGTTTAAATTCAGCAATTAAGCCCTCATTTTTGTAAAAAAAAATAAAGCATAAAAGTTAATATTTCAGTATTAAAATTGTTTATATCAAGGCTTAATTTTAACAGTTCTCATTAAGTATGCTTGTATAGTACCATAATAATAATTGTATATTCAAGTTTGAATTTATTTCAACCTAAGTATTTTACAAGAAGAAACTTGCTTATGACACAATGATTTTTTCTTAAATGTGTAAAAATTTTATTTGTAATAATTGTTTTAATGGTAATTATAATAAAAAAGTACTTTAGTATAAATGTTGTATAAAATTTTATGTTTCTTTGTACTATAAGTAAAAAAATATTAACATATGAAGGTATATTTAGATGTTCTGGATGGGAAAAGGATGTTATGTTATAAAAAGTTAGTTTTACTGAAATTTTCACTATTTAGATTGCTAAAAGTACATGTAGATTTTTGAAGAACAAATTAAAAGAGTATATAAAAAATATAAAACAATACTGTTGATTAATTATCGAACTTTAAAGCCTAACACACTTATATTTCTGCTTAACTAAATCCAATATCTTTGGGTTAAATAAAATTAATCCTCAACTTTCAACGCAGATGCTTAGATGTCTCATTTTTTTTGTGCTGAGAGATTTTGTCCTTTATCATGAAATCTGGAAAGCATAGAATCTCCCTCAATACAATTTTAGCTGGACATCCAACTTTTTTGGTTGGTTGGAGAGTCTGGTTGGTTTTACGATAATCATGATCAATAATCTGAAACATAATAAAAAACATTAAATAAAAACGTTAAAACCATGAATTATGTTTAAAACAATTGTTTTAATATTTTTATTATTAAAAAAATTTCATACTTTTAAAGTTTTATATTTTAAATCTGACTTACTTCTATTTTCTAATTAAATTTTTTTTTGTTTTCCATTATATTGTTTAAATATGAGAAATTGCATAAAATATTTAAAATTTAAACACCTATTGAACTAATCATTACATTTACTTATTCACTATTCATTTATATTTTTTAAAAAAGTTATAAAATACTTAATGCGGAGCAATTAAACTTGAAAAGATAACTTTATTGATGTTAATTTAATAAATGCAGTAAATTTGAAAGCTATTAGTTTATGAGCCATTTAAATTTATATACATTTTTTTATTTTAAAACCATTTTGAAGATTTTTTTTTATCATGAAGCATGTTTTTCCCCAATCTAATTAAACTATTACCATACTTTTTGTAAGGGGTTGGAATGACAACACCAACCAGGGAGGCGATGACACAAATATAGACATTATAGACAAATAACAAATTGAAATTTTATAACTTGGTAAGTTTTTTTTATAAATATTAGTGATTCATAGTGTTTTAATTATACTCTGTAGAGAGCTTTTAGAAAATAGCATTTACACATTAAATTTATTTCAATATTTGAATTATATTTGACAGGCATGGAGACAAACAAACATGGCAAAACATTTTACAATTCAGACAATTTCGGAAAACAGAGTATTTAAAGTTTAGAGCGAATGAACAATGGAAAGCAATCATTTTTACCTTTTTTGATTTAGTATAATTTTTATTGGGTCCTCTTGAACACTCCAAAACCAAGGAATTTGCCAAAACAAATGCCATTCCTTTTAAATCAATCGGTGTAGAATTTCTTGCAGGATCGGCCTTATCGTGAAAACGAATGACATATTTCATACTAGTTATATCTGGAAGAGAATATATAACATGTGTCAATCTTTACACTTAATTTACAAAGATATGACAGACAGTTTAGTTTTTAAAATGTTAACAATTGTATATAACAGCTAGGAAGTTAAGTTATTGAACAATATTAATTCAATACTAGAACTCAATATAACTGGCCTTAAATTAAATAAAAATAAATAAGAAAATGGAATATTTATTTACCTGCCGAACCGAAGTCTCTTTTTTGTGAAAGGATTACGGAGAATCTTGAATTTGTTTCAATTTCATATTGCCTTATTAAAGTAAAAGCTTCTTCTGCAGTATTTGTGTATCCAGAATAAATGTCAGTTTTTTCAATAAAATTGCATTGCCAACTCATGATGATGGAATAAAATTAGCTTTCTTAAAAAGACGAAAATCATACGCAACGCCACAGATAATATAACGCTACGGCATGGCATCCATAAAAAGTTTAGAGGCGACATTTTTTAATCGCCAAAAGGAAACAATCAAGGCAACCCAAACATAACTTCCAGTGACGTCAGACGTTACTAACTCCGCCCCTGATTCTACCCGGTGGAAAAAAGTCGCGTCCTACTAGCCCATATAAAAAAAGAGTAACACTTTTTCATACATGGCGAAACGCTGTCAAAGTAACTCCCCTTTCCCCTCGCCTCACTTCTCCTGACCAAAGACTTGTGTAATTATTATTAATGCCCATAGATGGCGTAATTTCTTACTTTCTGTTGATCACAGATGGCGTTATCAAAGAAAAAAGTAATTTTAATCCATAAATTTATTAAAATTATAAAAATATTTCACAAAAGACAAATATGAAAATAACATTACTATACAATTTAATATATGTTAAATATCATTACTATAAGAATAAAATTCAAGAAACTTTAAATAAAATAGAAAATACAATTGTAAATAGTATCAGGCGTCTCCAGGTAGCACTCTGGAATCAACTAGGTGGTAATTGCATAAATGAAAGTGGGCAACTCCTCAACAACTGAAAACAAGCAAAAACATACACAAAGCAGACATTTTGAAAAAATTTTGTTGATGTATCAAAAATACTAAAATGTTAAAATATAAAAAGTTCTTCGTATGCAAACAAAAATTTAAGAAATGAGTTATATAATGATTCTTTGTCACAACTGTGAACCGATTTAACGAGGCTGTATTTTGCTGAAAACTCTTTAAAAACGAAAATAAAAATGAAATGTGCAAAAAATTTTAAATTATATTTTATTCATATGCACAATTTCATGTACTAATTTGTTAAGTTTCTTGTAACATAAAAATAAAATGTTTATTTCTCTTCAAATAGTTTTCATGTCATACTATACTATTATAATATTAAACTTTAGGTAGAAAGTTTGTTACAAAAAGATTTTAACTCATTTATTTGATTTTTAAACTTTGAAATATGAAGTACCAAGGATTTTCATTGCCGAGAAAGTAGATTTAACAACACATCTACTCATAGTTTTCCCAATTGGATTTGGGTCAAAATAAAAAGATATTGGTAACATTGAACAAAAGTTTTTAGCAAAAAGTCCATGTGAGATCTGTGAGATCTTTTCCTTTTTTCAATATATTCCAATGCAAAACCGGCAAAATGAAGCTTCCAGCACCATGGATTATGAAGAGCTTTGTATTCAATACTTTAACATGCACTATTCTAATAAAAATAATACAATAATATGGCCAACCACACAATATTTTTGGTACCTTTCTCATCCTGATAAAATAAACAAAACAGATTAATTTTAATAATTAATCAGATTTGCTTGTGTTTTATAATCAACAAATATGTGCACACCTGGATGCTTTATTCTTTTATTTTCAGTTTGAATATTTGTATACATCATTTACAGCTCGTAAAATATAAGTGCGTTACAACCATATAAACATAAGTTACCGTATTCAAAACCTGTTTATGTATAAAAGTACAATTTCTACAAAAGTAAAAAATTAACTAATAATACACTATTTTTATTATTAGTTAATTTTTTACTTTTGTCAAAAAACTTCAAATAAAATAATAAATTTTAATAAATATTAATTTTTTATGAATTAAATTTGTTTCAATTTTAATCAAATATATTTCAATTATTTTCAGTGTTAAAATTTATTATTATAGTGTTAAAATAATAATTGAAATATCCTCTTAATAATTTTGCGTTTTTATTAACGTAACGAATGGATACTAAAGACTCACATGATACTAAGTTTACAATGTTCTTTAATTTGCCATTTAAAATTGTGTCTTCGCTAATATATTTACAAAGTGTAGTCATTCTTATAATCTATCCAAGGAATATAATATAGGACACAATGTAATTTATAAATTCAATGGCGAGTAATAAAATAAAATTTACAATGGCGAGTAATAAAAGGTATCCTCTGCAATAATAAAGTGTTATTATATTTGTTGTTGTAGAATAGTGTTCCACTATTAAGAGTTTTCATAATTTCATTATATTTTACATCTACAACACATACGCAATTCTCATTGTCTAACTTCATTTTAAAATGATTTACTATCTTGTCTCATTCTTTATAATTTTTTATGTAACTAAAACGAAAAAGTGGTTTCAAATTTAGATTACGGTGAAATAACAAATGTCAATTGTCTCTATACTGCTTAACATATGAGATTACTATATTCATTTTTCAGTATTTCACAATGGCACGAGTTCAGGTATAATTGTTGATGTAGAAATATATAAAAAGTTTCATAATTTATCAGAAGAAAGTTTTTGTAGTCATCTAGATCAGTGGTTTCTAGGTTTCACAACAAGTTTGTTTCTAACCATTTCCATATCTTTTTTTTTATTTTTGCTATCACAAGAACTATTGTAGCTAATTTTTTTCCTTCTTGGCTACTACACACAAGAGTCATTTTAACTGCACTTGTTGCAAGTCAGGTAATATAAATACATTGCAACAGTTCTACATAACATACCGATACCGACTCATACAACTGCTGCACAGTATTAAGGCCACTTTGAATCATTGCAAGTTATAGCTAATAACAGAAAAAGCAACAAATGATCCAGAAAATAATGGCAATAACTGATTGTTTTTTTTTGTATATCTCTGGATTCATTATCAGGCCAATGTTGTTATGGTTTTTATTTTCTCTTTTTTCAATAATTTTGTTTTCATTACCTTAATTCTGCTTACAGCACTTTTGAATGTTTGCTGCAGGATTGCTTTTCAGACCCATTATTTATTGAGTGAGTATAAAATTTCTTGGTGATAATAAGGTTTCGAGAAATAAAATTTACAATATATATATATATATATATACACATTATATATATATATATATATATATATATATATATATATATATAGCATGTTATATCGCATAGTTCTTTTTATTTTTAAATACATGAAATTGTTAAAAGCTAATCCTAGAACGCAAGTTGTGATGATTATGGATGTTATAATTACGAGTAATTTTTACATATAATTATATTTGAGCTTTCATAGGTTTATTTTGCTTTTTCTGTCTTTTTTACTTACAACATTTTCTTTTGTTTTCAGTTGATCTCATACAATTTTTATTGATCTCATACAATCATAGTTATTTCTGTATCAGTACCAACAAGTTTTTGCCCTGTTTATACTTCAATTTTCCAGCAGTAACTGACCACATATGCTCTAATTTGGTAACATGTTTGCCTGGTTTTGAGTAGGGACTACAGTGGCCATGGAAAGTAACAAGTTGTTGATCAACAGCTATACACCAACCGGGTACATATGCATTGCAAAGGTTCAAATCTTACACACTGAATACTTCTGGTATATCCACTAACTTATCATTTGACTGATGATCCGATTCCTTCATTATCAAAACGTAATACACACAATACATATCAACAAATTGATCACATGCCACAATATTATTATATAATCACCAATCATAGTCCTGACTCCACAGTTAATGGATATCTCCATGATTTGATTTACAGACAAAATCAAAACCTTCATAGATATTTTTAACTTATTTAATTTTTATACTTTGCATAAGATTTGGCTTAAAGAAGGTTCTGAACCAAGTCATTTCATCCTCGCAATTCCCTAAAGCAAAGCCATCACTTTCCTCTCCTGGTCTTCTTTTAGTTTGTTTTATTTTATTATGTCTTCCTGTAGGTTTAAAATAAAAGCTTTCACCAGATTTTAGTACCATTTTTTGAAAAAAATATTCTCTTCCTACTATTATGTACTGTAATAATCTAAACTTTCTGCATTGATAACTTGAATAAAGAACTATATATGATTAACCAGTGGGTCAAACAGCAAAGTCTTTCGATTAATTTGAAGTTACCATTAACCATAAACAAAATTGCTAGGAGATGTACACATGGCTAATTTACTATATTAGCTCATAGCAGATACTGTGATTTCATTTTGTACAAACTAGATAACCACGAAATATTCTTCAGTTTTTTTAAGAAGCACCTACAATTAGAAATTTCAAATGACTTCAAGTTTATGCGTTCAATTTATATATAATAGCTTTAAAAATGTGATCATCTATGTTTATTGTAATTAAATTTAAGGCTACTTGACAGCAGACATTCTTTGTCATATTTTATGAAAACCATTTTTTTTTGTAAAGTAAGGTGGGTTAAGTAAAGTTTTTCTCCATGGTATTGTAATATTATGTGAACTTGTACTAACATACAGAATCTATGAAATGATCATGTCCGAGCTAATACAAGTCTATTAGTGCGCAAAAAATGCATACTTTGCATTGACAATATCAGTCACGCATTATACATGTCTTGTGCAGCACAATGTATAGGGTTGACTTGACAATAATATTATACATAGGTGAATGGGCATGAAACTTATATGCTATCAAACCTATTAGAATGTAATTAAATTGTGTACTTCTTTAGTTTAACAATACCGAGGGAAGTTAGTTGCAAAAATGATTTAAAAAAGGAAGTTTAACTTTTTCGCAAATGTAACATTTTTTATTTCGACTGAGGACGATTTTATTTATTTAGGTTTAATATCACTGGCGGCGCTAGGCGTCGGCGACGTCGGCCACCGCCGACGGCCTCGCGCCTGAGGGGGCCTTGCAGAAAAACTAGTTACCTATTTATTTTCGTTTCGCCAATCATCCTGGCTTAGGTCGCCGACCCCGAACAATTCGGGAAAAAAGCTAAGCAGATGATAATTAATTTTATTATTTAACACGTGCCCGATGGAAGTGAGTACCTAGTAGGTACTTTACGGGTATTCAGAATCGTCTGTCTGGCAACACTATGAAATGAAAGTTTCGCCCTAATGAGCGTTCTCACCCACACTGCCCGACACGATATCTGTATTGGGTGAAAATGTTTGTAAGTAATGTGTATGGCATTTATCATTTATTTATTTATTGAATTCATGGGTGGAAGTAAACCCATGAATGCACTAAATAAATCAGTTATACCTGCAAAAGAACTTAATTTAGCACACATACAAACATAATGTGAGCGTCCGATACCGATATCGTATTATCGGGTAGTGTGAAAACGCTCAATTTCGCGCACGGCGCACGAGACTCTGGACGGGGAATCCCCGTGTTGTTTAGTTTATTTATCTATATTTAATTTTTCTGTGAGAGTAATTTTCTTCATACGGCAACTCGCAGACTCGCAAGCGCAAAGTTTCTTTTTATTGTATTGTAAAGTCAACACCCCGACGTTCTAGTGCACAGTTCTAGTGGATAAAAGTTTTATGTTATTTGTTATTAATTTCATACCTAATGTTAAGGTAAGTCAACATCAACTTTTTAACGACTTTAACGAAATTATTTCGTCAAAATCAATAGTTACCTATATCTTTTATAAGTCGTAAATACTCATAATATTCACCAAGAAATAGGTTTGATTTTATATTTACCTAGGTAAGTAAAGTACCTACCTACCTACTTATTAAAATATAGGTCATCTATTTCTCCATAGAAACCGAAATAGAAAAGTGAATAGGTACCTACCTACTTATTTTTAAACCTGCGCTAGAGTTTTTTCTCGAGATAATAGAAATATTTCGCCTCTCGATCAATGCCTTCGAGTATGTTTTGTATGCGTCAAAATTCGTAACAATTATTTTCACAGCGTTCTTTTTTCATAGGTACCTTCATCTCATGCGGTGTTCCTACAATAAGTACAAAATAATATGAATGAATAGGTACCTACAACAAATTATTTCACTTCTCCATATAAAGACCTTGCTTATAACAAGTTGCTCCTGCATTAAATATTTAACAAAATAAGTAGGTAGGTAGGTACCTACTTACCTTTGCCTTCTTAATAGTGACTATAAAATAAAAATATTCGATCTGTGGCATGTACGTACATACATATACAGGTTGACATACATATACAGGGTGGTCATGGATAAAGTGCAAATACGAAAACCATAGATTGAGACCATTACCCTGAACACATACCGACATAGCTCGGAGGGTCAGCACGTTGAAGTGGCGGTGGGCAGGCCACATCGCTCGTAGAGCAGTTAACCGACGGGGAATAAATAAAGGTTCTCGAGTGGCGGCCGTGTACCGGTAAACGAAGCGTCGGTAGGCCGCCACTTGGTGGTCTGATGACCTGCCCGCCTAACATGCGCAGTTTTGTCACGCGTGAGATGACTTTCTATCTCGCTTACTCCAACACAAATCGAACGAGTTAGCTAGAGTTATGTCACTCTCTCGCGCGTAACAAAGCCGCTCATGTTACGGGTACTGGTAACGTCGGGAGTCGCTGGATGCAGCTGGCTCGCGACCGATTAAGGTGGCGCTCTTAGGGGAGGCCTATATCATATAAAGTTGGCAGATGGCTCGTAAATTTTGTATAGTGGTTTTTTTTTCATTTTCGACAAAAATGTTCCGGGTATGTATCGTAATCCATGGTTTTCGTATTTGCACTTTATCCAGGACCTCCCTGTGTAGTAATCATCAACCAACTCTTATAATCTGTATCCTGTAACATTGCGTTCTTACCAAACTTAACTAAAAAATATTTTAGGTCATCATGTCTGGAGGACCCTCTAGAGACAGAGATGTAGGGAGAAAATGGGAATCCGGTGCATGAAAAAGAAAAAGAAAGGCTGAAACGGCTATATCCAACCAAGCTCTGAGTTCCAGCATGATGAAATTTCTTAAAAAGCCTTCTTCAGATGTCACTGCTTCAGAGTCGTGATGAATCTTTATTTTCTGAAACAGAACCAGCTTCAGAGTTGAATGAAACTTTTAGTCAAATTTCTGATATAGCTTTACCTTCAACATCGAGTGAATCTGCTGTGACCCAAATTTCTGAATCCAATAAAGAGTTAGAAAGTGAGTATATGTGTGAGTCAGAAAATCAAGAGCAAGAAGTTCATTTAAGCGAGCCATTAATAGACCTAGATCCGGGGAAGTGGGTATTGCCACTAAACGATGCGCAGCGCCATGACTTAATTCAAAACGGTCCCGATCAAGACCTAGAGAAATCTGATGAAAATTACCCACAAGACCAAAGTAAAAGACATTTTTCTAAATTTCATTTTACTAGAAAATTGAGTAACGGCGAAACGCAACATCGCAGATGGTTAACTTACTCCATATCTCAAGATAAAGTTTATTGCTTTCCATGTAGACTTTTTTCACATTTGCAGACACAGATTTTAAAAGAAGGATGTTGTGATTGGAAGGATCTGAGCCGGATATTGCAAAGATATGAACAAAGTCAAGGACACATGGAGTGCATGATTAAATGGATGGAACTCTTTAAAGGAATCAAACACGGTAAAACAATAGATAAGGATAACGAGAGATCGATTAGGGTATCCCAAAAGTATTGGTATAATTTGTTTGAAACATTGATAGATATAATAAACTACTTGGCCTCACACAATTTGGCATTTAGAGCTCATCGATAATCCTTGAAATTGAACGATAGTAAAAACTCTGGCAATTTTCTAGACTTAGTTAAGTTGTTATCTAAATATGATCTGATACTACGGGAGCATATGCAATGTATTAATGAAAAGCAACTTAATCAGCATTATCTGAGCCACGACATCCAAAACGAATTAATTACATTAATGTCTAAATTAGTTATTAACGAAATTATACACAGGGTTAAACAAGCAAAACACTACGCCATCTTGCTCGATTGTACCAGGGACGTAAGTCGTGTTGAACAAATGTCAATAATATTAAGATTTTGCAATTTGACAACTGGTGCTATAGAGGAACATTTTATTGGGTTTATTAACAAAATCAATATTAGAAGTATTTAACAAAATCAATATTACAAGAACTGGAAAGAAATGATCTAGACATCCAAAACTATCGAGGACAGGGATATGATAACGGTGCCAATATGGTCGGAATTAACAAAGGTGTCAGAACAAGAATACTCAATATAAATCCAAGGGCATTCTTTACACCATGCGGATGCCACAGTTAGAATTTACTTTTGATAGATGCAGCTAACTCTTTAACGACAGCCAAAACATTTTTCTGCGTTATCAATAAAATCTATGTGCTGTTTTCAAAGTCAAGCAAGCGTTGGGAGATAGTAAAAAGTAAATTAAAATTGACATTACAACCTCTGTCTGAAACGAGATGGGAGAGTAGAATAGGAGCAGTAAAAGCAATACCTGAACAAAATGTTAACTTTTCAGTTTATTGTTGCAATACACGTGTGGTATGAGGTTTTGCTACGTGTAAACAATATAAGTAAACTATGGCAATCGGTTCAAGTCAACTTGAAAGTCGCTATTGATACTTTACGTTCATTTTGTAGCTGGATTCAAGAATTCCGTAATACAGGATTTGAAAAAAGCGTAACAGAAGCTAGATTGTTTGTGGAGAAAAGTACTTATGAAATTCAGTCTCAATTTAAGGAAAAAAGAATAGCCAGGAAAAAACTAATGTTTAGTTACGAACATACTGATCAACTAGTTGAATCTCCTGAAATGCAGTTCAGAGTTAATTATTTTAAACACAATGGTAGATGCTATAATAGTCAACACCGAATGTTGATTTACAGCGCTCAATGAATATTTTGAGCAATTTGGTTTTATTTATAATATCAATTATTTGAAATCTATTCCAAAAGAGGATCTTCTCAAATATTGTAATAATTTAGGTACAATACTTCGGGAAGGCGAAAACAGTGACATACAGCCTTTCGAACTATATGAAGAACTTCAGCTTTTAAAAACTAATTCACTAGACTCTATCAACGACGCCAAACAACTCATCCAATACATTTTAGAAAATAATTTAGAAGAAATATATCCAAATGTTTATATTACAATTAGAATCATGCTCACAGTTCCGGTCAGCACAGCTTCCGCTGAGAGAAGCTTCTCAAAGTTGAAATTGATAAAAACCTATTTGAGAAGCACGATGAGCCAAGACAGACTATCCGCGTTACCAGTTCTGTCAATCGAAGCTGAAATAGCGGCTAGACTTAACTACGACACAATCCTGAAAAAATTCAGTGAGGCTAAAAGCCGAAAAGTTCGACTATTTTAATTTCTATGTGTGTAATTTTTTTTTGTCATCATTTTATTAACAATAAAATTCGTTATACTCATAAATTATTTTATAATTTGGCTCACTTAATTTAACGGTTTTTTTCACTGCGAAGTAAAGAGGCCTCGCGAACTTGATGTCGCCGACGTACACATTTGGTCTAGCGCCGCCACTGTTTAATATATTTCTCACCTTGACTTTCAGTTTTTTTTTTATAAATAACCCATCTATTATAAAAAAAATAATACGTAAATAAATAGAAAATCATAAAATATATAGTCTAAAAATTATGAAGATAGAACTTGTTTGAATAATCACTAGGAAATATAGAATTCTTCCCACAATACCGAAAATAAAGAAATTAAAAGTTATTACCAAATTATAGACCAAATTTAGTGTACATTTCTATACACAGTCTACATACATATATGAATTTATGTTTAGTCATAATATTATTTTATTATAAAAAAGGTTGATTTCATTATATTTTGCGACAAAAACATAAGAAATCCCATTTAAAAAATTTTACATTAATAAACAATACTTATAAAAAAGAATAGTGTATAATTTACGAATATCTAAGAGAGATCAGAGCATCAAGAGCCAACATTCTGTTTGAGCACTGGCCTCCAAATTTCAGCGTACATTTTGCATCATCATACATCAACTCCCCTATATATTGTATTATAGCGGCTCACTGTAGGAATTTACTTAAAAATTCAGAAAAATGTTGTTTATGTTTATTACACACAAAATTTGGGTAAACTTATGTAAAATTGATTCATTCCATAAATTATAACTCTTTGAATATTGGATTATTTTACAAACATATATATTTTTAAGAAATAAAGGTATTTTTTGCACATCTCCATGATTTTGCGCACTTTTTTGCTACAAAAGATAAAAGGATTTAAAAACAAGCCATTCATATTACACCTATCTTTCTCTAGTCCTGCAGATTTTTTTTATTTTGGACACTACTCTCCAATATTAAAAATTGCCCAGATAAGCCCAGCTGATGGTTTATTGTTTTGCTTAGTGTATGGACCTATAAAAAACATGTATATGCATGATCGGCATGGTGTCTGGTAACCCAGGGTGCTTCGCCTATCGGGTGGGTCACACACTGTTGGTAGACAATTTTGCTTACACTGTGTGATATAGGTCTGGCATTATCCCCGCTCAGCTAATTGACTTTGTGACTGTAAAAATTTAAGGTGTCTAGTTAGTGAAAAGATAATGTGGAATGTGGAATCATGGGAAAAAGTTATTTATATTACCATGTATCAAAAAAGCATTCCCATATAGATATTATTTATGTCAACATGCAAATTTCCTTCATTTTGTTCCAACCCCTAGATTGTATACTGATGTTTGACAAAACAACCAACAGCTGTAAAAGTTGTTTCTCCCAGGTGTGCATAATATATATGAAGCATTAAAGAATAATGTGTCGCGGTCATCATGTTACACAAATGTAACCAAACTTTGGTGGAGAGTTTCAAATGGTTAAAACTACATAAAGTTAATATAAAGAGGTTTAATACCCACAAGAGTGAAGAGATTGTTACGGTAACAAGCATATTGTGTGAAGAGATTGTTACATAAACAGAAAAATTCAACTACCAAAATGACAAAAGTTTATACTCGTAGCTCTTGGGAAGCTACAGAGTACTGCATTACTGTAAGCGTGGGGTATAAGCAACTACAAAACCAAGAGAAAGCTATAAAATTATACATTTTTCACTTGATAACATTGGATATTCTAGTAAAAGGGTCTATAAAATAAAGTTGATGAAACACTGTTTAGAAGAGAAACTAAAAAATGAGAAGAACATTCTAACTGCACTGTAATAATAAGGTATTAAAGGCCAATTTGGTGACAACTGTCTTGATAATACATATAACAATTGATGAATGGCTACAGTAAAGCAGAAAAAATTCATAATTCCCCAATAACATCGGTTTTGACGTAGCACTGACTAGAGACAGTACTGTGTTTTAACTTGTTTTTAATATCTGATAGGAAAAACAGAGTTTGATACTAAAAAGAAAGTTTATCATAGCAGTCAATATATAAGTGTGGAGTATAAAATAAATGCTGAAGACAAATGTTTTTAAGCTATTTTTATTAGATAATATAAAAAAAACTGAAAAATATATTGTAGTAATTATAATCATTATTACTAACTTAATATCAAATAGGTATTTATATTTTTGTAAGGTAATTTTGTTTTTTTACTACATGTTTACCTTGCTTATGTCGAAATTAGTATTAAAATTTGAATCATTCTTAACAATTGTAAACATATTTTATCTTAACATATTCATACCTTACAAAATAATCTTAATATATAATGTATGCAAATGAATAAAATGAAAATCTAACTTCACATATTTCAAATCGTAAAACTATTAAAAATATAAAAAAACATTGTGAAAATATATTATTCCTAACGACTATTTACTTTAAAAATTCACTTTAAAATTAACAAAAAATTAATGCGAAAAAAATATAAACTTATGTTTAAATATATTTTGATAGTAAAGAATAAAATTGTCATCTGTTTTCCTTGTCATCTTGTAAAATTTTCTGTAGATTTTGTATGCAAATGAATAAAATGAAAATCTAACTTCACATATTTCAAATCGTAAAACTATTAAAAATATCAAAAAACATTTTGAAATTACATTATTCCTAACGACTATTTACTTTAAAAATTCACTTGAAAATTAACAAAAAATTAATGCGAAAAAAATATAAACTTATGTTTAAATATATTTTGATAGTAAAGAATAAAATTGTCATCCGTTTTCTTTGTCATCTTGTAAAATTTTCTGTAGATTTTGTATGCAAATGAATAAAATGAAAATCTAACTTCACATATTTCAAATCGTAAAACTATTAAAAATATCAAAAAACATTGTGAAAATATATTATTCCTAACGACTATTTACTTTAAAAATTCACTTTAAAATTAACAAAAAATTAATGCGAAAAAAATATAAACTTATGTTTAAATATATTTTGATAGTAAAGAATAAAATTGTCATCTGTTTTCCTTGTCATCTTGTAAAATTTTCTGTAGATTTTGTATGCAAATGAATAAAATGAAAATCTAACATCACATATTTTAAATCGTAAAACTATTAAAAATATAAAAAAACATTGTGAAAATATATTATTCCTAACGACTATTTACTTTAAAAATTCACTTTAAAATTAACAAAAAATTCATGCGAAAAAAATATAAACTTATGTTTAAATATATTTTGATAGTAGAGTATAAAATTGTCGTCTGTTTTCCTTGTCATCTTGTAAAATTTTCTGTAGATTTTGTATGCAAATGAGTAAAACGAAAATCTAACTTCACATATTTCAAATCGTAAAACTATTAAAAATATAAAAAAACATTGTGAAAATATATTATTCCTAACGACTATTTACTTTAAAAATTCACTTTAAAATTAACAAAAAATTAATGGGAAAAAAATATAAACTTATGTTTAAATATATTTTGATAGTAAAGAATAAAATTGTCATCTGTTTTCTTTGTCATCTTGTAAAATTTTCTGTAGATTTCACTGCTTCAATCTAAATTAGGCCCAGCATTTGTCGTGGTTCTGTCGAAAGATCGTCCTGTAAAAATTTCAACATCAAAGTTCAAAATTTTTAAGAGGATAAGAATTTTAATTTTTGTTTTATAAGTTTATTGTTGAGGTAGAAAAGTAAGTACACATTTGGCAGACAATACGAATGAGAGCAACTACTTATAGCCAACAACAACACAAGTGTTATATTAATATCTAATGATAAAAGAAGTGCATACTCTAAATAATGATTTTACACAAACTGTGATAGTGTCAGTATCGCTGGATATCTTAAATAAAGAAGCAACACTTAGTTAATGCTTGTCAATAAGGTATAGTCGAGGAGTGGTCAGACAGATGTTCAGATTCATGACAGCGTCATATTAACAAGTTGGTGACGAATAATAAAATATATACAGCAACCTCTCATATATGCAAACGAACCATACAAACATTGTATTACAGACAAATCAACAGATCATATACTGATCATATAATGCGGAGTCTGTTAATGTACTGCTCAGAAAATATATTATTTTTGAAGAAAAATGTTTGAATTACCATTCTTCTTGTTGCCTCGAACCGATTATTAGTGAGTGAAGTCCGTTACTGCTTATTATATATCATTTCAAGATTCGCAAAATAATAGTGGTGTATTGCCACTTTGGCAAACATTCTTACGAGTTGGAATGTATTTCTAACATATATTAATATTAACTCTCGTAAAATTTTTAAAGAACAGATTATATTTGCAAATAACGTGACTATAAAAACAGCATCTCATGTATTAACAAATTGAAAATAATCTTTCATCAGTTCGTGTAATGTTATCAACTCATGGATTAAATTGTGGTTCTTTACAAAACTTTTTTCAATAATCCATTATTTGCTTTAAATTATGAGAGATCCTACCAATATCTAAAATTACCCATTTACTTTGTTTGTCAAGGGTATATTGAGCAGATTGTTTTTGAAGGTAATGCTGTTTATTATCAGGTTATATGACAATGACTTTGATTGGATTCACAATTACACTAGCTGTAAGAAATAGATTACTGATTAAAGGAAGAATTCTATATATTGATTAGAAATTATTTATATTTTTTAAAATGTATAATAATTGATGAACGAGGTTTATTTTTTGTTAAAGATTATAAAAAAACTGGGAAGCCTAGTTTCAATTTGTTTTTTGATAATTTATGTTTGATGATCATTTAAAACAAAGTTCATTTAAAGTAAATAAGCTTTCTTATTGTAATCACAATAATTCTAAATTGCACATATATCATAGAGAAGTTTATTTAAATTTGTTTACTAAACATTGTATTAAGTAAATATTGACTGGTCCCTAAGAAATTAAAATAGACAAAGAAAGTAAATTGTTTGAGAAACAAAATAAAAAATAACAAAACTTGTGTAATTTGTAGTTATTTAAACCCCTCCTTTTAAAAATACCCTTTTTAGACCGTAAAGTCTGTCACCTAAAATGCAATTTTTAATTCCTCAGATTCTTCAAACTCTGCTTTATGAACGAAGTGTCACATTCAACCAGTCCTAGAACCATAGAAATGAAGAAGAGCTCTCATATATGGGTATTTTTAAATTTTTAATAAAACTGTTAATGTTAGTAACTTTTGATACAGTTGTCAGGTAAAATTGGTTCTGTAAGGTTGTTAATCAGTTGTCCTTTGATTTGTTACAACCATAGTAGAAAATAAAAAAAATGATTTAAATTAAATATAAAATGTCACCAACCCGATGGGGCCGATAAAGACTATTGATCAATTGGAAAAATAATTAAATGCCTTTACCGGAGCTATTCAGGAAGCTACCTGGAATAGTACACCAGACATTAAAAGAAAAGTAAAAGGTTTTAATTATTCGAAAGTAATAAGCGTTCTAATATCAGAAAAAAAAACTTAGAAGAAAGTCGCATCAATCAAGCCCATATGATAAAACTTTAGCAAACAACTATCAATCAACAAATTTCTCACCGAACTTAATGCAGATAGGGGCACAGAGTACTCACTATGGAAAGCTACAAAATATCTTAAACGACTGGTAGCTCAAGAAACCCCTATCAAAAAAACTACCGGAAAATGGGCTCGTAATAATTGAGAAAAAGTAGATGTGTTTGCTCAACATCTTGAAACAAGATTTTATCTAAATGAGGCTGATGAAATTAAAAATAATCTCAATCCAAAGAAAACACCTGGATTTGATCTAGTTACAGGTGATATACTTAAAAATTTTAAAGAAAAGCTTTGGTTAAATTAACTTCTCTGATCAATGCCTGTATTCGACTAAACTATGGTCCCAGATGCGTGGAAAACAGCTAAAGTTTTTATGATATCAAAACCTGGTAAAAATCTAAGTAAAGTTGAATCATACCGACACTCTTACCAACCATGTCAAAGCTATTTGAGAAACTAATATTAAAGTATCTCAAACCTATTCTTTATCAAAAAACCTGATACCATCTCATCAATTTAGTACATAGTATAACTAATGTTATTGAAAAAGAATTAGAAAACAAAAATATATGTCCTGTTGTTTTCTTGGATGTAGCACAAGGTATTTGATAGAGTTCGGCACGAAGGCCTACTACACAAATTAAGATTAATTCTTCCTGATCACTCTATCAACTTTTGAAATCTTATATGACTATTTGACACTTTCAGGTTCAGACTTGAAGCTGATTAAGGCTGGAGTCCCTCAGGGTAGTTTTCTTAACCCAGTTTGCTATAAATTAATGATGTTACAATAACATTATATTGTACAACAGTCACTTTCGCAGATGATACGGTAGTAATGACAATGGGATAAACTGTCGAAGGTTCAACTAGAAAATTGCAATCTGCTGTCAACAAAGTAGCCATTTCGACAAAAAATGGCGCATTAAATTGAACGAATTCAAATCGACACATCAATTTTATAATTGAAAAGATAGCACAACAACCAGTCTTTATTAATAACACTCAACTACCACCACTAAATATCTTGGTATGACTCCTGACACCAAGCTTCGGCCAAAAGCACATATTCATATATACAACTTAACATCATTGGACATAATTCTGGGCTTTCAACATACAACAAGCAAGTTTTTATAAGCAAGTTCTACGCCCAGTTTGGAGTTATGGAATACAGCTGTGGGGCTACGCCAGTAAGTATAATATTCAAGTGATATAAAGATTCCAAAACAAAGTGCTTAAGTGTGTATGTAACACGCCTTGAGATTGAGATGGTAGATGATATTATTAGTACATTTGCTAGTTCTCACCAAGAGACTTCAAAACCACATTAATCTAGAAGCGCCCAGACTCTTAAATGTGCAAAATATTATTAGATGACTCAAAAGAATAAAACCATTTGAGCTGGCTAGACATTAGAATACTAAGTCATTCAATCGAAAAATCTTAATCTAGACAGTACATAATATATTAATTTATAAACAAGTTAATTGTTCGTTATGTAACTGGTTTTAATAAAAATTGTAAAAAAATGTAAATCTCACCAATTTTAACATCATTTTTTGTACACTTATAAAAGATATCATGTTTGTGTAAAGAAATTGGCAGTAGAATAAAATACATCATGTACCCATTGTAATTGAAACTATAGAATGATCGAATAAAATAATTATTAATTTATATACCAAGTTTTCATTTTATTTGCATTGACGTAGCCAGGGTGGAGCAACATTGGGCATGGACAACTCTCCAGAAAAAAAATATGTCCAAAATAATTCAAGTTTAAAGACTGATGATAAAATTGATATTGATGTGAATGCATGATTAAAGCAAATATTTTATGTGATACTTGATTTTTTTCCAAATGAAAATTGTAAAAAAAAAATGTAAATATTTCACCAATTTCAACATAATTTTTTGTTAATCTATAAAATATATCATGCTTGTGTAAAGAAATTGGAAGTAGAATAAAATATATCCTGTACCCATTGTAATTGAAACTATAGGACGATCGAATAAAACAATTATCAATTTATATATCAAGTTTTCATTTTATATGCATTGGCGTAGCCAGGGTGGAGCAACATTGGGCATGGACTCTCCAGAAACAAAATATGTCCAAAATAATTCAAGTTTAAAGACTGACGAAGAAATTGATAGATGTTGATATTGATGTAAATGCATGATTAAAGCAAATATTTTATGTGATACATGATTTTTTTTCCGAATATTATGTAAATTGTGTAAGATGATTACGGAAAAATTCATCGTTTTTCCTCTTTAATTTTTGACGAAATCACGTCATAATGTGTTATTGGTCAAGTATGAGGGGGTTGCAACAAAAGTTTGAAAATATGTCTCTTCCATTAATAGATTACGAAATATTTCTATAATTATATCTGTACTTGTGTATTTTTTGTTTGTTTCCAAATATAGTGATCCCAGAAAGCTACTTGCAGAACCCCGATACTACTTACAACTGCGTTTACGAATGTATTGAAATTTCTAGTTTGGATTGTATTTTTATATTAATGATATTTTAGTATCTTAAATTGTAATGTTATTTTAATATGTGGCGTTTGTGAAATATTTTTTATAGCGTTTTTAGTAAATCATTTATTAAAATAATATAAAAATTACTTTTTTCTTTGATGACACCATCTATGAGCAAAAGGGAGTAAGAGATTATGCCATCTATGGCCATTAATAATATTTACACAAGGCACTTTAGTTAGGA
This sequence comes from Druceiella hillmani, assembly GCA_039881145.1. Taxonomy (NCBI): domain Eukaryota; kingdom Metazoa; phylum Arthropoda; class Insecta; order Lepidoptera; family Hepialidae; genus Druceiella; species Druceiella hillmani. The sequence continues at coordinate 23,391,342 of JAYKKI010000004.1, read as the reverse complement.
AGGTGAGTCGGAGAGAGAGGGCAGATACTTTGATAGCGTCTCAATAACACAAGTTTTATATAGGTAGGTATGCTTAGTATCCATTCTGTTTGTTTCTGTTGTGGTGTAGTCTCTAATTTTCCACAAAACATCTACTTCAGGTTGATTGCACAAGATACATATCTATAATGCGGCAGGGATTGACTTTAGCAAAGAATGTTTCTTTATGCCATATAAATTCCTAACAACATTTTTTGTAACTATATAAAAAAGCGATAACAGAGAGCCCTATATGACACTAAGTTGAAGCAAGGAAAGTGAATATGAGCTAACGAAATGTAAAAAACAAATACAGGTTGAAAAATTTGTGTGGTTAGTGAGGTTATTTAAATATCTCAAAGTATATTCTAACTTAAGAAAATCTATCATTAGCAATTGTCTCGTCTACATGGAAAGTATTATAAACAGAAAGAATAAATATTTCAGTACAATAATGTGACTTACTGTAATTATATCACGATTGCCACGAGCAATAAAACAGTATAGATTGTGGAATGCCTTTCCATCAAAATGCCATTCCTTGCCATTGCACTGCATCAGCTGAAAACAAATTAATAATGGCTTTCAAGTTTCTCATTTTTTTCTCAATTAAAAATTTGTGTTTGCTTTGGTAGATATGACAAATTTCTAAATTGTAAAAAATAATTATACACAAATTTAACTTTACAGGCAGGAATGCAAAATTTTACACCTAAATTTTATCAGACATTATTTTTTTGAAAGCATAATCTGTTTCTATACAAACTAATCAATTATATACACTACCAACTCTTTGTTTACTGGTTGAATGGAAATAATTTCATGGGTCAATTTAAAATGTCTATTGATAGTACGTTTCCCGGACTCAAACACAGTAAAAATTATTTTTCACATTTCCATCTATCTAAGAAACACTTTCAAATGAGTAATCCGTTAATGATATAAAAATTCAAGCATAGTACCAAGTTCAAACATAATATATGAAGTATAGTAATATCAGTCTAAACTCTTAGCATAAATTTAATTTCCCATTAAAAGTTTATGGAAATGCTCACAGAACATAATCCCAAAAATTAATTTATTCAAAATTGAATGCATCACCTAAGATGCTATAAAAAAATTTAAATAAACCAGATTTAATGTCAAATTTTACTGCAATGATTCAATTTTAAAGATAAAGCCTAGCATTTAAACAGTTGCTGACAGGGATTTTTAAGCAGTTGTATTAATATTTAGCTGCATATCATTTCAAATTTAGGCCATCAAATGTAATTTAAGCCTTATTTGGATCTAACTAACAGTATATAAAAAAACAAAGGAAATTCTTTCGGAGGAATATGTTTAAATCATTTGCATTTAATCATATTCCATAGATTTCTAAATTTACCACGGAGTAAATTTTAAAAGGAATTTCAGTTTTTTAAGCATTATAAGTAACAATTATGTAAGCAGCATATTTTCCATTGCCTATTAATAGCAATATAAAAATAATAATCAAAACAAAATTTACAAAACTGTATATAAAAGTTTGAGCATATTTTGGTCTAAAAGAAACCTATAAAATGGTTAATCAAATGTTTGGTCGTAATTTGTGCTGTCTTGTAATGAACGCATAGAAACAAAAAGACAAAAGTTTTTTGTGTATTAGATTTATAAAATTGCCTTCCACGTTATTCTTATTTTTTCACACTGGTCATGGGTTACAAAATTTATTTCCACTTTTAGCAAATGCATGAAACTTATGAACTTTCTCCAAGCTTTTACAAAATTAAAGTGATAGAGAAAGTTAAATAAAGTTGTTATTATTAAATATTTATGAATTAAGATTTTGTCAAAAAGGAGGACAATAAGTTTAATAATTTGATAACAGTCTGTGTGGGGTCTAGTTCTTCTTTTTTTTATAAATATCCATAGAAAATGTTAAACTAAATATTTTTATAGATAATAACTCCATTGTACTTTTTCAACATTTATGGGATAAATTTTTGAAGTTATACTTCTTTAGGCGCATTATGAAAAAATGATGGGAGTGAAATTTTACAATGCGCACGCACAGTGCAACAAAAATCAACAGGACGAAGTTGCTTACTGAATATATATTTTCATGTGTGTCGTGACTAATAATATGTTTATGATATAATATGAATTATTGATGTATTTGTAAATAACATCATATGTTTTATGTTCATACAAATCTAAGTTATATCTGTGCTTTTAAATAATATGTTTTAGTAATTGAAATTTAATTGTGGGCCATATAATAAAAAACTTTTATTTAATGTAAATATTTGTGTTAGAAATAGTGCTTATAAGCTTTTTAAATTATATTTTAAGTGTTTTTCACCAAGTTAATCTCACTTAGCTTCGGTATGGACTTATTTGCATTATAAATTATTATGGAATCATTTATTAAATACTTAAAATTAATCAATTATTTTCAGTATATTTATTTATTTTCATTATTAATTAAACTTTATTTAGATTGTTTTATTAAATTTAACTATTCATCATATACACATGTATATATTAAATTGAACGCCGAGTATTCATTTAAATTTTTAAAATAATTTTTAAACAAAATAAAAAGAATTAAATTTAATTCTAGACTAATTTAATAAAAAAATTAAAACAACAAAGTAAACAAAATAATATTAATATAATAACAATAAGTGTTATTAAAATTTAATTATTTCATTGAATTTACATTTTACCAACCTTACCAGAAATGGAATGATTTAAAAAAAGCTGGTATTTTTCAGAATAGAAAAAACCAAGCAACCAGCGATTACCAATCAAAAAAGAGCCAAAAATTAAATACAATTTGTGATAATAATATAAAACAAAAAAGCTTTCTTCATGAACAGGTATATTATGTTTTTCGTATAGTACATAGATATGAATTGTTAAATAAAAATAAAAATCCAATAAAGTACGTAATAAATTTCTAGAAAAAATAAACGTAATACCATCCAATATGTAATGAGAATAAGATAGATGAGCATTAAAAGCATCTATTTTGAATTAATTACTTTTGGTCTAATGGAATATAACTTCACATGCTGAAGTGTCTCATAAAATTTTAGCTGATGCTGAAGAAGTATTTATTTAATTTACCGAATTTAATCTATACCGTCACGAAGGTATGTCATGCAGTTGATGGCAAATTTATGTACAAATACTAATGTATTTTTATTTACCTGAAGGGATAAACTTAGTAAGTATCTTCATAAGTTATATAAAACTTGTGTTGTTATGGTATTTTAATACAACATAAATTGCTCAAAATGGGAATTTATGCTTTTATTTTTGTTCATATTTTGATTTGCATGTAAACTTATAACATTTTAAGACTTTAATCAAAATTTTTTTCAATTTTATATGTATCTTTTTTATATGTATAACTCTCATTTTTGTCATTCCTCTGTGCGCATGATATTTTTCCTCAAAATCCAACAAATTATAATTAAAAAGAATATTTTTTCTTGTAAAACAATAACGAAATTTCTACATTTAACATGATAACTGTACAAAGGTGGTGACCCATTGACCTAATAAATCAATGAAACTAGTTTGGATACATGTTTCAAAAGACAGGGATTGCACTTTTTTTTTGTGCCATGTATATTATTATGCCCCATCTTACCTTACACATGATATTTTTATGTTGTGACTAGAAAGATACGTATGGAAATTAATGGGTCTGCCTTTCAAGTGAAATGCCTCTATTTCAACGTAATGTTATTTAATCTAAATTGTTACACATTTTTTTATTTTCAGATTCTTTAAAATAGTGATTCCTCTCAAAAGTATTTTTATGAGAAATATAGGAGTTACAAAGATTATTTAATACCTTTGTATTTGTGATTTATTATATATAATTTGATACTTTTGTGCAATTAAACAAACCTGTTATTTTGCATAAATTATACAAATTTGTTTAATTTTTACATGAAATACTTAAGGATTTTAATATAGTTGTAGCACACTCATTATTTATTTTACATGTGCAGTTATTTCTTTTTAATTTTATCACTGCCTCACTTTTTCTTGGTAATTTTCTTCACATATTACAATACGAAAAGAAAACATTTATATTGCTTTCGAAATCATTTACTGACATGATTCTGTAGATAAATGTGATTGCTTATATTAAAATGATTCCTGAATATTAGTTTATAATTCGGGTTAAGTTTAGAAATGTGGTATGTAATTAAAATTTATATATAACATTATTTCCATAAAATATCTTAGATAGTAATTATAGAAACATATGAGTGGTTAAATGGCACAAATGAAGATGTCATTGTATGTTTACAGCTTACTAGAGTTGTCAATTGTGTTTGATTCAGCAGTGCCCTGTTAAAACTGTGATAATGTCCAGCAATATAGCACAAAATCATAAAGCAGCTTTCATTTTACTTCTGCTCTTTCATTCTATCTTAAACTCTTTCAACGCCATTTCCAAATTTGAATATTTCATTGATTAAAATAAACATTTCATACCGTTTCTATAGATATGGGGAATCCGGAAGCTGCCAGCAAGTAACACATGTATATCAATCCACTGTTATAGATGTTAATAAGTTCCACTGCACGCAGATTGCATTCATCAGCTTCCGGAACTTTGCCTTTTAATGAGAAGTGGCATAGAAAGACGTCTGCCTCCCACTTTTCAAGAACCTTCATTGTGGGATGCTAAATAAATGCAAAAAAAATTTGTTTATAGTGAAAAGTTGTGATAATATGTATTATAACAACTTTCCACTAAAATCTAAAATTAATATTGCTACAGTGAGTAATGAACATCTGTGGAAAAATGGTTATATGAATTTACTGCAATCTGTCTTTTTTTCGTTACGACATTCCAAAAACAAAAGGGTTTCTCGCTATTGAAAATAAAAGTATTTGTGAGAAATCTCTGTTCCGTAACAAATATCATCTTAATATAAATACCTTAGCCAAGATTGCGGACATTTTATGTATCTAGACACAGATGAATATAAATAAGTAAAATGCTGTCATATCTTTCATATACTTAGTTCAGCGAGAGGAATTTTACTTTTCAGAAATTGTTCTCGAAATTATAGAAAATCAGCTACAACTCAATATTTATTTATTCTACACGAAACTTGAATCTTCAATGTATAGAATATAAATTATATACTCTACGTCTTATCTCATGTCAATACATTGATTACAAAAAACAAATTTGGACATGGTAAACCACATAGTTGTGAACTTACATTAAGCAAGTAATGCAGTATTAAAACCGGATAATAATATTTTGGTTCCAAAAGTCTTATTTTTTTAATGTCAATACCCTCGTCGACTGAAACAGAATTAATGAGTAATTCCCATTTGAGTTCTTCTATGTTTTCCTCCTCATTTTTCCACAAATCGAGAAGGTCCATGTTTACAGCTGTAATCAACAAGAGAATACAATATTATATTAATAAGAAAAATATTTTTGAGTTAAATTTCTTCAGTCTAAAAGTAAATGACAACAGCAACATAAGACATTGAAAATTTATTTTGATATCTAATATTAATGAATTCAAAAATCTACTCTTTATTAAACAAATATTTTATAAACAAATATTTCAGTAGCATTTAAAGGCGGTTAAGAACTGCAAAATTAATAATTGGAAACGTCATTTCTCTATCTAAAGCATCATTAGCCAATGGCAAAACACATGTCGTTATAGGCTTTGCCCAAAACGAAATGTATTATATCGACTCTACTAAAGAAAAACATTGTACCTAAGTTACTTTGCAGTGGTCTGAAGCTATAATAATAATCTTTAATTCTTTTTTCTCCCTATAAGACTAATAGTTGTGTCTGTAAGTACTCATTAATAATACCAACAAGTACAAAGGAATGTGAAAATTAAATGTATTTGTATGATGTTTTGAAACATCGTCAGATCCTCCTATAAAGTTGCAAAAAAATGAGTTACAGTAACTATTCTTTCTTGGAGTGACGATAAATGTTGGGTTAAAGTGTTTACCCATAAGCTTAAACCGTGGTTAAATATCTACAAACAAGTCAATGATTTGTTATATTTTTCTTACTGTTTGATGTTGCATTAAACACTTACCCAAATCAAATTTTAAGGGCTTTGTATCCTCAACTTCTAGTTGTACTTTTTCTTCCCCCATGTTATACTTGAGTTTATATTCTTTAATGGTGCATGATTCATCACGAAACAACATATAGTACAGCCTCTTGCGCAAATCTGCATACACCAAATTTTCTAGAAAATAATTGACTCCTTCCCTGCAATAGAAAATTGATTTTAATGTGCTTTATTTATAAAAAAGCTAAATCTTATACTTTACATACAGGTGTTCTATGATGTAAGAAAATATAATTAAATTGGGAAAACCTAAATTTTTCTATACTACTGAAATGACTTCAATTATATAATTTTTCCTGTCTTAACAAGTGATACAGATGTTTTCTATAATCATATATATTTTTTTAAATCTCCCTGATTTGTGGTTTCAATTTACAGAATGGGACAAAAATCTTCGTAAGGGATACATATTTCTTATTTAACATGTATACACCTTTTTAAGTCAGCATCAATAATTAGAAAATGCATTATTTAAAGCTTCGCTTGAATTACCAAAAACATTTTCATTTTTTTGTAAATTCAGCTAAAGGTTTCACCAAATTTTACAAATTCTTTTTATATATCTTCAAAAATTAATAATAGTATTTCAATATTAAAAAAAAACAGTCCTCGAGTTTTTCGCATATGTATTGATATGACAATGCTTAAATTACTTGCAATTTATATAAAGCAATGAAAAAAGTCATTTTGTCTTATAATTACTCTTCCATTGTTTTAAAAATTTATCAAATATTTGACAGAATAAATTTAAATTGGTTTTAAAGAGCGATAAGACAATGTCAAGTTGTCTGCAAATATTTCAAATATTACAAACAGAATTATTATTTGGTTAACTATCTAAAATGTTTATCGATTCTGTTATCTAACGAAAAGAAATGGTTTAAAAAGTAATTATATTAACGTCCTTCGAGTATATACACATGTGTGTATATTTATGTATGTATATATGTATGTATGTATGTATGTATGTATGTATATATATATATATATATATATATATATATACATATATCATACACATGTGTGTATATAGTTGGACACTACTGTTTTCTTTAGTCTCCGAAACTCCTTTGTACTACTTATAAAATCATCACCCTTGAAATGCGCTGGACAAATCTTTTTTATGATGTTACTTTACAATATTTGTCATTCCTTTGCAGTTTTAATATTCAACTCCTCACTTCTTGAGACTCTGGGAAACGAATTTAATGACCTACAAAAATGTAAACATTGCTCGCAATAATTAAAAACACATTGTGTGTGTAAGCATGCGAGTCTTTCATGTATATGCTACATGAAAAAGTATATGCGTTAGCTGTATCTAACAACTTAATGACACAAACCTATAAATATTTCATATGTACATTTCCAATTTTAAGTTTATCGGTTTAGTAGTTTTTAAGTTATTGAAATGACAGATAGATGGATAAATACTTAATTCATTTTGCTTCTAAGGTTTTCTGTGTTTCTGGCACCTTACACATCGGTAAATTTTCAAAAACCAAAGCAAAGAAAAATAAATATTTAAACAAGGCTACAATGTTGGAATTCATATAGTTACTAAAAATAAAACTATTTTATAACAAAAAATACATATTAAAAACAACTATTAACCGATGGTAAGACACTTCATTTTTTTTTAAATTCTCACATAACTGAAGAAGAGCATAACAAAAATATGTTTAAATTATAGTAATGGAATCATAAAATTATAGAATTAATGGAATTATGTATATGGGATTATTTCCTATGTAATTTGTATATAGTACTGAAATATTAGGTTAATAATTTTCAATGTATTTTTGGATTAAATCTTTTAATTCTCTCTTTTAAGCTAACAAAACTATAATTTACCTACTTTAAACTGCTTAGTACTTACAGTACGAGATCCGACTGCGTAATTTCTACGTCCATCTGTTTTATTAAAGAAATATAATTTTTATTGTAAATGACGATAAACAAATGCGGATCCGCAAAGTTGCCTATCAAAATTTGGCCGCAAGTAATTTTAAGTAAAATTTAATTAATTAATTATTTTTGAACAATTACATTTACATGTCTTGATAATAAAATATAATTTATTAGAGAGAGATATACATGAGAAACCAAAAATGTTTGAGGTGCCATTTCTCACTTGGCCGCAACCTAATGTCAGCCAGGTGTAAACAGGTATAATTGCGTTTAATATCTACGTTCAACTGAAGTTAGAATTAATATAATTTGGTACAGCCAAGATAATTGTTTATTATACTATCATTAGTGTCGCTTTATGTAAATTGAGGCTGTCAACTATGGTAAATATTCGACTGCAAGATATGTTGATATTAAGCATGTGTTTCCACAAAAATTGTTACTAAAAAGCATGTTATATATTCTATGGTTGAAAGTAATGAAAAAAGGACCCTTATAACATTTTTGTTATGTACATCTATCCGTGTCTGTCTGCCACTGCCTTACAGTTTCTACAGTTTTGGAGCCACTTCCGTGAAATTTTGCTAAAAGACACTTCAAACAGCGATTTCAAACATATATAAATATACATGTCCGGCCATAAATTCTGTTCCTCATACTAAGTGGAGTAATTTATAAAAAAGCAAAACTATTAGAAATTTTGTTTATGTTGTTTATTCCAACAACATCTATATATATTACACAAAAGAATAGCGGAAGCCGGGTTTGCGCGGATTTTCCCACTGCTTATGTTAGTGAGTTTGTTGTAGAGGTTGTAGTAGTTTTTATTATGTTTTCGAAAGTGGAAGTTTCTAAGAGTTATACTGATGTACCAGTATTGTACCCATTGCATCATTTTGTGAACGAATAGGAGTAATCCGAAATCACTTAAACTTTTGTCATTCAGTTCCAATAACTTATTCTATTTGCATCAAACATTCGTTGTACATATCGTCGTTGACAGGCAAGGTAAAAATCTGATTTTGTTGTCGAATTCGGTGTCTGATGTCTTCACAAAATTTTTTGTTGAAGTTGTCCTACAATTTTGGTGGTTCAAATAGGTGAGAAAATCATAGAATACATACAACTCCCTCAGCTTTAATGAGCATTGTAAAAGCGGAGCTTCTTTTAAAATATTTTGCCAATGATAGGCATTTTCGAGCAAACCTCTTATAGACAAGCTGCTTGATACATTTCCTTGAAAACTCCATTTACAATTGTGGAGTTGTGAATTTTCAATTATAAGTGGTTCGATGAAAAGTTATGCTCTAAGTTGTTTTTGAAACTACAAATGCATGTATTACGCTGACTCAATGCAGACTGCAATTCGTTGATTAAATCTATTTTTAAGTTGGGAGCAATATTAGATCACAACAATAATTGATCGACATCAGATATGAAATAAATCTGAAGAAACTGCGGATTTTGACCTGATGGTGGAAGGACATTATCAATCAAATGGTACAATTTCTTTTTTTCTGAATGACATCATCTGAAACAGTGTATTATACATATGTTAATAAAAAATGAGTAGATAATGGATGACTATCTGACAAAAGATCTTTCATTGGTTGTGGTGGTTCCTGTATATCAGGGAGAAACACTTTGCCTCCAGTACAACACATACCGTTTGCTTCTTCACTCCATTTTTTAGCAAAGCACTTAGGGTGAATTTGGTTCATTTGCCCAAATTTTACAGTATTTTACTAAGCATAATCTATACTTGGATCATAATTGAAAGCTGATCTATTCCCGTGAGCAACAATTCAAATACGCACACTTATCGTAGACATCCGTTGTCTTTCTGCTGCTAGGCTTTGGGAGCATTCACTGCTAGATTCCCTAGCAAGGGCCTGCAATGTTTTTATATTTTGGCTAGCGAGTCGCTGCGAGCGTTCCGTGCTAGATTCTCTATCACACACTTCTGAGACATGCTGTTCAAGACTAGCAAGCCGCAAGCCAAGCGTGCATAGTTAGATTCCCTAGGACGGGCCTGCAATGTTCTAATGTTTTGGCTAGCGAGCTGCTGAGAGCGTTCAGTACCAGACCCCTAGCACGCACTTATGATATGTACTCTCTATGACTCGTGAGACTCTGCGTATTTTCAGTGGATGACTCTTCAGCTCGGTGTATTTTAGCTGCTCTTGTCTGATATGTTTGCCGTGAAACTTGTGATTTCCTTTTAGGCATAGTTGTTATTTGAACCTTATAGCACGTTACACGCTTGCCGAATGAGAGCTAGCCAGAAAAAAGTATAAGATTTCAAATCGTATGTCAATGTTTTATTGTGCTGGATTCCTATAAGTCAATAATCTGCTAGATCGTTTTCAATTCAGTATGTATTTATTTGCATAGAAATGATAAATTATTACTTTATCATTTATTAAATACATAACTTAAAAAATTACAATAAATTTCCAGCATATTAATTTATTTCCATTACTAATTAAACTTTAATTTCCGCAAGCTTAGAAAAGTAGGTATGAAATGGCAGACTTATTGCTACAAGAGCAATCTCTTACGGCCAACCACAATGAATTAGATGAGAACATTAAGTGCTGTGGCAGATTATAAGTGATTTTTAAACATTAACTAATCTACTTACAATATAAAACATATAATAATGTGTGGTAATAAAATAAGATTAATTAAAAACCGAAGCAAAACGACACTTTGAGAGTAGGGAGGGATAAGGATGAGTTATAATGGAAGGGATTTGGGATCTGCTGATTATGATAAATAAAAATTGTCTGAATATATTCAGACAACTTTTGAAAGCAGACAATGAGGGTGCATTTGGTATATTTATAGTCAGTCCATTCCACAATCGAGTAGAATATACAATGAAGGATCCTCTATAAAATTTCCTTCTATGCTGAGGGATTAGGAGGGTATTAGGAGGTAGGGTGGTTGTAGGATGACAGGTATTGGAATCTAGATTTAATGTATGAAGGTGTAACAGAATTATTGAGGATATTATATACAAAACATAGAAGATGAAGGTTGCGTCGATCACGAAACTTTAACCATTTAAGACGTGAATGATACTCCGAAAATATATAGAATACACAGGTTTTGAAGTTATTCTAATTTATTGAGTAAATGTTCATTTAGATTAAAATAATATACATTTCCGTAATGAAGAATAGGAAGAAGTGAAGTTTGACAAATGTTTACTTTAGTTCTGTGATTTAATTGGATTAACCAAAAGACCCTGCCTACCAGCCCACTGACTGATCAAATGTAGGTCTGCATTTAATAAATTAATGCATGAAGAAATTTTATCAACATTACAGTGAGAGTATATTTGAAGATCATCAGCATATGAATGATAGTTGGAGGACAGTTCTGTAACTACGAGATCAATAAAAATAGAAAAAAAAAATTTGAGAAAAAACACCACCTTGAGGTACTCCGGCAATAAGACTGGTCCACTTTAAGTAATTTTTAGACTTTTTAAGAGACTACTAATCTAGACCAATCAACACAAAATTAATGATTTAAGCCGATGTATCAAAATGTCAACGTCCACAGAGTTGAGAGCATTACAGAAGTTCAATAATATAAGAACAGATAGTTGGGTATTGTTCATGGCTAGGCACCATTATATATATTATATACGGCTAGGCACCATTATTATAGATAGTTGGGTATTGTCCATCATCAGTCACTTTCAGCAGTGCAGTTGAAGTGCTGTGCCCTAACTTAAAGCTAGAATGCAGTGGGTCAAGTAAATTTTGGGTATTTAAAAAACTAACAAGTTGAGAATGTACAATCCGCTCAAATACTTTTGATAGTATGGGTAATATAGATATAGGTCGAAAATCTTTGGGCTGGTTAAGGGTAGATGTTTTGGGTATATTTGCACCTTGTTCCATTCACAAGGGAACGTAGTTAAGTTTCTGGAAGTATTAAATATGGCAGTGATGGTGGGTACTACAATGTCGATGATAGGAGCAAGAGCGTTTATACTTGGACCGTCACAGTCAGCAGATTTTGGTTTAATTTTGAGAAGATCCTTTTTAGTTCGGATTCTGAAATTTCCGAAATAATAAAGGAATTAACACTAAGCAGAACAGGCAATGTTGTTCAGCGTTTCCAACTTCACTGCAGTGTCTAAGATAACAGGTGGGTTTGCAAAGAAAATGTTCATTTCATTAATGTTGACAGGATATTGCGTTGTCTCATGTACCTCATTTGCCGATATCTAAAGTACCTAGAAAATTAATTTATATATTTAGATTGTTTTAGTAAATTTAACGATTCATTATATTCATTTAAATTTTTAAGTGATTAAATTTATTTTTAAAATTAATTTTACATATAATTTAACTAAAAAAAATGAAAATAAATAATTTTTGTTTTAAAATTAATTTTAAAAAAATAAAAAAATAATATTAAAATTAAAAATTTTGTAATAAAATTTAATGTTAAAATTAATTTTTAATTCAATTGTAGTTAAAATTATCGAATTTTTTTCCACCACCCGGCTATTAGAAACGCATACAGAACAAAAGATATTAATTATTTTCAGCAACAAATAGCGTATATTTTATTTTGTTTTTCAAAAGCACTATCATAAAATCTAAACTACTCAATCAAATAATGTTGTGAAAGGAAATTTTTATCTGCATAAAATTTATAAGCAAATTTATTTTCATATGAATTTAACATTACCCACTTAAATCACCACAGATTAAAATTCATTTTAAAGATATCTGTTAGTCATATTTTATTAATTTGTGAATTAAACTTAACATACAAAATATGTCATTGCAAACTTTTTACAGGCCTTTTTAAACTACAACTTTTCTATAGAAAGCATTCATATATCTCTTACTGTTAGGGCAGTCTTCTAGAAGAAAGGCAAATTTTTTTTCATTGACTTACGTTGCAAAATTTTTCTCAATAAAAAGTCCTGTTATGTTAACAGAATAATATACAACCTACGTCCACCCTGAAGAACCATTCCAAATATTGGTGAAAGAATTTTTGAAATCGGAAGAGTAGTTTCGGAGATTTCCTCCTACATCCTAACTTACAAACTTTTCCTCTTTATAATATTAGTATTAGTGTAGATCTGAAGTAAATAAATAAATTTCAATTACAAAGTGATATTTCTTTTTAAAATAAAAATGTGAACGGTACATACCTAGTACGTTGGAAACCAGAAAAATGAAAAAATTCCTTTTCTTTTAAGAGTTCAACGAAAGATGTTTGTATTTTATTTTTCGCCACCAAATCCTTTGCATACTTGTGAATCTCATTTAGTTCCTCCGATTTGTCTATATACACGTTATCAACATACATAGCTATACTTTTTTCAAACTCTTGATACAAACTCTTCTTGTCTTTGGCATGTGGAAACAGGTAGTTAAAAATTTTCACAGAATAGGACGATTGCCGCAGTTGCTGTAAGCTTAGTTTTCGGTGCTGGGTAAGAACAGAGAATACTTTGAACAATTTTTTTTTTATACCTTCTTTACATACAAAATACTTAGCTAATTTCTCAGCAGACATAATGTGATTGCCCAAAAATGAAGCGAAGATGGGCAAATGCTCAAAATTTACATTATGTCGATCAGCAAATTTCTTCATATCATACATTTCAACTGTTTTTTTAGCGTAGTTTATGTTTTTGATTGGCCAATAATAAAATCCTGTATTGTAGATCAAGAAATCTGTATCGTTTCCAATGATAGCTAAACATTGTTTATCACGTGCGTAATGGATCATCTCAGCTTCACACTCAATTACTGAACCAACAACCTGAAACAGTTCTTACATAAATTGATGTACAGCATACAGATGAATGATCAACATCATCAATCAACATAAATATTTATTTAATGATAAAAAGGAAAAAAAAATTTCAGGAAAAATATTATAACATTAATTTTATGGGATGATAGTAGGAAATATGGATGCATTTTAATATATAACCTAGTTAACAACCCGTCATGTTGCTACATACTAAGGGTTCATTTAGTAACATGGTGCATTGTCAAAAATATGTATATGCATATACTACCCCATTCCCCAGTCTGAATATTATGTCTTATAGTTACGATTTATACATCTGCATGTCCTGAAGTTATATGTTTTGGTAAAAATACGCATAAAAGACTATTAAACCGTTTAATCACTAGTTGTATCTTAGACTCAAATGAGCTTTTAGCAACCTGTCATATTACTACATTCAAAGGGTTCACTTGGTATTGTGGCCCAAAATTTTGTCAAAAATATACATACACTACCCCATTCCTAGCCTTAGTTACGATTTATACACACTGAATTTAAATGTTATGGTGGAAGTATACATCGCAGGACACTAAGCTGCTTAACCACTAGTTGTATCCCAGATTCAAAAGAACTTATTTCAAGTGAAACAACTTTTACCCAAGTCGGTTCATAGTTTGTTTTCAAGCTTTCACGCAATATTCATGGAGTAGATAACAAAATATGTGTGGGTAAATAATGATGTGAGACCATGTTGAAAACTTGACAGTTCTGAAATGTTTCTCTCCTTCTTAAATATATTTCAACATATTTACCTCAAAATAAAGGCCAAAGATAAATCTTGCAATTTCACGGTACGATTTTAATGGAGCAACCTTAATTTCATCAATTGTCTCATATTCATGCCACTTGCTCATGTGAGCAACTATTTTTTCAGCACGTTCTATTTGGCGATTCTCATAATATTCAGAATCTTCTACTGATCCTGCAAAATATGTGACCACTTCTACATCTAGACTGGTTAATAAAGTTTGCAATGCTGACAAAGATTGATGTGTTTCAGCATAATTAAAGAGTAGAGCCGGGGAATTTCCAAGCATTGTGGAGCATACAGACCGCCCATCGATAATTATGAGGGGGCGGGATTGGCTTTCAGACCTGAAATAATGATGGAAATCTTATATCATTACTTAATTTAATGACTTTGATGCAGAACTGAGGGAGGGGATGGGGTGTGAGATTTGCATTGTTTATTGTAATTTCTATCACTTAAGTGGCTATTATTTTAGCAATTTACCATTCAACCCTCAAGTGCGAGTCGGACTCACAATATAGGAATTCCGTACCTACATTATTCGAAGTAATGGAAACCTTGTTACAACAAACATAAATTCATTAAATTATAAAGCGTAACATGAGTACAAGATCCTGATGAGTAAAAAAGTTAAGCTTATATCCCTCATAACTTACAAACTATTACAGTGTAATGCAACCTACAATTCATTGTTTAAATATTGGATGTTTGCAATATAAACCAGGAATTCCAGGAACTGTGATACCCAATCAGGTCTATCAAGATAAACCTAGTAACAAGAATAATTTGGCCAATTTCCCATGACTTGTGTATAATTATTATCAACAAAAAAAATTTTAAAACGGCGTTGTCAAAACCTCTGAGGAGAGGGTTTTTTCAAAGATACCTTATCAATATTGGTAAATTTTTTTTAAAATTCTCATTTTATATGTATGAAGAACTCCTTAGAATTAATTTATACAATGTTTTAAATATAACTTTGTATTTTAAGTTAGAAGCAATACATAAGAAGTGTGTTAATTTGAAATATTAAATTTCTATTTAAAAACTAGGGGCCTCTGACTAAAGTACAAGTAGATAGCGTAATGTCAATAATGGGGTTCCATTCAGAAGTTTGAGCATAAAACCATAAAACAACAAAATAAATCATCAAATTTTTTGACCTGTCATATCATGCATATTCTCATTTCCAACCCAGTATAAATGTATCCATAATACGGATTGGGATTGGTGGAAAAAAAAACAATGCTCTATTTTTTTTAAACTTTGATAGAAATATTCAAAAACACCATTATTAATAATTTTGATACTTATAATTGATATTACCAAATACAAAGCCAACTGCATATTAGCTATAAAAACATCTACATGCTTGGCATATGCCTTTGTAAAGATAAGATTTAGGAAAAATTCACTAAGATGACTATTTTTAAGTCAACAATTCATGCAAATTAGCCAGAATTACAAGCAATCTAGCGATCTAGATTTAGATTATTAACGATTCCAACCACACATCTATTGACCTTATGTAATCAAAGCTAAAGAAGGAATAAATGACAAAGAAGGAAAGAAGGGATAAACGCAGAAAGTACAATAAACAATTAAATGTTATAGAAGCTGAAACTCGTGGAAAATATTGAATATTGTTTACTTTCTACATATAAATCTTTAAAACATGTATTGATAATTTCAATTTGTATTTACAATTTATATCATTATGTGTAAATTTTATCTAGATGGCAAGTGCCAAATTTCAAGTTTGTAGACTTTATAGTTCTGGGGACTCCTTGATGAGTTAGTCAGTTAGTCAGTGAATGGTAATTGGTTTTTTTATGTACTGATTTAGAAAAACAGTAAACGCCACATATTTTTACTTATGTAGATAGTATTTGCCAAAAATAAACATTTGTAGTACAATTACATTTTCACAAAAATGCTAAGTTTATTATTTGCTTGTGGAAACTTGTGGTGGACAAGTTACCTATGAAATGCCTTGTAGAGATTGGTTTGGAAAATATAAAAGTGGTGTGATTTGATGTCAAAGATGAAGAAAATGAACAACTTTCAAGATAAAGAATTGCAAAAATTATTGAATAATGATCCATGCTAAGTACTTGAGCAATGGTCAAAAGCGTTAAATGATACCCCAGTGGCTGTTATAAAATGTTAGCATGTGATGGGAATGATTCAAAAACTAGGAAATTAAATACCAAATGAGCAGAAACATAATAGGGAAAATTACAGTCAGTATTTTACAAAAATGGAAGTCATTTTGCATTTAACTGGTATTAATGATGAAAAATGAATTCGATTTTGATATTTCGCCGTAAAGAAAGTCAAACATATTGTTAGTATTCTTTGTTTGGCACAAAACTAGCCGTTTTCAATTTAACATGTGGCATTTATAGTTTAGCAAAAGATTGTTTACTGATTATCAAAAGTTATCTCAGTACTTTAAAACAACATTCTACGTTGCTATATATTTGCTATATATATGTTTTAAAATAATTTTTTCTACGTTGCTATATAGCAACGTAGAAAAAATTGTTTTAAAACATATATATAGCAAATATATAACTATATAATTGTTTTAAAACATAAATATAGCAAATATATATTTGTGTTTGCAATCTTCAACATATTACGAGTGTCAAGCTTTTCTATCCAAAAGGTGGTTCTCAATGAAATATGTTCAGTTTATTTAAGATGCTATTATTGTAAAAGTCGAGATAGTTATTTAAATCGATGAATGACATGTCCAGGAAAGTACATAATTTTTTAGGCATTTATATTCTTGTATATTATTCTAATAGAAATGTATTCTGGCTAGTGTAACACAAATTCTCTGTATTCTCAATTTGTAAGGTTATTTCTCTGCCTTTTTAACATATTTATATCAGACATAAAGAGTAGATTGCGCAATTCGATCAATAGTCATCAATAATTGTAACCTTTCATTTCTGTAGGTTCAGAAATGATACATTACAATTATTGATATCTCTTTCATCAGCAACCAGTGTGAAAATATATATATATATATATATATATATATATATATATAAATAAATTTTGAAGGACAATATTATATATTTATTTAATTAAATTTTTTTAATGTTATAATCATTACAAGCTTAAGCAAATATTTGTTGTGTGTAAATAGCAAAATAATAAAGAACCCTGCAGGGCCATATTTTGTATTTGTATGATCAACAATATAATTGTTTTATTGGTATTTAATATGACAAGCAATATTGTACAAAATAAGTTGATTTTTCATACCAATCATAAATTTAAAGATTGATCTAATATTATACTTTCCACGGATAAAGTTAAAGTAAACAATGGTTAGATATTTTAGGTATAAATAATTAAAAAATAAACCCTCGACGGACAATTTTTCAACACATTTTGAGTGTTTCTCATATGGCCCATTTGAAGAAACGGTATTATTAAAAAGGTATTGTCTAATTTCCGCAGTTGATTCATTTTTACAAAAAAAGTAATAATGAATCCTTAGTGTTGAATTTGACTTTCATAATATATCATACCATACTAGAAAAATTTTGATGAAAATGTATTTTACACTTCACTATATTAATACTTGTACTATACTCATATCAACGTTAGTATTTTGCATTTTTTATAACTTTTGTTATTAAAAAACATGGTTGGTAAAAACATTGCAACAGAATAATAATATATGATTTCATTTATTACGACCTTGGCTATAGTGACCATTTTTCTATAGCGACGTTAAATCTAAGTCCCTAGAATATAAAGCATACTTTAATACAGTTCATGTCCCTAAAGAGGCGACTTCGAATGTAACGCCGAGTTCGGGTGTAGCGACTGTTTTTAATGACTCATTTGTAACAAATTCCCAGAAATCCCATGCACATATTACAATCGGACTTGGCCGCCACAGACACAAACAGCTTTCTTATCTTTTGTTTACATCCATACAGATGGTCAGCGACTGGGGTGACCTTTTGTTTAATAGATATTAACTAGGTAGGTAAGCGTGTATGTTTCGGAGTTAAAATGATTCAGTTACAAAGTGATATTCTGCGTAGCGACTATGTTTAGTAAACTTTTGAATAAGTATGGCTCCTAGACGCTCATTCACTGTTAAAGAAAAGGCGGAAATCATTTCAAAATTGAATAACGGTGAAAAAAATACTGATTTGTGCTAAGAATACAAAGTTTCCCATTCAACAATATCTACGATGTGGAAAAACCGTAATAAAATATTAAATGCTTTGAATCAAAATCTTTGAAAATTAAGAAAAACCATAAACCGACGCATCAAGATATCGAAAATGCCCTTCTAGTGTGGTTCAAAGAAGCCACAATGTACCTTTGAGCAGTCATCTGCTGCAATATACCAACTTCGTCAACGACATGATATACCAACTTCGTCAACGACACAATATTGTAGTAGGCAAAATTTGTGAAGAAGCCGCTAGTGTATCGCAAAGTGACTGTGGCAACTGACTAAAAACAGTTTTCCTAAAACTGACTGAAGATTACACTGATAGCCAAATATGGAACTCTGATGAGACAAGTTTATTTTTTAAGTTAACTACAGAAAAAACCTTGAAATTTAAAGGGGAAAAGTGCATAGTTGGAAAATTATCAAAAGATGGAATCACCGTGCTTGTTGCATCAAGTATGGCAGGGGAAAAAATGAAAACTATTGATCATAGGTAAGGCAAAAAAAACCCAGGTGTTTTAAAAATGTTAAATCTTTGCCAGTTGATTATAAAGCAAATAAAAAGGCCTGGATGACTTCAGAGATTTTTGAAAAAGCTCTACGCAAATGGGATAATCAGTTAAGAAGTAACAAAAAAAGGTCATTTTATTTATTGACAATTGCCCAGCTCATCCTAAAATTGAGAACCTGACCAACATAAAACTGGCATTTTTACCATCAAACACTACATCAGTGATTCAACCTATTGGTCAAGGGATAATTAAAACCTTCAAAAGTCATTATCGGAAGATTTTAGTACAGAAAATGATGGAGGGCATCGAATAAACGGCAGGCCCATTTTCGACGAAATTACGTAGTCCCATCAATGTTTTTATTTGCGAAATCCACTGTATATTAATATTTTGGATCATATGTTAATATTTGCATCAATATATTTAAGATTTTATTGATTATATTTGTAAAAATTTGATTTTATTGTAAAAATTGAATGTAAAAATAATTTAAAAATTTAATGTAAAAGTACAAATTAAATTTTATTGTAAAATTGATTATATTTGTAAAAATTTATCATTTAGTAATAACTCATTTTGACTGTTACAAGCATTAAAAGATAAAGAGAATTCAATCATTATAATACGTACAATAGAGTCCAATTATGGAGTCACTAATGTTTTTACAATAGACAATATCAAATAAATATAAACAAAAAACAATGTCCTTATACCTAACTCTGTTTTAAATGTAAAAGGAAATTGTGCAAAAATTCATAGGTATAATTTGATAAAAAGAATTTTAAGTATTTGGTTTAATACAACCGTGATAAAATATTAAATGCTTTGAATCAAAATTCACAATGGGAAGTTTGAATTTTCCGAAGGGAAAAAAGAGTGAGCAAAAAATACAAAAATTATTTTATTTAGTATTTACATGAAAAATATTATTCCTTTTCTACAAGATCTTTTATGATAAACGTAACCTCACTTTTTCAATAGCTCATTACCTATGAAATGATCTGCAAGATTCCTTATCCCTCACTACTTGCACACAAGACATATATATTCACTATTAAGTTTGCTATATTTGTTAATTAAAATTAAAAATATTCGTATATCAATCATCACTCATAGTTTGCATCGAATAACTACTTGTAGCTCATGGTGTTTATTTTTTATTTTGCTTTTTATTTAATTTTTGTTTTGTACTGTATTTGATTTTTTATAAGCAAGCAACAATAATTGATATCCAGGAAATAATTTAGTTAGTATCGTCTAACTTCCCCTTCTTAAGTTGATATTGGCAAAGGTTCTTCTAACAGAGGATGAATGCCATTAAATTAAAAAAAATAGTCTTTATATCAATGATGTTGCTAAACACAATGTATAAAATGAATTTCCATTACACCTCTGGCTGCTCATGAAAGAAATATTGACAGCCACCAACAATTACTATCTCGCACTCATTTTTGAGCCTACAGAATAATAAAAATTATGCAGTCCAGCTTTCATTTGTTCCATCATCCTGTCTTTTAGTGAGTTTCAAACCACCACAAATCTACAGTATACATCAAATGTCAGTCTACATGCAAGCCTATGAAGATCGTAAAACTTCAACTTCAGTACCTCATCCCAATCTCCGAGACCATATGACACGTGAAAAAGCGAGAGAAATATGTAAAGAGGACTCATGCGAGAGGGTAACATATGCATGTGCTACTATTACGAGAGCAAGGGAGATGAAAATACCACCACATATTTCGGACCCATACTTAACGGTAACCTCGTCACACCTCACAGCTATAATTGTATGTTGAAGAAATAATGCCACCGTCAAATAGCTTCAACGGAACTCTGCATAGAGACTACGGTGACCTAACTCTACAGCTTGTGAAAGTTTTTGTATGCCAAGTTTTAATGGAGTTTCGTATTACTGGCTCCCCTTCAAGGTGGCCTCCGAGGAAAGAGCCAAATACCTTATGGTACACGAAAATTTAGTAAGACTTTAATGCTGTTTGAAGGAAACAGACCATTATTTGTACATTGGCATTACTACGACGTCACAATTCAATAAATTACTTCAGTCCTCATTTCGCTGTCCATACACCTTAGTCAATGAGGAGCTGAAAGTTATGTCTGCACCCAGAGTCCTGCCACTCGCATACAAAAATATTTTTTCTTATATATTTTGGGATTACATATTGCTATTTCTTTCTAACACAGCCAACTTCATTGTACTTCAACTTTCTGAAGTTTTTCTTGTCTATGTCATAGATTAGGTAGCCTATGCGTTTGTCAAAATGCATCCAAAATGGTTGTTTAATCACTGAAAACCAGTGATGCCAACTCCGGGGTTTTATTCCAGAATTTAAGAGGATAAAATCTATGTAGGGAATTTTTTAGGGGGTAAATTTTTTTAGGGGTATTTTTGGGGATAAAATATTTATTAAGTTTTCTAAAAGATTACTCTACTTACATCAAATATAAAAAAAATATTTAGGACTGATAGAATGATAAATGTTTAAATCAGTTTAATTATTTTATAATGAATAAATAATAAATAATAGGTTTTGAAATTACTTTAGGGGGAAAGTTTTCAAACAGTTGGTGACACTCCTGAAAACGTAAGTAGTCGCTTTTTATGCTTCACTTGTTTCAGCATTTTTTATATTTGCATTTTTTATATCTTTATATATGTTTTAATATTATCTCCATCTCTTATTATTTACTCAACCCTATTTAAGTAGTTTTCAAATCGTGAAATTGTTTTGTTATATTTTCTGTATATTAATAATATCTTTATATTCGGTTTAATATTATCTTGCTGTTTTCATTTATTATATTCCTATTTACGTACTTTTAAAATCGTTAAATAGTTTAATTTTTTCAATATATTTGCCTATGTACCTATATTGTAAATGATCCAATGGAAGAAAATAGAAGCATAGTTTGGTTGAACGTTATTGAAATTGAAAACTTAAAAATGTTGTGTCTGGAAAATCCATACAAGAAACCAAGTGTGAATGTACTATGAAAGGTGAAAATTATGAATAAAATATAATAAGAGTGTTGAAATCTGATCCTCCACATATGTTGAAACATATAAGGAATAATTTGTTACCCTATAACCTATTGTCTGGGAATGAAAAAAGAGCAACATGGAAGGATATTGTATGCGTATATGATCGTGATGCCAGTGGAAGTATGAAATTGTTGTTGAGAATAAAAGACGACTCTGAACAGAATGCATAAGATGAAAGTAAATAGCTGTGCAAGCGTTTTCAGTTTCAACGATGCAAGCAGCCACGGAAATGTGTTATAGAAGATGTAATGTATAAAATTCAATTTATTCTTTCATGTTCCGTCATACTTAAACTTAATTGAAATTTACGGAAATTTAGGAATATTCTGTGAATATAACAATGGCCGACACAGGCGAGAACATCAGTTTCTTCGACAAATTTTTTGATAGTATTTATAGTAGTGCTAGATATTGTAAAGGTAAACTTAGATTAAGAGTAAGTGACAAAAGTGAGCATGACTAGTTCTAGATAGAACACTAAAGGTATGCCATTTGTTCATAGAGTAGGTATACATAAATATGTTCCTAGTGTAAACAATTGTGTAACAAGTTTAGAAAATTGATAAAGAAAACTGTCAGATGTTCATCACTTTGTTGCAAGTAGGGATTCGGGGAATCAATTATTTTATAACAGCATTTATTCGAACCTTTTGTAATGCGATCAAATTAATTAATAACTAAGAAAGTTTATATACCAAAATGATTTAATTTTACATTTAAAAATATTTATTAATGCTAATTTGCATTTAAACAGGATTGATTGTATGAAACATAAAGATTTAGTTAGATTAAATTTCATCAATATACATATTATATTATATATATATATATATATGTGTATATATATATACATATGTGTATATATATAATATATACATATATATATACATATATGTATATATATACATATATATATATATACATATATACATATATATGTATACATATATATGTATACATATATATATATATATATATATATATATATACATATATATATATATATATACATATATATATATATATATATACATATACATATATATACATATACATATATATATATATACATATATATATATATACATATACATATATATATATATATATTTTTAGGACTTCTTTATTAAGTTTGAAAAGTAAAATAATAAACTAAATGTTTCATTTAAAATAGCTTTATGGTTTTACAATTTTCCTTAATAGAATTATTTAGTTTCACTTACTTTATATATGTAATATATTTATAATATAATTGAAAATAATTTGGTTTTTATTTGTGAGTGTAATTACGACATACAATGAAACAATTTTTTTATTGATGTGTCTTTCATTGTATTAATAAGCAAAACTGAATGTAGGCCCATATGGGTAGGTCGTAAATGGGATGTCGCATGCAATATTGTTCTAGCAGTGTTAAATATGCCACCAACCCACAGTACAAACTATTTGTAGAGTGCATTGTGTATAAAAAATTGTTGAATATCACGAAAACTGGGATAGGGTTAAAAACTATTGATATTGTCATGTTTTAGAATTTCTCCAAAAAAAGCTTGCGATAGGTAGCAGGATCTAGTCGCGACTTACCAGTACCACACAGAGAACTTCAGCCATGCATACAAACCTCAAAGTGTTTTGAAACATTTTAAGTGAGAATGCATCTACACAAAAAATAATAATGCTTCTAGTTAACAGATGAAGTTGGAGAGTTTTACACAAATTTAAGTATCCATTAAAATAACATTCATACTCAATTTTGTTATGTCATTATTATGTCATTTAGAAACAATTAAAAGCCAGTAACATTAACTTGTATTTATTTCTAATTATAGTATAATCTATACTTATTTTTACACTCCATTCCATTTCAATAGAGAATCTTTGTAAACAAACGAATTTTATAGTTAAAACATGGTTGGCACAAATTTATATTCGATCACTTTATGACTACAAAGCTCATTGTATTATATCCACAACTTATGAAATTTTCACTATAAATAATGTTATAAATACCAGTATTACCAACACTATTTTACTAAAATGAATTGTGATATTTACGTTGTTGATATAAATCAGACGTTTATATAAATATAATTATCTTTTATTTGGCATAAAGATAATGAAACAGTCATTGTAACATGTTATTTTCTTTTCAAAAAGTGTTGGTACTATAATATTTTGCAGTGTGGACTACATATTTTACACGTACTTTCGGCTAGTGTTTTTTATAATAGCTGAGCTTATACTCTTATTCCAATGTATACTTTCCATTAATATTTTCAAATGTTAGACACATTTATTTAAAAAAAAATCAGAAAAAGCTATAATGTTAGTATTTGGTTTTATAATTACGTTAATATGCATACAGATTCTGGAGATCAATTATATTTTTTCATTCACTGTATGCACACATATACCAACTTAGGGTGTTTGGCTGAACGAAGCCAAGGCTACGTCTCTGTTCTGTGGCCAACGCTTGCTTGCTACACTTACTAACATAACAGCAATTAACCTGCAAGACGCACTGATCCGTCAGTGTATTGAAATTTGATATACATAAAATATTTATATACACAGAATTATTCCGTATTGTATTAAATTATATTATTATGTGTTTTATACTGTCAAGTTTGTTGTGTTATATGTGTATTATTTTTAAGTGTGTTTTAAGTGTAAGTAAATGGCAAATGTTCTAAGCACTGTATTCAGCAGTTCAAGAATACAGACACCAAGATTGTCCCCATATGACTGTACAATGAACATAATTGAGATGATCTGGGCACAAATGAAAGGATATGTAGTGAAAGAAAACCCTACTTTTAAATTAAATGATGTCAAAATACTTCTATTTGAACTAATGTCATTTATAGGTCCCGTCATGTGGCTGAAAGAAACATTATTAATGTTGAAATATGATATAATAGATAAATTTATAATGAATATGATCAGATTTGGATATTTCTCAGTGATACAGGTTCGATAATCGGTGTCAAGGCGCAGGTTCATTGTAATGTAATTGTTATAATGTATGCATGCAGTGTATTCTTTCTGTGAAATATTATTGCATTTTAAGTATTTTTATAAATTAGTATATTCTACAGTTTTAAAAATGATTTTAATGATTACTTAACAATAAAGTTTTTGTGATTATTTTGTAATAATTTAATTTTCTGTGTAACTAACATTTATTTAATCTATTATTTCTATAGAAATTTGTTGGTGTTATTTTATTATAAGTTTTTTTATGTAACAGTTATATTAATAAATTGTAAGAAACGCTTCATCTTACTTATTTGGATTTCCCTTAAATGTAAAATATCATCTATATAATCTTAGTTACACGTGTATACAGTGTAATTGTGAATACTAATAAAAAAATTATATTTTTTAATCTCAAATACCAAAAAAAATCCATGTTAAATTACTACTGTGAAAGTAAGAATAAGTTTTACAATAACTGAACTGTTAAGTCGATTTGTTTACAGGATTCTTATTTTCAAATAGAAAGGAGTATAGTCGGGTTATTATTTGATATAGGTATTTTCAGTACGAGACAATTCAATAAGATATTGAATTGTATATGAGTATTTTTTAAAATACAAATCATATGCTGAATTGCGGACAAGCTTCCAGGAATAAAATATGTTGCTAATACTTTAATGACAAGTGTAATAGAAAATTATATTGTTTTAATGCTTTTATATAAAATTAAGAAATGAATGATGCATTTTAATATGAACATTTAATAAGAAGTAAAAATGTTATTAAATGCAATGTAAAAAATGATTAAATAAAACTAAATGTAAACGTAAAAAAGTCAAGCGTAAAAAAGAAATTAGGGCGAAAAAGACCACAAAAAACCGGAAGGCGAAAAAGACTACAGAAAACCGGAAAAAAGTCAAACCTAAAAAAATTAATTAGGGCGAAAAAGACCACAAAAACACATTCGATATTCGTCTATTAGTACTAAAATTACTTTTTTCACATCGTTTTTTATGGATCTTGAATATTGTTGAATGTTCAAAGAGGTTATAAGTTTTATAGCGATTGACAAATGTCCACTTTTTCTAAAGTACAGTCATAATCAGACTTTTTTAACTTCGCTATTTTATTATTTATACACAAAGAAACTCATTGTATAATATTATCTTGCAACACATACCTGCGTTGATCCACAAGTTCTTTCAGTCCTATGACCTGTTTACACCATTGGTTCCTTTCTAAACAACCGAGCAATCCCTTGACACCCATTATACTTTCGTAATGATTACCTTTAATAGTCAACGCTTATTAGCTATAATGCAACCAATCTCTCCCTTAAAAATGCAACTCTATATATACAGATTTCTCAAATCACAATGGCGTCCTACTATTCACATAAAAATTTTGGGGGCATTCCTGAGAAAAGTTGCCATGTGAATAAAATTATATTCCAAAATATAAAAAATAGTCAAGTAAATTACATTATACTTTAGATTGCAATTTTCATAGTTGATTATTACAGTTTCTTTCTAAAAATAAATATTTTAATTGGTCAAATCATAATAATTAAATGAATAATAATAATAATTAAGTAAATGTTATTCAAATTACATAACTAAATTAAATGTACATGTATCATGTAGCTAAAAGTGTTTGGTTGACTTCATTACTTTGACAATGTAAACTTTAGTTTTAGATTATTACCTAAATAATAATTTTGGTGTCAAAAAGTCTCTACAGACATACTTCGGTACGTATTAAACTGTTTATAATCATTTTACTCTTTTACTATGTCTGATAACAAGTTTAATGCGACAAACGACTTGCTATCAAATATTTCAAAACTAGTTTCTAAGTTTATTTATTAGATTTTATTACGATAAAATGTGAGAATTTTACATATTATAAAATGACCACTCAACTATGAATAAATTGTTAGTAGTGTAACATTGACCTTATTTGGCTTTTTACTGATTATGTTAAATTATGCTGGCACTAAATATATATGAAACAAGAAACCAAGACCTACTATTATTTTAGATTCTCTTCTTTCCTAATAGTTTCTCTCTAACGTAACCCAACAATGAGGGAGGCGAAATATGAATGGAATACATAAATTCACCTGTCCATGCACACCATCTTAATGGACATAGGCCATCTTATTTAATCGTACTGAGGACATTAGGATTAAATAAGATGGCTTATTTCATAGAACGAAAAAAAAGGAAGTAGGTTAATTTTTTCAAATGAGGGAATATTGAGACTATTGTGAATCGAGATATTTTGTTATCTTTTATAACAAATGACATTTGCATTGCCTGGTGTGCACCGGTACCCATATATTAGTTAGAGACACGTAGTAAAAAAAAACCTGGAATATTTTAGGTGACCAGACTGGCTATATCATCCTCAATTAACCTAAAAAAACTTTTTAACAGAAATAATGCAATACCATAAACTTCCGTTTCCTAAATTTTTGTTTGATTTAAAATTTATTATTTTGAACTATATTCTATATATTATAAGCTATGATAAAAAAAAAGAAGAAATAAATACTTTCTGATTTATATGAAGATTTATATATGACTACGTTTATTGTCTTTGTGCCTTCATTCTTAAAAAAAAAGAATAATATAAAATGAATTTAACTCAAAATTGACTTTCTAAGTCGACAAAATCTTAAATCGAGTCTTACTGTGCTGAAATAATCGCCCTGGTACTATAGTTGGCTATGAAAACCAAATTGTCGCTAAAATAAACTATAGGTACAAAACGATTTTTTTACTTATGTCTGTAAATTAATTTATTTAAAAAAATGTTTGTATTTTAAATTTATTCTGTATGGATATTTTTGTAATATAATATGAAAACACTATGCTGAGAAAAAGTAAATGCGGAGTACTATCATATTTTGTGCGAAACAAAATATGTTAGATACATTTAAATTACTCGAAATATTAATATTAAATAATTATACCAAAAATTATATATAATAAAGAGTCAGAAAAAAATTGACAGGTCGTATTACTATAAGATTTCATAATTCTAAC
This sequence comes from Druceiella hillmani, assembly GCA_039881145.1. Lineage (NCBI taxonomy): Eukaryota > Metazoa > Arthropoda > Insecta > Lepidoptera > Hepialidae > Druceiella > Druceiella hillmani. The sequence goes on along the minus strand of JAYKKI010000004.1, from coordinate 23,362,866 downwards.
AATTTTACGCTACCTACAGACGTAAGAGTGTTTAAGAAGAGTGTAAATGTAAAGAATAAATAAGAAAGTATAATTGATTTTAATGAAGTATTTTACTTTTATGTTCGTTTTTTGGACTAGTCCTCAATACCCAATATGTCAAATGAAAACCTATTATTGCATCTTTTTTTATTGATTTTATTCTGTTGCAAGGATTCTCTCCAGAGATAACTTTTGCCAGTGTCAAGTTTACATTTGTTGGTTAGGCAACACTGACTAGATTACACTCCAAATATCTGTCACTATGGGTTAATAATAAAAATAAACTAAAGAGCAAAATAACAATCAAATAGAAGTTTGCTAAAAAAAAATAAAGAGAAAATATAAACAAAAAAAAAACAATTATAAATAATACAAAGATGACAACAATGTATAGACAAATAGTAAGTATATACATACATATAAAAGATCCTAGATTTTGATGTTGTTTTTTCTTATGTATTTAATGATTAATTCAAAAATGGTTTTGGTGGAAACGGATAGAAGAGATCTAATGTTAATAGGTAATTGAGTTTTTTAATTTAATAATTTATAAAGGAATGAAGGAAATTTATTATTTAAAGGGCATGCAAAAATTAAATGATTAAGATCGCCCTCACCAAACCCACAGGCACAGGCAGGAGACTCTCCGATACACAGCCTAGACAAATAATATACCACTGAGGTTTTATTTCGAGAAAAAGTAAATTTTGAAAACCACGGTTTCGAAGGAATAGAAGATTGGACCTGAAAGTAACCCGCACCGGAACGATCTGGGACGATCTTTCCATGCCCTTTATCAATCGAGGATTATACAGGAATGAGCTAGGGAAAGGAGATCCTCAATGAAATTACGACTGAAACACGGATCCCCGTTCACGGCTGCGAACCGGGCTTTTGGGTCAACAATTTCATTACCGACTATATCGCAGCGACTTAGATTCCATGCAAGAAAGACATCCGATCCCGATCTCTCCGAATCAAACGTAAGCTGCTTGACCAGAAGAGTTAGGAAGCTACAATTTACTGAAACAGGATTGGTGAGAAGGATCAAAAAATATCGAACAATCTTTTGGGAGGCGAAAATATGTCGAATGAGAGGTAGCCGGGCAATAAAATGATGCAGTATGCTCCTACACAGCCGTCTTTTAGCCGTTTTGGTGTGTCTGTGTATATTCGCGTTCAATCCACCCATAAATTATTTAGGATGGAATTGAACAGCGAATTGGCATTATTAGACTTCTTGCCGACTCTGAAACACAAATTTTTATTTGGCCTATGAATTACCGAGTCAAATGGAAAACTTTAGAGGGGTAGAGAGGAATATTGACAAATTGTGTTTGAGATGGATTTGATTTTTGGTAGCTGACCGTGAGAAGAGGTTGAGGCTTAAAATGGCAAAATTATTAATAAATTTGGAAAGAAGGGTTAGTTTTGATAATATGGGATGTGAGGAAAATCTAGCTGCTTTAAAAAATAATTGATCAGTGAGTTATTAATGACGAAGAGATAGAGGAGGATCGACACATTCCACTAGTAGGGCATTAATGGGGCTCGATTTCATCGCACCCGCTACGATCCACAGAGCTTGAGACTGAATACGAGTCTATTTGGTGGCATTAGATTTGGAAATAGGATCAAGGAGGAATGAACAATAATCCAGATGACTGCTAATGAAAGAATTGTACATAAGTTTTAGAGTGGTAGGGTGAGAATTCCACGATGCTCCAGAAACAGCACTAAGAATATCCATGTTAGCCTGGCATGGGGTAATGACATGCTCATTGCGAGTGTTCCAGAATAACTTCGAGTCCAGGAACATACCAAGGAATTTAGTACTGGAGTGGATAGGGATGTTTGAAAAATTGAAGGAGATGGAAACAGGAGGATTTCTTTTTCTAGAAAAGATCATTACAGAACTCTTGAAAGGCGAAAGATCCATACCATGAGAGTTTACCCATTGGCTCAAGTTAGCAAGGGCAGAACTTAAAGCCTTTTCGGCGACCGCGATTGACTTATCAGAGGTATATAAAAACAAATCATCAGCGTACTGCAGTATACTAAAAAATTAATTAACAGAAGACTGAATTTTGTGTGAATATAGGTTGAAAAGGATAGGAGTTAGGACTGAGCCCTGGGGAAGGCCACGCCAGATCGATCTTGTTAAGAGGGGGACCCCGGGAGCTCGAATTAGGATTGATCTGTCTAAGAGCAGGTTGAGAAGGAAATTAAATTTTTTTTCTGGAAAACTAAGTTCTCGCACTATTTGTCTGAGAACAAGGAGATTAACATTATCGTATGCTGTAGAAAGGTCAAGAAAAACAGCTACAAGGAATTTTTGTCGGGAGAAGGAGAGCCGTATAACAGTGGTCAGGATGCTGAGGTTGTCCATCGTGCTTTTAGCTTTTCTGAAGCCAAATTGAAGAGGTGGGATAATGGAATGATGTTCAGTAAAACATTTCAATCGATTCTTAATCAGATATTCAGTGATTTTAGCTAAAATCGGGGATAGAGCTATGGGTCTGTAAGATGATCCTACATTGTGATCTTTATGAAATTTATGAATGGGGATAATAATTTGGGATTTCCAAGATTTCGGGACATATCCTGAATTAAACATGTTGTTAATAAGGCAAAGAAGGTAATGATGAAAAAAAGAGAGGGAGAATTTTTCACCGTTGAGTAAGGCATACCATCGATGTCGGGGCCAGAGTCTTGAAAGTGACGTAAAGATAATTCCAGTTCATTAACAGAAAAGTCTCTATCTAACCACTGAACAGAGTTAGCAGGATTATACATAATAGGGGGCTCATCCAGGTTAGGAATGGAAGGGAGGGCAAGTCTATTTAAAAACTGATCCACCCGATTCCCGTAAATTGGATTAGGAGAATCAGGCTGAAAAACAGATCGAAAGCGTTTGATATTTGACCAAACTATAGAAAGAGGAGTTAATGGAGAGAGGGAGAACAGAATTTCTTCCAACCCTCCCTTTTTTTTAAGAAGGATACGTTTTGTTTGGGTTTGGATCTTACGGAATGAAAGAAAGTTATCAATGGACATATTAGATTTGTATCTCTTTTCAGCCTCTTTACGAGTTTTAATAGTTGCTGAGCAATCTTAATCGCACCAAGGAGGAGAAGGCCTATAGAGTTGAGAAATATTTTTCAATGGGATCAAGTCACTAGAAGCCAGATCCACTGGTGGGAGGGAGTTTATTTTCGACTTAAGGTATGACGGAAAACCCTCCTAATCTGCCCTATGTAGACTGTATTTTTGATGACGGGGGCCTTTTGGTGGATATAAATTTAAATGGGGGAAATATATGATTATATGATAGTCATCGCTTCCAAAAGATTCGGTTAGAATGTTCCAAGTGACAAGTGAAACAAGAGATGTGGAGCAGAAGGAAATATCGACTGTGCTAGGATATTAAAATGGGACCGAAACAATTGTAGGGGAACGATCATTAAGTAAGCACTGGTTTAAGTCGTCTTGAAGCTCCACTGAGGCGTCTCCAAACGGATTGCTGTGAATGGAGCCCCATGACGGGTGTTTAGCGTTAAAGTCTCCCAGGAGCATAAACGGACCAGGATGGAGGATAAAACGTTCGACAGTATTTGGTTGGAAGACGTTAAATATTCACTACCGCGGTCAAAAGAAGTTGAATGACAGACGGTATAGAACAATTATTACCTGGCGATTGAGGATTAAGCCCACAGCCATTTTCTGGTTGTGGGATTCTGAAGTCTGACCAAACCTGTCCTAGGGCTGTACGGTCATAGCCCTGAGAAGGAGGTGGCGAAAGACGGGAATGAGGTTTGGAGAGCAAAGTTATTTTGTAAGATAAATTAGTAGCACGAGAAGGAGTCAATGAAAAGTATTAGCAGCTTCGCTATAAGAAATATCTTTTACAGACATTTCAAATTTGATTTTCTTTTGTCTTTCAAATTCAGGATAATTTTTGTCAGTAGCATCTTGGTTTCCGCTGCAAGAGATGCATATTGCTTTGTCAACAGTCAGAGGGTAGTTCTTTCCGAGATGGTCTTCACCACATCGGAAAAAAGATTCAGAAGAACGGCATTTCTCGGCTACATGGCCAAGCCTACAGCGTTTAAAGCATTGAATCGTAGGATATTTGTATTTGGACACAGGTAGCTATGAGTATGCCATACGTTGTGGTCTGACTTGACCATTAAAAGTGATGACCATCGTCTCTGAAGTAAGTATTGTGGACGGCCATGAATCATTTTTTTTAAATTAAGGCCGCGAACTTTTGTAATTTTACCATAACCTTTAGGAACTTCAATTGAAAATAAAACCTCTTCAACCGACCAGTCGATTAGAACATTGTGAACAATGCCTACTCGAGAAAAATTAAATGATGGAATGAATAGTTTATATTGTGCTATAAATGCAGAGTGATTTACAAATCGATTGGCACAATCTGCTGAAGAGAACTCCACCGAAATTCTGTTTCGTCCAATTGGTTTTACCCCATACCTAGTTATACCATCAATGTGAAATTGTGTAAGGGCAGAGCCGAATTTGATCGCATGAAGCGAGAAACCGGAATTCAGTTGGAGTTCTTTCCTTTAGATGTGAACAATGAAAGGTTCAACGTTACTAGCAACATACAAGCAGCCTTCAGTATGATTAGGAGAGATGGATGGAGATGTGGACGGTAGGGAATAGGGAGGGGAAGAATCACCTTTTGGAGAATCGGGGAAAATTTCAGGACGAGGAGTTTTCCTGGGCACAGAATCCTCAGATTCTGTGCAAAAAGAATCGGAGTTTGGTTTTGATAATTTTGACTTAATTATTTTTTATTTTCGAGATCTACATTTTAAATCAGATTCGTAATCCGTGATAGTAACGAAGCTAGCCGGGGATGGTGGTTCAATAATAGGAACATTATGACAAGACGGGGCGGGTCCGGGGTCTTAGGAAGAATATTAGGATCCATTTGACCCAGAGAGTACGCAACCCACGGTTCCATACACTTATATAAAAAAAACTTACCAGAACAGAAGATCGATTTTGCAAAGATAAAAGTTATTTTATGTTAATGGGTAATTGAATTTTATATTTTAATAATTTGTAAATAAACGCAGGAATATTATTCAATGGACATGCAAAAATGAAATGATTTAAATTGCTTTCTCCAAGCCCACAGTCGCAAATTGGAGAGTCGCAATTGAATTCTAGCCAAATTGGTAGCAATAGGACAATGACCCAAATGCATGCGGGATACCACAGAGGTTTCCTTACGAGAGAAAGTAAATTTTGAGAACCAAGGTTTTGTAGGTATAAAAGATTGGATCTGGGAATATCCCGCACCCGCAATCTGGGATGATCTTTCCCACGCCCTGCTAGTCAGATGTTATCCAGAAACGAATCATGGGAAGTGAGCCATGGGAAGTGTTTAGAGAGTAAAATGACGCTCCGACATAGCCATCTCCCAGGGTTTTTAATGCATCTGTATATATTCACGTCCAATCCATTGGTAAAGAATATCAAAATAGAATTGAACAGCGAATTAGCATTTTTGGGCTCCTTATCAACTTCAAAACACAAATTTATATTTGGCTTGTGAAATACCGAGTCAAATGGGAAACTATAGAGGGAGAGAAGAATTTTGATAAACGGGGTTAGAGAGGGATTTGAATCTTTGGAAGCTAACAATAAGAAGAGGTCGGGAATTAGAACGCCAAAAAGGAGCATGCTCAATAAAACCTACACACACACATTCAGTGGATAACAATCAGCTAGTTATTGTTGGCGTAGGTTTAAAGGAGGATCAACACATTCTACTTGTAGGGCATTTATGGGACTGGATTTCATAACACCCTCTATGATCCTCAACGCTTAAGACTGAATGCGGATTAATTTAGTGGCAATGGATTTGGAAATTGGATCAAGGAGAAATAAACCATAGTCTAGATGACTACGAACTAGAGCCTATATATTTATTTTAATGTGGTAGGGTCACTACCGTCTTTACCATAAGGGCACACGGGGCCAGTGCCCAGGGCCCCCATCCTCAGAGGGCCCCGGAGGACCGACAATTTCTTTCACATTTAATCTCAAAATATTTTGGTCGGGCGCATTACATTTTTCTCGTTGCACGAACGTCGATCATTTACAGATTTATTCGAATCAATACATTTATATTAATAATTTGAGTGATTCTAACACCATTATAACTTACCAGACATTTATTTGAGTTTATAATCTAAAGTCTATAATGTCTATTTTCAAGTAATTTGATTTAGTTATTCGGTAATTTGAAAGTTTACAAAATGTAATAATATTTCTGAACGCATCCTATCTAATTTACTAAGCACACCATCTAGCGATCATCCATGCAAACCACTCCGATGCCAAAGTCAAGCAGCCATAAATAAATGTCGACTTTGTCTATAGTTGGGGGAATCTCCGGATAAAGTCGGACAGAAGTAACACGATTTAATTTCGTTGAATATGATTTGGGTAAGATTAATAGAAGTTTTGATTTGTTCGTTTAAATATTATTTCGAAAAGAACATATTTAAGTGGTTCAAAAAAAATAAAAAAAGTTATAGCTCAAAAAGAAATCACGGAAAAACTTCCTAAGCTTAGTTCGTTTTTTACAGTGGAAGAAACAAATAAGTTGGAGAATTCTTCATCATCATCACCTCAAGACAAAAATACCTCTGAATATCACCAGGAAAAAGAGGTTATTATGTGTGACGAAAATGACAAACACACAACAAATGCTGAACCCTCGACTTCAAGCAACTGTGAGTTAATTATTACAAATTTGGAGAATGTATCTGTATCTTATGACCCTGGTAAATACTGTGACGACATTTTAACGGAAGAAGTCCGTAATATTTGGATTCGAAAAGGGCCAGAGTTTTTCCAAAATAAACACCCTGCGACTTCTCCGAAACTTCTACAAGTCATCCAGATTCAAGTGGTAAAACAAAAACTAGATACTTGACAAAAAATATTTTTAACCGTAAATTGACGAATGGTGAGTCTTTGGACAGAAAATGGCTCCTTTATTTCCCAGTAAAGAAATCTGTGTACTGTTATTGCTGCCGTCTATTTAATACCACTATTGGTACTGGACATAATTTGAGTTCTCCAAATGGATATAAGGATTGGAAGCATATAAGTCACTTATTGATGGAGCATGAGAACAGTTTGCAACACAGGCAATCTATGATGAATTATGTTGCAAGAATGAAAACTACTGGATGAATTGATAGTGAGTTATTGTCCCAATATAATACAGAAATTAGCTATTGGAAAAATGTCTTGGAAAAATGGCTTAGGAAGATTGTTGCAGTAGTGAAATTTTTAACTGCAAGAGGTCTTGCTTTTCGTGATGAAAATGGGATCTCAAAATAATGGGAATTATTTGGGATGCTTAGAATTGATTAGTGAATTTGATCCTTTTCTTGTTGATCACATACGAAACTGCGGAATTGTGGAAAGGGAAGTATATCATATCTATCTGAAATATTTGTAATGAATTCATTAATTTAATGGGACAGCGAGTTTTAAAAACAATTATCAAAGAACTTAAATCAGCAAAATACTACTGTATTAGCGAAGATTCTATGCCGGATCTGTCCCACGTTGATCACCTCACTTTCATCGTTAGATACGTAAAAGACGGACCGCGTTTAGGGATTTTTGCAATTTTTGCCTATGGATTTGCCATTTTAAACTTTTTTAAAAGCCTTGAAATCCCCATAAAAGATTGCCGCGGGCAAAGCTACGACAATGCTTCAAATATGTCTGGAAAGTACTCTGGCGTCCAGACTAGAATAAAAGAAATATGCGAATATGCAATTTACGTTCCATGTGCGGCACATTCGTTAAATTTAGTGGATGTTCAAGCTGTTGAGTGTATTACTGAAGCAGTAGCATTCTTTCAATTTGTACAAAAATTGTACAATTTCTTTTCAGCTTCGACCAAACGATGAAAAATTTTGACAGAGCATTTAGGTGTAAATAGAGTCCTGAAGTCCCGTTAGGAAACCAGGTGGTCCGTACATGCCAATGCTATTAATGCTTTGCGAAATGGTTATTTAAATATTTCTGAAGCATTGTCCTTCATCGCAAGTAATATCAATCAACCAGGAGACATTAGAAACGAAGCCCAAATCCTAGCAAAAAAAATGGAAAAAATTGAGACTACGCTTCTGACGGAAATATGGAATGATATTTTGGGAATTATGAATAAAGCAAGTCAAAGTTTACAGAATAGCACTATGACTATGGACGTTATAACAAAACTTTATGAATCTCTGATTAGTTATGTCGATAAAGCACGCAATAATTTTGATCTGTATGAAACGGCTGCTAAAGAAAAAAATCCAGATGCTGATTACAAAGATAAATTTGAAAGAAAAAGAATTCGCAGCTCATGCCTCACTTTTTTTGAAGGATCATCAGAGACTCTCTAGTTGAGATGCAATAAAAAGTTTCGTGTAGATACTTTCATTCCCATAATTGACACATTAATTACACATTTTGAAAAAACGTTCGGCAGCATACCAAGAAATTGATAAACGATTTAGTTTTCTTTGTCAATTAACAACAATCGGATCTGACGAATTGACCAAAGAATGCAACGAATTTGCAGAATTTTATCATGAAGACATTAATGCATTTGAGCTCATAACAGAATGTTTTCATTTAAGCCAATATTTAAAAAATATAGCAAAGCAATCAGCGGATTTAAATATCTCAGTCTTATATAACTTAATAAAGTCTGATAAATTAGAAGAAACTTTTCCAAATGTTGAAGTTGCTACAAGAATATTCCTTTGCCTAATGTAAAATAAAAGGGCCCTAAATTCTTGTGCGCCCAAGGGTTCCAGCATAGTCTAAGACGGCCCGGGGTAGGGTGTGGGTCCCACCACACTCCAGAAAGTGCGCGGAGAATATTCATATTAGCCTGGCATTGGGAGATGACATATTCAATGTGAATGTTCTAGGATAACTTTGAGTCTAGGAATATACCTAGGAATTTGGTATTGGAAAGAAAAGGGATCAAGGAGGAATTATAAGAAATAGATAACGGTGGAGTAATTCTCCTTCTCAAGAAGTCCACCACAGCGCTTTTGGAAGGGGATAAATCCATACAAAGAGAGTTAACCCATTTGTTTAGGTTAACAAGGGCAGAGTTCAAAGTATTTTCGGCAACCATTATTGACTTATCAGAAGAATATAAAAGCAGATCATCAGCGTATTGAAAAACACGACAGAAGGGATTTACTGTTGAGTAGATCATACAAGAGTAACTTTTGAAAAGTTAGGGACTTAAAACAGACCCTGGGGAAGACCCCGCCATAAAGTTCTTATTAAGGGAGGGGATCCGGGGGATCTAAGAATAATAGATCTTTCCAAAAGAAAATTGAGGAGGAAATTTGTAATCTTGATCGGAATCCCAAGATTATTAAGAAATTTCTTGAGGATTGGAGAGCTAAACCGTCATCGCAGGCTAAAGAAAGATCTAAAAAAAGCAGCAACGAGGAACTATTGTCGAGAGAAGGCAAGTCTGATATCAGTGGTTAGGACGCAGAGATTGCTCTTCTGAAGCCAAATTGGTTGCTTGAAAAAATGGAATGGTGTCCCGTAAACCATTCCAAACGATTCTTAATTAGATGTTCCGTAATCTTCGCTAAAACAGGAGAAAGGACTATGGGTCTGTAGGATGAACCTACATTGGGATCTTTATGAGGTTTGAGAATGTGAATTATTATTTGAGTTTTCCAAGACTTTGAAATATAACCTGATTTGAACATACAGTTAATAGGGGAAAGAAGATACCAACGAATAGACGGTAAAGTATTTTCACCATTTAATATGACATTCCGTCAATACCAGGGGAAGAATCCTTAAGATGATGCAAGGTGAAATCCGATTCATTAATGGAGAAATCTTCTAAAAAATGATTGGCGCCAGTGAAATTATATCTGAAAGGTAATTCATCTAAATTTGGGACGGGTGGGGGAGCAAGCTTATTTAAAAATTTATCTACCTCATTCCCGTCTACGGATTTGGCAAAATCAGGCTGAAGAATAGACCAAAAGCGTTTTATATTAGACCAGACGACACGAGAAGGAGTAAAAGGAAAAGGGGAATGACAGAATTTCTTCCACCCTTCCCTCTTTTTTTAAGGAGAATTCGTTTAATCTGTGCTTGGGTCTTTCGAAACAAGAGGAAGTTTGCTTCCGACATATTATATTCATATATCGCTTCAGCCTCTTTGCGGACTTTAACCGCTGTGGAACAGTTTCCACCCCACCAAGGGGGAGAGGATCTGTAGTGGTGGTTAAATCACTTAAGTGGGATAAAGTTTGGAGCGGAGTCTATAGCCCTTACAATTAGCGCAAAAGTCAACTGCGCAAAGGTCTATAGCCCATTGGTCAAAGCAAGAGTCAATGCTATCTAGGTTCATTGTAGGGAAGAAATCCAATTCGACACTGAGGAAAGAGCAGAATCCCACTTAATCTGCCCTATGTAGGTTGTATCTTTGAAAAGTGGAATTTTTTTCAATATTTAAATTTAAACGAGGGAACGAAATCAGAATGGTCGCTTCCAAAAGACTCAGAGAGTATATTGCAGGAAACTAAGGATGCCAAGGATGAGGAGCAAAGAGAGATATCTACTGAGCTCGGGTTCTGAAATGGGACAGGAACTCGTGTTGGAGAACCATCATTCAGTGAACTCAGTCCAAAATCGTTTTGGAGTTCCAACAAGAAGACCCCAAGAGGGTTGCTTCCGGTGGAACCCCAAGACGGGTGATGAGCATTAAAATCTCCCAGGATAATATATGGGCCAGGAATTGAAGTTAAAATATCCCGTAATCTAATGTTACGGGACATGTTGGAAGGGGGACATATATAGAGAGGATGGTGATATTTTTAACTCCCACAGCAACAACATTGCATTGACAACTACGGGAGCTAAGAGAAATCTGGGAGAAAGGAAGGGATTTGTCAAGTAATATGGCGGATCCGCCCTTGCCCTATCATCATCATGATGCTCTATCATCCCGAAGACAGGCATAGCCTCGGATCTTAAAACGGAATACTGACTTTAGCCAAGTCTCCGAGACAGCAGCCACGGAAGGAAAGTACTTTATAAGGAGGTGACGAAGATTTGCTTTGTTGGAAATAACACTGCGACTATTCCATTCCAAGACCCTCGCCACTGTTGTGATCCGGAGCCATTGGAAATAAGGAGTTGAAGACAGGTAAGAATGGAGGAGGCAATGTTGGACGGTATATCATTAGGAAAACTCAGGATTTTAACCAAAGTGGTCAATAGAAGCTGTATAATACTTGTAGAAGAAGGAGTATTGATTGTGAATTTTTTTGACTAAGGCCGCACCCATTTTCAGGCTGAGTAATTCGGAAGTCTGCCTAGGTTTGTTCTAAAGTCGAGCGATCATAGCCCTGGTTGGGACTTGCGAAGAGTGGGGTTGAGGTTTCAAATGCACAATTTTTTTGTAAGAACAAATTTTGGAAAGAAGTTGGAGAAGAAAGAATTTGGGAGTTGAGCTGCACCTGAGGCGTATGATTTTCATGCAGAAGGGACCATATTGGAGGTTTCCGCATAGTATATGTTTCTTTCAGACACTTTAAATTTGATCTTTTTTTTGTCTTTCAAATTCGGGACAAATTCTATCAGTGGAACCATGATTTTCACTGCAAAAACATTTTGCATTGTCAGTCGAAAGAGAGCAGTTTCTTCCGACGTGACCTTCACCACATCGGAAACAATGCTAGGAAGATCGGTATTTTTCAGAAACATGACCAAACCTACAACATTTGAAGCATTGAATCGTAGGGAATTCATATTTCGAGACTGGAAGGGTGGAATATGCCATAAATAAGCGTTTGCGGCGGATCCGGCCATCAAAGGTGAAGGCCATCGTCTCCGATGGAAAATATTTAGGTTGCCCATAGATAATTTTTTTAAGGTCTAAGTGGCAGATTTTATTAACCTTACCGCACCCTTTTGGGACTTCTATGTTTTGTAATACCTCTTCGTCGGACCAATCGACTGGAACATTGAGAACAATGCCCATACGACAGACGTTAAAGGAGGGGTTGAACAATTTATTCCGTCCCGTGAAAGCAAAGTGGTTTACGAAGCAGTTGGCGGCGTCTGTAGATGAAAATTCCACCAAAATTCTATTTCTGCCAATTTGTTTCACTCCATATCGAATTATGCTAACGACATGGTAATTTTTTAAAACCGAACCAAATTTAATAGCATGGAAAGAGAATCCGGAATTGGGCTGGGGTTATTTTCTTTGAACGTGAACAATAAATGGTCCAACGTCGCCAGAGACATATAAACGACCCTCAAAAGAATTCAGAGGGTTGGAGTAAGGGGGTGAGGTCGGGAATGACGGAAGTAAATTAGAATTTGCTTGTGAAAGAGTTTATATTTTTAGATTTATTTTTCTTACAGATTGCTCTTTTGCAATTTTTGGATTTGCGTTTTAGTTCTTGTTGGAAATCCATTACGGTAACAAAGCTAACTGGGGAAGTAGGACAAGCAAATTCATTTTTAGAAAGTGGAGGCTTAGAAGGGTCTGGTGGTTTAGAAGGAATAACTAAATCCATTTTCACGAAGCTCAAGCAGATTCAATTTGACAAAAAATAATAATACAAAAAAATAAACAAAAGAAGAAAGTTACCGAATAGGACACTGGTTATAACAATTAATAGATTATAACTACGGACCAAAAATTAAAAGAAAATAGATTTAAGATATAAATAACCCAAATAATATAAATTTATTGCAACAAAACGAAATACCACGAAAATAATAACGAAATAATCAGGCAGCGAAAAACCTTTTCCCTTCGTTTGACAGTTTCTATGGCAATCTTCGTACATAGTTATATAACCATAAATTCCTAATTATTGTAACTAACATACATTTCTTTTTTCGTAATGGTGGATAATATGAAATTTAACTTCACTATCTGAATTACTGTTGAAAAGTTGGTCTTCTTAGAATCACCAATTTAAAAGACGGTAACACAAAATTAAAATATTTCTTTCATGTAATATATAATATAAAATTACTGGCAACTTTGGTAATGAATTAATAGGTAGATAACAATAAGGATCGGCGCGCACTACAGTATAATTTCATGCGAATATCTTCGCATAATCTTAATCTATAGAACCACATGGATGTGCACGCACTGCGGAAAAAAATTCGTTGTATTGCGTTTTCACAAGGATTTTGTGTATTGCACTGCGAGAAAAACAATCACGCCAACATCGCCTCATGTAGGGGTGGATATTTGAAAAAAGCATCGACAATTTTTTTGATGTTTCAAAAAAAAACATTGCTGCGTATCTGTGCCTCGTTATATTAACAAGTAACTAGCGAAAGTAACTGAGGGTGACTAGAAATGCAAAAGTGAAGTTTACTGAATATCCACATAATAAAATAAACTATATAATAATTTTGGCACTAACAAAAACTTCTGCATTACTACGAAATAAGTGTTTTATTGAAGTTAAATTGCTTACTATAAAAAATGAGATCTTTAACTTTTTAAGTAATTTAAAAACTTATTTGCTTTCTTTTTCTAGACTTAGTAGATACAATATTTTACTTAAACTTCTGCTCTTAAGTCTATTATTTCGTTGATTTAGTATTACCTCCGCTTTTGAAAACCGTGTTTCTGAAAGTACAGACGTGCTAACTATTATTAATATTAAATGTTATTTTACGTGATCTTATACAATTTAAGAAACTGCATGTCAATGACTGCCCAGACGGGAAATGGATTTTTGAGATAAATTGAAAGTTCATCACATCCAAAAAACTTTTCATATTCATTGTAGCTGACCAAATACTTGTTGTTAGGATTATATATTTTATAATAGACAATTTTCTCTTAATAATTGATGTCAGAATTATATATTTGCAGTTAGGTTATCGCCTAAGAGACAATCTACTAGTAATTTTAAAATAAAGAACAATAACCTTTATTTTATTCAATTGAAAATGGCTGATTTTTTTACAAAGCGTACACAATAAATAGTTCCTCGTTTTTTTTTAATTTATAGTCAGATACTGAATAAATACTTATTTTTTCAAATATATATGAAATCGTCTCTTGTGTCTTCATAAGTATTTCTATTGCCACCATATTTATTTTCTCAATAAAGGTCTTACAGTGTTTGAAAACTTCATTTGTTCCATTAAATATTTATAAATATAATTATGGAGTATTGGATATACTCGTCCATGTACTTAATCTCTCTAAAACTTTGGGAATTACTGATAAAATTGGTATGGGTCTATAATACTATGTTTGCTCGAAAGTTGACGAAAGAACTCTGAGAACATTTGGAAAATTTCGTTCAGGTTATTACTGGCACTTTCGCCGGATGACATAGTTGATGGATAGCTAGTTGTTTCATGCAGTGAAGAGACGTAAGACCAGAATCCTTTGACCAGGGGGTGGTCAAGTAGGTACTCGATTTGGTGACAGCATCTCTTAAGGAAGATGGCGGAAAATTTTAAATGTGTACAGCGACCTCTAGCGACGGCTATGTGTCACCATGCAAGAGACGCTACGAACCATAGAGTAACCAATAAGAGGGATCACCGGAAGTGAAAGAGAATTCCAATATATTTTTGAAATAATTACCTATTAGAATACTATAATTGTAAAATCTCTGATACATGTTTTGTAAAATTGTAGTTACTCTAAAGTTTTAATAAAAATTTATGAAATAGAATGTTTTTTAATGTATTGTTTAATAAATTCCAATTCAATGTTTTATCACAATGCCATCTATGGGTGATAATTCGTGAGTCGGCTTCCAATTATCCATATAAAAGTAGACCACTTTTTTGTTATATATTAGTATGGGAGTGTCCGTTCTGTACTCTATTCTGTGCTACGAACACTAGAAAACACGGACAGAAACCGCTCAACCATAGATAATATACTAAAGTAAAGATAATATACTATAGTGTTATCCATTATTGCTTATTATACAACATTTCAAAAATTAATATAAATTTTATACACTAACGGCGCAAAGCAATTGCGACGTTGCAGTTGTCAAAATTTAATTCGAAGAGTTGCAAAGTTTGGTTAAAACGAATTTTTACTGTTTTGTTTAAAAGAAAACTTGCACTAAAAGATGTTTTAGTTAGTTATCGACGATATATAAAAAATGGATTTTAAAAATATTACCACACAAATTACAATTTTGTGACAAAGTTTTTTCTTGTCAGAAAACTCCGAGAAATTACCTCTGACGCACAGTTGGGTGTATTCGCCGGTAGTAAATTGGTTTTCCAAATACAATTTTTTACTAAATAATGTTATGAGCAACATTTATATTTAATCAAACGTTGTTTGTTGTAAGTTTTCTTCCACTTGAAAGAGAGGAAAAGGCGGATTGATTGAAATTATTATACCTAACTTAATGTTTTGTTTTTTTGCAGGGCAAAAGCGTGGCTGAAATTGTGTGGCAATGAGAATTGGGCAGTTACTTGGAATGACCTCAGACGTAAACATAGAATCTGCGGACGACACTTTAGTAATGAGAACTTTAAAACTTTTCAGCCTAGGAAATTATTATATAGTAATACTACACCGAGCCAGTATTTGCCAACACCAACTGAAGAAACCAGAGCAGCAGTCGACCAACC
Source organism: Druceiella hillmani (assembly GCA_039881145.1). NCBI lineage: Eukaryota > Metazoa > Arthropoda > Insecta > Lepidoptera > Hepialidae > Druceiella > Druceiella hillmani. The sequence continues at coordinate 23,347,140 of JAYKKI010000004.1, read as the reverse complement.
AAAAGTCGAGCACCAAAGCACGGTGCTCAGGCACAGTTGCGACAGGAAACTATCAGCAAGACCTTAGGGGCTTCTTTAGGAGAATGTCTAAGGTTATTTAAGTGATAATACCAAAATGTCCTTATGCACTCATTTTTTGCTTGCACAACTGAATATGTCAATAATTTTGAAATAACACATGTCATGAATACAACTGTTATTATAATTAAAGGAAGACGTACACTTAGAGGCAGCGTCTTTGGGGTCTAGATCGTTGAAGAGCGAAAAAGGCGGAAAGCTGAAGAGGTCCAGACTTGTAAGGAAGATACATCAACAGAACAAGACGATTCAGCAGCTCAGACAGAAGTTAAGAAGTTAAAACAAATGTTAAAACTAATTTTATCAAAAGAATCATACATTTTATTTGAACAAGCGTGGATTTTTGACAAAAGTTTCAAAATATACTCCAACCACTAATAGATATCGATATAATCATGTCTGCTTTGTTTATGTTTTTGCTTGTTTTCAGTTGTTGATGAGTTGCCCACTTTCATTTATGCAATTACCACCTAGTTGATTCCGGAGTGTTACCTGGAGACGCCTGATACTATTTACAATTGTATTTTCTATTATATTTAAAGTTTCTTGAATTTTATTCTCATAGTGATGATATTTAAAATATATTAAATTGTATAGTAATGTTATTTTCATATTTGTCTTTTGTGAAATATTTTTATAATTTTAATAAATTTATGGATTAAAATTACTTTTTTCTTTGATAACGCCATCTATGATCAACAGAAAGTAAGAAATTACGCCATCTATGGGCATTAATAATAATTACACAAGTCTTTGGTCAGGAGAAGTGAGGCGAGGGGAAAGGGGAGTTACTTTGACAGCGTTTCGCCATGTTTGAAAAAGTGTTACTCTTTTTTTATATGGGCTAGTATGGATCGTGTCCGTTCTGTATCGTATCTATTCTGTGCCTTTGACGTTTTTCTTTATTATTTTCTCTGTGTTTGCAACATATGACTGACAACATTGCTTAGACAAAAGCTCTCAACAATATCGAAGCTTTGAAAATTCATTATAAGCAGAAATGCTGCCATAAGTATTCCATTTCAACCATGCTCGTTCCTTGTATTTAGATAGCCGTATGAGTTCATGAATAAATTAGACACGATACTTGATGTTACGGGTAGCCTTTTGTGCTATCTATTTTCTTCCCAGCCCAATCTATTTTACTTATCTCTTCATTTATTACCTCAAAGTCGGCCTTATAAAAGTTATATTCTTTGTTTTGTAAAACAGGAAGCATTATTTCAGGGATACACACAATGGTAAAAGTGAAAGCGAGATGGTTATGATCTACATTTAACATTGGGTCAGCTGCAGTAAGTATGCAGTCCATATTAGTAAGAACTAGGTTCAAGATTCTGTTTTTATAATTTTGTAAATAATTATATTGTTTAAGGTTCATAAAAGATACGAATATTGCACTAAGAGTAATATTCGTTATTTGAGATGTATATGACGGGATGCAGTATCCTTCTTGATGTTGCCAGGTAATTGAAGGTATATTGTAGTCACCTACAATACAAAACTTGCTACAGCTTTGTTCTGTATACATTTTCTGTAAATTATTAAAATAGTTTTCGTATTTATTAAAAGGTAGATCTGGTGGAAGATAGACTGCGTTAAGAATTAGTTTCTGTTTACCCAAGGATAAATTTAATATCATTTCCTCTATCTCAATACTTTCAGTCTGTACGTCGCAGTCCCACATAGTACCACCACTCTGTTTGTAACTCGTGTGAGCATCTCTATCTCTGTGATAAACTATGTACCTACTGTCAATAAATTCTCAATTGAAAATACTTGGTAATAGCCACGTTTCTACAATCACGATTATATCATAGTCGTTTGCCAGTGTATTTAGATATAATTAATTAAGTTTAGTTCTAATCCCGCTACAATTCTGATAATAAATTGACAATTTGTCATTGCGAGAGATTAATCTTATAAAGATAGAAACATAATTCATAATTTACGTAATATTGCGCATTATTACTATTTAGAAGCAAGGTTCGGTGCATATTCAGCGGGTAATGCCAGCAAAAAGACCTTTCATATACAGAATATAAATAACAATTAATATAACGCCAACAAAAAATATGGAGGTATGCAGAAAAATAACATGGAATATTGACAATTGTTAATATAAATATAGATAGAAATAGTCACATCTTAAAAATGTCATTTTCACATCTTATCTGCAGATACTTTGAGCCCGCCGTTTTACGAATATAAATTGTACCGTTTTTAATCCACACAAATTCATAGTTATTTTGTAATTTGGCTTTTTTTACTTTTGCGGAAAGAATTTTGTTTCGTAGTGTGAGGTGCTCGTTAACGTAGACCTGCTGGGCGGCCCCGGCGATCTGAAACGACTCGGTGATGAGTGTACGACGTACGCGCGCTGCAGCGATGATATCATCACGCAGGCGTGGCGTAGCTAGTTAACTACTGATATTACGTGGACGGTCGGAAAGGGCGCGCGAGCGCACGCGATGCGCCGCACGTACCCGATCCATGGGGATAGGAATGTTTAACGCAGCGCTTAAATTAGAGACGATGTTTAGAACAGTTTCAGTTCTCATTTCTGGGAGTACTGCCTATTATTTTCATCCATATCATCGTATTTAGCTTTGTAAGCCTCTAATTCCGCGGTAAGCGCATTGTATTTTGTAATTATATCGTCCATTTTTTCTTCGTGGGATTGTATAGTAATATCCAATTTATGTTGCAGTTCATCTATTCGACAACTGTAATCAGTCAGGGTCAGGGTGAAAGACTGTAGTTTAGTATCAATACTTTGCATGGCCTGATTTAAGTTAAACTGCCAGTCGTTTTTTAGTGTATCAAGTTTTGAATCTATGTACGCGATCAAAGTAGCAGTGTCAATAATTGCTGTTGAAGGGGTTTTCCTAACAGTCGCGTCAATATCCGAGTGGCTGGTATTACTATGGTTCGAAATATAATTTTTATTGCTAACAACCAGCGGCGAGTGCTTCACGTTAGAACCTGTAGAAATTGATGGAGCGTGTCCTGTAGATAACGTGTGCATAGCGGCAGTCGGCGCGAGGACGTTTCTACAAGCACGATTATATTAAATTTCGAATCTATGTACGCGATCAAAGTAGCAGTGTCAATAATTGCTGTTGAATGGGTTTTCCTAACAGTCGCGTCAATATCCGAGTGGCTGGCAGTACTCTGGTTCGCAATATAATTTTTATTGCTAACAACCGGCGGCGAGTGTTTCACGTTAGAACCCGTAGAAATTGATGGAGCGCGGCCTGTAGATGGCGTGGGCATAGCGGCAGTCGACGCGAGGAATGGTGCATCTCCAGTCTTCTGGCTGGCTAATAGCGGGCTTTGATTGTTGCGTCTTACAAGACATGCACCTCCATTTTGCACGATGCTTGGGAAGTAATTTAGAGTAGGTCGCTTCACTAAACCGCCGCAATAGAAAATATATTGCTGGGAACATTTACTACAGATAATGCCATCTTTATCTGATATGCATTTACCGCACAGCTTCATATCAATTGTTTATACGTGAGCGCGCCTGCTGGTCTCGAACTCAGTTTGCCTGTGTACGAACGAGTACGTTACACGCTGCGCTACGCGTGCGGTTTATCGAGCGGCGAATAGCAGCGGGCAGTACAGCGGCGAGTAAATGCAAACAAAGCGTTGCTTGTTTGTAAACAAGTTTTAGTTTTCACTCGGTGTCTAAGTTTAAATTTCAAATCGCCCACTTTTATAATAATTTTTATTAACACTGTCCCTATATCACACGGATATTAATGATTTTTAAAGCAATTTTTGAAGTAAAACTTCTTTACGCACACTTGACTTGGGGAGTAAGCTGGTGAATGCGTGATGAGAGCGTTACGAAAAGTGTGATCGGGCGAGACGAACGGAAGTTGAGAGGGAAATATAAGTTAGTGAAGACAGAAAGAGAGTTACGTTTCGTATATTACTGTAGGGACAAGAGAGAGAGGTGCGAGCACACATTTTCTTTCTCTCATAGTCAGTTATGTTTCGTATATCTAAGACATAGTGCACGCCTATTGTCTGTATCACATTGTAGGAGCAAGAGAGAGCAGTGCGCGCGCACATTTTCTTTCTCTCTTCCTCTCATGGCTATGAGAGGAAAGACTGTAGCTTAGTATCACGTAAACGTCGCAGTACGTCTAGTCTATAGTTGGGCCTTCGCTTTTTTTGTCAAGAAGGAAAACCTTGAAATTACAGCTATTTAGTTCAGATTTGCAGTAAATTGCAGTGGCTTATTTTTTTTCTTGTACTTCTTTAAAATCTTTGAGAAAGTCTGAGATAGTTTTCTCTCCATCTATATATTCACAAGTTAAAATTTTCCTTATGTAGTGAAACTCAATTCTGAGTAGAGACTATGAAACCTTTCCTGATGAACATCTAATAATAGATGGTACTCCCGCTGGTTCTTGACAATGAATCGAGTTATGTATTGACTTTCAATCTATTTGTTATTAAATATGGGCGAGCCTCAATCACCTGAGTCACGTATTTAATTTCAGCACAAGTAACTGCTGATTCACATGGAATATAATTATATATTCAATAAAGTAATAATACAAATAAATAATAACTCTTTACTTATTCAATTTTTCAATATCCAGGTTTACAGTTATTATCCTGATACACCAATATGTAGAAGCAAAACGATTGTAAAAACTAATATAAAAAATAACATTTGTAAAATGCAATAAGAAATTCCATTTTGCCTTGTAAAGAATTTCAAAACGGATGAAAGGTGAATTTGTCAAAAAATAGAATGATTATAATTTTCTAGATTCTTTTAAAATAATAATTTCAATTCTGTTTCAAAATTAAAATAAAACTAGATATTCTATTTCATACTTTAAAGGTAAGAAATTAAATATTTAACACCATCTCTTGCCAAGGATTTCAACTATCTCGACCATTAAGATGAATATTTTTAGCGCCATCTTCTGAATCAACAGCAAACATACAAAAATGTTTTAAGGGAATCATATAAATGTTGCATTGCAATAGATGTGAGCATAAATTAATTCTTGATAGTAATTAAATTATTTGAAGGAAACTAATGAAATAATTCTAAAAAAAAATAATTTATATATATATATATATATATATATAGTTCAAATTATTATATAGCCTAACCAGGTGATCTAGGTCATGTAAGATATTATAAAGGAACCCTGACCATTTTCTCCAAGTTTCCAATAAGCTTTAAATATAATTTGCCTTTGACCAGCAGTCTCTTTTTTGAAGCATTTGAATCTGCATTTATCTTTACAAGATGGCTTAACAGTACGAGTTTAAGTTGTATCCTTTTTGGTTATGTATTCTTTTCCCCCATTTCTTAGTTTTTCATTGCACTTTATTTTCAGGTTTCTTTGTTCCTCTTACGTTTCCTTCCTTTTTTGCTTATCTCTATTAATTGTCCAGTATTGGCTTGTCTCGCTTTTCAGTTGGTTTATCACCATAGGGTTCTGTAATGAAACTGTTTGAAGAAGATCCTGAGGATTCAACTATCTATAATGAGGAAGATGAGGAGCTGCTTGAACTGAATGATATTGATCGACGTGAAAGTGGCTAAACGGGTCTCAGCTTCTTCTTTCTACATTTTAGAAGGTTTACATCATAAGTTGCGTCTCGGTCACTAAAATCTTCATCGCTATATTCAAAATTTATGAGTTGCGCATTGTTATAAGATCTTTAACTCCCTCTACTTTCATATTTGAAATTTTCGGTATTTTTGAATGAACTAGATTCGAATTTTTTGAAAAAATTTTTAGCATTTCTGTAACGTCGGTTTCATACTTATTATTTATATCTGCTAACATCTATAAGGAATGATTTAGTAAATTTACCTAGCTGTTCTCAAGTAAAGAGAAAATATTAGAATACTAATACCTAAGATTTAAAATAATAAGAATGTAATCATAAAAATTTACTATATGCGATGCTGATTTGACCTTGGATTCATGCTGAAAAAACTACTAGAACAGGGCGCCGATAATTGTGTTAATATAACACATGCATTAATATGTAAACTGAGGAATAAAACAATTTACTTCCAAGAAATATTGTTAAAATTTCTATAATGTTAGAATGTCTAAAATTTCTATAATATTAGAATCTACTATAGTAAATGGATTTAAATTTTTTATTTTTAAATTTGTATAAAATTTACAGTGAAATACCATATGTATTTCTATTTTTACAAAAATATTAAAACATAAAATTTTATTTAATTAAAAAAAAATATTAAATAAAATTGTTATTTATACAAAAATATTAAAATATGTGCTGTAAGCGGAATTCAAAACCCAATGAAATGTGCGATAAAGTACCATCATTGAACAAGTACCATCAAAACTGTGTAACATTGTACATAAAAAGAATTTTGAACTATAGTCAAACCAAGACATACCTCTGTTAATACCGAGTATCTTTTAATGAATCAATTGCACAAAATGTAATAAAGTAAAATTAATGTCATTAATACGAGATACAAATACAAAATCAAAAGAGCTAATTTTGTTTTATCGCGAGGTATAAAACGTGATGGTTTACTAAAAGTAGTGAATACTCTGCGTTTTGTCATATTTAACATAAAAAAGAAATTTCATTCGAGATTAATATCTGTTAACACTAATCGTTGAAATGAAAACTCAGGCACAAAGGTTTACAGGTAAAAAATATGAACTATATATGTATAAAGTTATAATTTCAGTTTTAAATCTTTCTAATTTGAATCCAAAATGGAAAAGTTTTTAAGTAAAATAAAGCTCGATCTGTTTCAATCATATACACTGCAATACGAGACCAATACTAGAATGGAATATACACACACGAACATGCACGCATGAATGCATGTAAGCGCGCACATATGCGCACACTCACATGCGTGCCCACAAACGCATACTACAGTATCAACCGAAAATAAGAACAATAGTCCATTGTCCTTTTTATATCATTGTACTTATATGTAACAAACTTTGGTTGAAGCTTTTTGTGTTTTATTATACTCTGTAATGTAATGTCATGTGTAAACACACTGTTACTAAAGTTTAAGAAATTGCTCTTTTAAATATGAAACTTTGTTATTAGCAAGAGTGGTGGGTTAATTAACTGGGATGAACATAAATTCCACTATTCATATATATAAGTCTTAAAAGTGAGAAGACACATAAACTCTTTTTTAAATATGAAACATTGTTATTACCAAGAGTGGTGGCCAATTAATTGGAATGAACATTAATTCCACTATTCATACATATATAAGTCTTAAAAGTGAGAATACTCTGTTGTTTGCCTTCAAAGTTATAATTTGTTATATTGGCGAGGGTATATTTATGCAGTAACAGCAATGAATTTTATTAGTTTTCACAGTTTATAGCTTCTTGTTGCTATATAAATTGTTGTTTAATCGTATTTGTGATTTTGACCCGTACCGACCATGGACATTAACAATAAGACGAGATTTAAGTTTATAGTTTAATTTCAGCATGCGACTATGATCATAATAGATATCACTACGATTTTTGGAATCCGTAAAATCTAGTATATCCCGCATAATCTCTGCCAAAAGGCAGCACTGGTCCTCTGCTGGCCAAGGAGAAGACTGTTATGTTCTGAAACGCAAGTACACTGGTTAAGATCATAAGATTTTGAATCTAAAGTAGTGTTAAAATTCCTGGAAGATAAGTGCTAAGCTGCAGAGAAAGTTGATATCAGCTGGTGTGCATGTGGATCCATCAAGAGTGCGTGCGCCAACAACTTCTGGAAATGGGCAGCTAACAAGATACTTAAAAAAAACTCCTAATGTTTACTATGAATAAAGAAAGGCTGTCACGAACTAAGAAACACAAGAATTAGTCAACATGCGACTGGGAGAGGTGCACGCGTATTTATAATAAATGTGTCCATTTCTTTATAAATAAAAAAATACAGACCATGTACTGATGAGAATTTACATTTCACATAATTGCTATGAGTAAAACAGGCAGCAAGTCAATTTCACAATTCGGACACTGCATACAATATGGTCTATTTTAAAACCAGTTGCGCCTGTGACTTCTTCCACGTGAACTTTTGAAAAATATTAATAAACAAATAAATTGTAAGATCGAAGGTTAAAATATATATAAAGCAATCTGTAATAATTACAGGAGTAAACTTTTTCATATATGTAAGTGACGTGCATTTTGTGTTGAAATATCAAATTACCGTATCTTATTTTTTTCAGTATGTCAATTTTGATGAAAAAAAAACCTATACGTTAATCTTAGTACAACAATAGGCACCTTTAAAAACCCCATTAATTTTAGTTACCCTTGCGTAATGCGCGAGGAAATCAACATGCTCACAGACAAAAATGCCAAAAATAAAATACTTTTATCATATACCCTTTTAATCACTTTTCCGTAAATATCATCAGTGCTGTCGTTTATTTCTTATTAAAATAATATCACAATCAGCGCAGAGCTCAATACTAGCAAAAAGAACACAAGTGGATGGATTTATCCGTCACCGGCGTCCAGAAAAGTTATCCCCAAATGAACAGATGTGTGTTTGGTACGGATGTATCTGCTCCGGACGTCATGGCGACGTCTTTTGGTTGCAGTTTATTACCTTATGTAGAGATGTATACTAAACCAATTTAGTCAATATACACATTTATCAATATTGTTTGTTATTCGACGGGAGTTCATTAGATAACAGAGAGAGTTCATTAAATAGCATGTAAACTTAAATAATAATTGAAGTTTAATTAACAAATAATGAATTTTTATTAATAAACTCTAAGAATTGTGTAATATTAGTAATTGAGTACGTTATATATTTTTCTTTTAAGCATGGAATAATGTATTTACAATTGTCGTGTTTACAGTTAATATTTCGTAAAAATTGGAATTGTTTTGAATTTAACTTATTTATTTTTTATTTTATTATTTATTTATTATTCTGCAAGCTTGGAAAACTAATTATACAGTGGCAGGCTTTTTGCTATAAGAGCAATTACTTATAGCCAACCACAGTGAATTGGATGAGAACATTATGTGCTGTGGCAGACTGTAAATGATTTTTAAACATTAATTCTACTTAAAACATTGTGTGGTAATCAAATTAAATTAATTAATTATATTAATTAAAACCAAAGCAAAACGACACTTTAAGAGTAGGGAGGCACAAGGATGGGTTATAATGGAAGGAATTAGGATCTGCCAAATTATAATAGATAATGTATTGCCAGACGATTTTTAAACGCAGACGAGGGTGCACTTTGTAATTTGTAGTCGGTTCATTCCACAATCGAGTAGAATATACGGTGAAGGATTCTCCATAAAATTCCATTCTACGTTGAGGGATTAGGAGGATATACTTAATTAAGAATGTTGTCCGAGGTCGTGGGATGACAGGTATTGGAATCTAGATTTAAGGTATGAAGGTGTAACGGGATAATATCCTATATAAATATACAAAACATAGAAGATGTTATAAATATACAAAACATAGAAGATGAAGTTTGCTTCGATCAAGAATCTTTAACCATTTAAGACGTGAATGATACTCAGATATATGGTCAAAATTTTTAAGACCGCAAAATGTATTGGATACACAGGTTTTGAAGTTGTTCAAATATATTGAGTAAATGTTAATTTAGAATAGAATAGCACACATCCGCATAATCAAGAATAGGCAGAAGTAGAGCTTGACAAATTTGTATTTTAGTTCACGGTGGAAGAAAATTTTGAAGCCGTTTGAGAGAGTGTGTTTTGAAGAAAATCTTACCACTAACATCATTTACTTGAGAATGCCATGTGAGACGTTGGTCAATAAGTAGGCCAAAGTCTTTTACAATTAAGTAAAAGGAATAACATAACTGTTAATCAATAGTTCTGTTAAATCAGATACAGACATTTTTGACAAAAGTTTCTGACTACCGATAATAATAGCCTGCGATTTAATTGGGTTAATCAAAAGACCCTGCCTAACAAATTAAGATAAATAAATTAATATATCAACCCACACTCTGCTATTTCTCAGTATTCAGCATGACCAGTAAGCTGTACCCGTCAGAAATTGCGCTCAAGAGCGTATATTTGGGAGTAAAGTGGGCGCATATGAGGATTTTTGTTTATGCCGAAATTTGGAATGTGAGAAATAATTCATAAGTAATTGAATAATCTAGGAATGTTTAAATACATCTATTGAGTACTGAACATAACGCTTCGTTTTGTCTAATGCCTTATCTTGTAATTATGTTAGACAAAGTTACAATTTCTGTGTATTTCCTGTTTACCAAATTTAACTTCGCCATCTTAGAATAATACAAAAAACTTATTGATTAAAATTTAAACAAATTCATCTGCGATCTAACCAGATCATTTAGACTGCTCAAGTGCATACGGTGTCGATCAATAAATTTGACTTGGGAGCATCACTACGTGATGGATATATCCGTCACGCGGTGGTTGAGTGTAGACTTTTATCATGCGATATTTGCAGACCATTGTTTTTAACAAATTTGCAAAAGAATATTGGTTATATTTTACTGTTTGCCTTAGATTAGTTTAATTTATTCATATTCTAGTTAATAAATGAAACAAATGGTTTTATTTCATAATAACGTGATTGCATTTTCAAGTTATAAATGATAGACGGATATATCCGTCATGGCCATTCTTTCATATGACGGATATATCCTTCATTGGCGGTCAAAGGGTTAATGTGGTCATTTTCAAGAGGTGATGATTGAGACTGGACATGTTCCAGTATCTTCCTGGTTCTTAGAGACATCTTAAAATTATGAAAGTATAATGTAGCTACTGAAGCGGCACTTTTTCAAAATTTGAGTAAAATGTTGATTAACGTACACATAATAATGAGGGGCAGTAAATAAACTATTTTATTTAATCAAACTTTTTAGTCAGACACTGATAAAACATTGCAACTATGAATTCAACGATCACTTTAGTAATAAATTCTGACATAAAATGTCCCATTAAAATATATTTTAAAATATATTTTAGTTACAAACAATTGTTTTTTTTTCATTATATGATTTAGTTATTGTTTCTTAATCGCTCCTTGATATTTGGCCGCTCTTCAAAATGTAACCTAGTATATAGTTCAAAATAGCAAATTGACCCAACTTTAATAAATCACAAAACTATCAGCACAATTTCAAGATAAATTGACTGAATATTTAAGAATCCCAAAAATATATGAACAAAATTTGTAATAAACTGGTTTGCATATCAATTGGACATTATTAAATCAAAAATATATGATATAGTCTTCATTCCATTAAACAATAACAAGTTCACCGTGATGACATCTGACGCCAAAATATCATATGTCACTGTTCTGTCAAAGACCCTTACAGAAATCCATTAGAATGAAAAAGACAGATGTTCCCCTATACTGGTAAAGTAGAACAAATTCAATGTAATTTCAAGACCAGATCATAGATGAAGTTAACAGAAGCCTATGAGTTTACCTAATTGAGTTCTAAACTATATCTTAACCGGTCAGTATATTATTATGTGTGCGATATAATAATTATTAATTAATACATCCCATTTATTACATTATAAGCGGTGTCAACATGGTCTGATATATGCAAATTATATTCATAGAGCATGTGTACTTTAACTATTAATTTATGCATCATGTTCCATTCTAGCAGTTATTAAAAAATACAATGATTTGTTTTGTCTGGAGCCCTCATATCATTTGTTGTTCCTTAGGATGCACTGCTTCATGATGCTGTACTGCTTCATGAGGCTGCACCTCTTAATGACGGTGTACTGCTTCATGAGGCTGCACCGCTTCATGATGCCGTATTGCTTCATGAGGTTGCACCGCTTCATGATGCTGTACTGCTTTATGAGGCTGTACCGCTTCATGAGGCTGCTCAGCCCATGAAGCTGCACTGCTTCATAAAGCCACACTGCTTCATGGGCTATATTGCTTCAGTACTTTGTATACCATTATTAACTCTTTGTCAACATAACGAATATAAGTTATTAAACATTAATTGAAAATATAATTAAAAGTTAAGCCAAGTCACACTGACAAACAAAGTATTCTTAGTCGCCTCGTTAACACAACACTTTTAGGAAGACAGGGATAATGGGACATGTCTTATTAGGTTAAGTTGAAATGGTACAGTTATATATTTCCATAAAAAAGTTCTTTTTAGAAAAAACAAAACATGACATACAAAATATAAACAAAACTTATACTTTCCATAAAATAAACAAGTATTAATGCAAAAATAATTAAATGAAAGTTCACAAAACATTTTTATTTGTTGATTTTTCAATTGGTCACTATGAAGACTTACTTGTATTAAAGCATTTTCTCGTATATATGCTGTTAATTGAGGTTGACACTCAGGAATATTTTCTTTTAAATTATGTCACCTTTATATGTTAACATATTATGGACACTTGGCATATCAGCATTCTTCAATTGTACTTAATATTTTAAAATGCAGTAGTAAAAGATAATTTGAAGTCCAATACACACAGCTAAGATTGCGAGGTTAAAGAGTATATAAAAAACAGTCCAAAAGAAGACCATAATATGAAAACACAATGTAAACAAACACGCAAAAATGGACTGCGTGAATAGAATAGCCAGTGGCCAGTTCTTTTCTCAGAAAGGCAACTGTCCTCTCCCCCGCAGCCAACAACAAAGCTTTCATATCTATTAAAATTACCTTGTTCTATATTTCATAAGATGGACATTTGAAAGCAGACATAACGTTAAATAACCTTGTGACTTACATTGATTTTAACATTCTATTACAATGTACCCGGATGATCGAGCTTCGGCCAAGTTTAAAACTTTTTTTTTGAAAATCAGACCATAGTAGATCGATTTCTAGATTGTAAAACCTCTAATGTGTGAATCTTATCAAAATTATTAGAACTATTTTCAAAAATGCGAGTGCATACAAAGGCAAGGTGAATTTACTTTTTCATTACTAGCAGAGATGCTAGTAATGAAAAAGTAAATTTTATATTTTGCACTTATTTCCCCCTAGTTTAATACTCATTGTCCAATGTCTCTCCAATAATTGGAAATCGTCCCTGAAGTGTGATTCTGGGAGGTCTTTAAAATATCAATTGAATGCTACTATTACTTCTTCATTTGACCCAAAATGGTTTCCAGCCACAAATTTCTTTATATTTAGAAACAGATGAAAAAGGTTATAACAGTTCACTTCAAATCCACCAATTTTCCCAATGCCAAAGTGCCCTTTGTGGCAAATGCATTGTCTTAGTGAAAAAAGATTTCTTCCCTCGCAAACCTGGCCTTTTCTCTCTAATTTTTTCATTCGAGAAGATATGCGTAGTATTCCCCATCAATTGGCAGATAGTCAATTAAAAGAATCCCAAAAAAACTAGCCATAACTTTTCTGGCTGATGCAATTGTTTTTGCTTTCTTCGATGCAGAGCCATCGGTTTCTACCCACTACTTAGACTGTTGTTTTATTTTGACTCCGGTATAAAGTGGTGCACCCATGTTTTATCAATCGTAACAAGTCGGCACAGAAAATTGTTAGGATTCTTCTTAAAACTACACAAACTTTGCTGAGAAAGTTGATTTTTCATTTCTTTGTGATCAGCGTTATTTAACAAATGCGGCAATTATCTTAAACAAAGCTTTCTCATATCGATTTCTCATGTAAAATGTACCATGCCCTTTCTTCTTAGATGCTTTAGCTATCTCATACACCTTTAATCGTCGATCATTTAAAACCATATTGTGTATTTTCTAAATATTTTCTCAGTATTTATGGTTTTAGCAGTAATTCACATAGACCATGTTCAATCTATATATGACCAGGTCTAAACTCAGCTGTGCATTTTTTTACTCTTAACGATAAAGGTGCAGATTCCTTGTATACTTTCATAAATTTTGTATGAATTTCCATTGGCTATACACTATCCAAAACAAAGAATTTTATGATGGAATGGTATTCAAGTTTATTAATTTTGTCAAGAACACAACATGCTTACTTTAAACAGCTGTATAAAACAAACTATATCTAATCGAATTGACATTTGTATTTATTTTTCAACAAGTGTGCCAACATAACAAAACAATAATTTCACTTGTAGCAGTGCCATATATGGGCTAGGCCAAGAACTTTTCACCTTGTCCTCGCGTGCATGTATGTGTGTACATATATATATATATATATATATATATATATATATATATATATATATATATATATATTACATGTATATATTTATTTTATATATACACACACACACATATATATATATATATATATATATATATATTTACAAACATTGATGGTTTAAAAATGTAGTATAATAATGTGCCTGTGCCAGTTTAAATATTTATTATTTTTCAGAACTATATTTTGTTACAAGTAATAAATGTGCTGTTACACCTGTTCTCTGGTGGGTTTGGTACATCTTCCCATAATAAGAAACTGATTACTATTAGAAAATGGTCATTTGACATACGTTTCAGTTCTACGGGTCTAACGTCCATTTACCAGAAGAAAAATTCAACTACCACAATGATATAGTTTAGTCATAACCCTCAGGAAACTACAGAACTTTCAAGTGAGGGGTATAACCAGCTGCAGGACTAACCTTTAAGGAAATACTGCTAAAGCTTTTAGATTATACTGGTAAACACATATAATCTAATAGTGTCTAAGGGTGTCCATGCATAAAGAGAAGTTGACACAACACTGGTTAGAAGAAGCTACAGAATGAAGAGAACTGTTCTAAATTGTTATTGAGGTATTAAAAGCATGGTAATAGCACTCCTAATAATATATACAACAATAGACGAATGGCTCCGGACCAAATCGGAAGAGATTCGTAATTACCCAATAATTTTATGTTTTAATGGGGCAGTGACTAGTGACAGTGCTGCATTTTAAAGTGTTTTTAACCGCCAGTACGAAAACGAAAGTTAATATTTAAAAAAATACTTCATACAATTATTTTAAAATGGAAAATTTATTATAAAAGTCAAAATATAAATGTAGAGTTTGAAATAAAAGCTGCAGTTATTTTTATTTGATAATATGCAAAAACTGAAAATATAAAACTTATAATTAACAACTTAACATCAAATATGTATTTATGTTTTTGTAAGGCAATTATCATGTTTAACTTTATGTTTACTTTATTTACATTAAAATAAATATAAAAATTTGGGCCACCTTTAATATTTGTAAACATTTTTTATCTAATAATATTCATACCTCACTAATAATCTTAAATTAATACGTGTACATCAATAAACACATAATGAAATTATTTTACGTATTTAAAATTGTAAAGCTATTGAAAATTTAAAAAAAAAAATCATTCGTTTCTGACAAGGTCTGCGATGAAGGTTTGTGAAAATCTTTTATTCCTAATGAGTATTTACTTTAAAAAATCACTTTTAAATGATGAACTCTTCAAAATAAAGTTATAATTAAAGTATATTGTGGTTGTAAAGAATAAAATTTTCCTTTGTTTTCGTTGTCATCTTGAAAGGTTCTCCCATTTTCTATAATTATTTCACTAACTCAAACTAAATCAGGCCCAGCAGTTTTCGTGGTTCTGTCGAAATATTGTCCTGAAATAATTCCATCAAGCATTTGAATGTCAAATTTCTCACAGTTCACAAGAAGTTTATTTCCCAAAGTTTACCTCTAATTAGCAAAAATGTTTACACGGTTGATGGATATGCGAATGAGAGTAACTTTAATACAAGTGTTATATTAATATAAAATCAATATTAAAAGGTAATGAAATTTGTGTAAAAGTAAAGAATGCTGGAAGTTAAGATGACATGAACATACTACAAACAACGACATTATATTTAATAGTAATGTCATACCTATATAAAAATATAAAACAATGGTAAAAACAATATAAACAATGATAAAGTCCAATAAAGCATGTGTATAAAAGAGATAGTCTTATTGAAGACTATTGTCTATTTAATATAACATCATTGACTTTATTTTTGGTAAACTTTCCAAAACAGTGTAGTGGCAAATATTAGAATCTGAATGTGATAGATTATAAGTATTTCTGTAAACATCAATTAAAAAAGTAAGAAAATTAAGTATACACTATACAATAGTGTATACATAGGTCAAACAGAAAGAGATTTTAATACAAGATATAAAGAACACATTGCCAGCTGGCGAAATAATAAACCAGACACATCTCACTTTGCTAAACATCTCATTGAAAATAACCATCAACCCCATACTGATAATTCCCCCTACATATTGCAAATAAATACAAAAGGTAATAAACTTAATATCCTAGAAACATTAGAAATAAACAGACATAAAAATATATCAAGGTCAATATATTAAATGAACAACTAAATATAATATCATCACCCATTCTTAATATGTTCTAGATATAATATAAATATACAACATTGATACTACAGTACCCTGGAAATTGTTTCAGCACTAATACACATATAAATATAAGTATATATAATAAAAACAAAAAAAAAATAAATATAAAAAAAAGAAATAAAAGAAATAAATATATGAATACACAAAACCGGAGATATGTAGAATTATTGTATTACCTTGTCCTTACTTTCAAATACCCTTGCTTTTCTATAAATATATTACCGATAATAACTTCCATTTAATTTTATTACATACACAGTAAAGTTTGCATTGTATAACCTGACATAATAACCACAATTGAATTTATTACCCTCACTAAAATACTGGTACATTGTATAACTCTCGGTAATATAATAAAACCTACTCTGCGCCCCTGCAATAAACTTACTAACATAAACAATGAAAAATCCGCACAAAGCAGGCTTCCGCTATTGTGTTTGTAACATATAAATGCTGTTGGTTGTTCCTTTGCCAATATCCCACCTGAAGATGTTGTAATACAACGAAACCTAGGTTGTGGTTAAAGAAATTAAAGAAAGTAGAAATAATACTACATCACGTAGTTTCATTTAATTGTGATTAAGGATCTGTTCAGACACATATACATCTCTTCATAATTCATTATTCACAATTAAATGAAACTACATGATGTAGTATTATTTCTACTTTTTTAAGTTTTTTACCACCGATAAAGAACTTAAAGAATTATTTCTACTTTCTTTAAGTTCTTTACCGCTGGTAAAGAACTTAAAGAAAGTAGAAATAATACTATACCACGTAGTTTCATTTAATTGTGAATTCAAAATTGGTAAAAGTGAAATTTGGCAAACAAAAATTTGAGTTTAAGAGGATATTTTTGTAATGTTTCAGAGAGTAATTTTTGGGACATTTTGTGACTAACGAAATTAGTTTAATGATGTCAAAATCAATGTTTTATTGATGAGCAGATTTCTTAATTATAACAGATAAATTGTACATTCCATCAAGAATATCTTGAATGGTAATTATGATAAATGGCAATTTAATAGGATTATTATTGATTAAATTGCCATTTATCAAATTATCACAATTAGACAAAATGTTTTGTAATAGTTTTGTACTTACTACATTTACTGGTTCATTTCATGTCAAATTGGTTATTTTAAATTTTACTGTACATGAGAAAATAAATAATAAAAAAAGAATACTACCTAACTTTACACTAACTTTACAACCTTATTACTGCCTCGAACTTGAGAATGAATAAAAATAAAAATTATGCCATAAAATATTTGATATATAATATAGTTATATGTAATATCACTTCATATGAATAATATTAAATATCTCTATCTCAATACAAAAATGTGGAGAAGGTTATTGTTTAATTTAGTACTTGAGGAAGCTTATATAAACACTCAGACTGACTTTTGAAGTGAATATAGACTTGCAGTAAGGTAAAGAAAAGTAAATACCGAATATGTTTTCAAATAAATTCTATGACTAATTATTAAAATAACTTATGGACATATTTATATAAAATAAATAACACACTGTGTACCTACATATTTTCACTAAAAATATTATATACGGTCCAATTACGATGAAGAGTTAAATAGTAAATTGTGATAAAGTGAGATAAAGCTATTCTACAATACACAAAGTAAGAGGAGATGGTGATTCGTGATATCTAAATTTTCCACAACACATCTACTTCAGCTTGATTACATAAGGCAGTGGCAGGTGCATGCGGCAGGGGTTAACTTCGGTAGAAAATGTTTCTTTACGCGACATTATTGTGCTATGTACGAGTGCTTAGAAAGCAATAAAATCACTAAGGGTAGAAGATTGTTTGGTCTCTCTTTTTTGTTTGTTGTAAATAATTTTGTTTTGTATCATCAACTTAATTGATTAGTACTTATAATTTTGTGTCTACAAACATGTCACTGAGAAATTTTAAATTTCAAACTGTTCTT
This sequence comes from Druceiella hillmani, assembly GCA_039881145.1. Classification (NCBI taxonomy): domain Eukaryota; kingdom Metazoa; phylum Arthropoda; class Insecta; order Lepidoptera; family Hepialidae; genus Druceiella; species Druceiella hillmani. The sequence continues at coordinate 23,328,675 of JAYKKI010000004.1, read as the reverse complement.
AAAAGACATTGTTTTATTTGAGCGCGATGTCGCTGGGAAAGATATCCTTGTAGTGTCGGCCATCTTTGACAGAAAGCAAATCTAATCAAGCCAAAATGATAACAAAGACAATATTTTAGTGTATCACATTTAAAAATAAGCAAAATTAATTTTTATTGTACATTTTATTCCGTTTTATCATCCACAAAATACCTTTTTTCAAATTCTAGTTATATTTTTATTATCAAATCACTTTCATGCAATTAAGCATAGTGTAAAATATTTATGAATATAATTTAATTTTTACAATTAGGTAATAATAAAAAAGTGCGCGCCAATACAAAATTACTGGGCCAGCATGTTATCGAGACAGTTATTCGATCGACGCTTTTGGTTAGAAAGAGGAAGAGCTATGTTGCTGATGTAAAGCATCGACTCGCTCGATCGGCCCGATTACCCGCAACAATCGAGACCGATATGTAGTATTAGTAAATTTTCTGTACCTGCACACTGTAGACAGCTCTACATTAATTTATGCACAAGCACAAACGGATATGGATAGGCGAGTATGTATGTCATAGTGTAGGCAATTAAATCTGTTCGCTAGTATGGGATGTCAAGGGTGTGGCGGAGAGCTAGGTATGACAGTGAGCTGAAGTAGGTGATAAGTAAAGATGAACTTATGTGAATAACAAATTGAAAAAATCTATATGGGTGAGACTTTATAAATATCTTAAAAGTACGTTCTAATTTAATCTTTCATTAGATCGGTAGATCATTCATTAGCGTTTATCATGTTTAGTTGGAAAATATAAATAGAATAAATATTACAACACAATAATGTGACTTACTGTTATTACATTGCGACCACCACGAGCAATAAAGCAATATAGATTGTAGAATGCCCTCCCATCAAAATGCCATTCCTTGCCATTGCACTGCATCAGCTGAAAAATGAAATAATGATAACGGTTTTTATTTTTTTATTATTTCTTAATTTTGATTTTAATGAAAAAAAAAATGTAAACACAAATTAAAATTTGTGTTTGGATTGGTAGAATTAATAAATTTCCAAATTGCATAAAACAATTATGGATCAATTTAATTTTACAAGTATCGATGTAAAATTTCACATATCTGCAATTTTTTTTTAGTTCGTCCGGACACAGAAGCGATCATTTACGTGAGTAGGACAGTTTGTACAGGTGATACTAAATCAAATACTGTAGAAGTGGTGTTAGTTACTCGTAAATTATACTTAAAAATCATTTACCAAACATCGTGATTGCAAGTGTGATTTGATATTGATAAAAAAAAAGTGGGTGGTTTGTGATTTTAAATCGGTGCCCAGTACGAAGGCAAAATGTGTTTACAAACTTTGTTTCCTATGCATGTCGCATCCAAACGCTAACCATTCTTTGCGGCTCGTCAAAGGACATTTGTGGCACAAAAAAGACAGCAAATGTGTTTCCACAACATCTTAAAGCAAGATTTCATCCAAAGGAGGGAGATGATACTCAGCCACGACTTTATTCCGACATTTATTCTGACAGAATTCCACTATCTACACCTAACGAAGTTACTGATGAAATTAAAAACATCCTCAATGCAAAGAAAGTGCCTGGATTTGATCTAATTACAGGTGAGATACTTAAGAGATTTCAAAGAAAAGCTTTGGTTAAATTAATTACTTTAATCAGTGCCTGTATTCGGCTAACCATGTCCCAGATGTGTGGAAGACAGCTGAAGTTATTATGATATCAAAACCTGGCAAAAATCTAAGTGAAGTTGAATTATACTAACCCGTGTCACTCTTACCAATCATGTCAAAGCTATTTGAGAAACTGATTTTAAAGCGTCTCATACCTATTCTTGATCAAAGAAACCTGATACCATCTCATAAATTTGGTTTCAGAAATAATCACTCTACAATTGGTCAGGTAAATTGTATCATTGATGTCATTGGAAAAGCATTAGAAAACAAAAATGTATGTTCTGCTGCCTTATTGAAAGTAGCACAGGCAATTGATAGTTTGGCATGAAGGTCTACTACACAAATTAAGATCACTTCTTTCTAATCACTTCTATCAACTCTTTAAACCTTATCTAACTAATCAACACTTTCAGGTTAAATACAAAGACTCGCACTCAAGACTTGAAGCTTATTAAGACTAGGGTCTCTCAGGGTAGTATCCTAGGCCCAGTTTTATATTTGCTATACATTAATAATGTTCTAACAACATTACATAGCACAACAGCCACTTTTGCCGATGATACAGCAATCATGGCGGTGGGAGAAATTGTGCAAGGTTCGACTAGAAAATTGGGGTTTGCTCTCAGCAAAGTAGCCATCTGGACTAAAAAATGATGTATTAAAAATGGCCATTTGGCTATTTTGGCGAATAGCCATATGGCGAATTAAATCAAACGAATCCATATTGATACATATCAATTTTACAAATAAAATGATAACACAACAACTAGTCTTTATTAATGGCACTCAATTATCACATGCCAACACTGCTAAATATCTTGACGCCAAGCTTTGTTGGAAAGAACATATTAAGAAAAAACATAACAAATTCAGAAAATGTATTGGTTGCTTGGTTGTAATTCTGTGTTATCAACATACAATGAGCTTATTTTATATAAGCAAGCTCTATCCCTAGTTTGGAGGTGTTGAATACAGCTATGGGGCTGCGCCAGTAAGTATAATATCCAAATGATACAAAAATTCCAAAACAAAGTGCTTAAATGTGTAGTTAACATGCCTTGGTACATTCGTACCAGTGACCTCCATCGTGATCTTGATATTGATGTGGTAGATGATATTATTAGTAGATTTGCTAGTTCTCAAAAAGAAACTACAAAAAGCATCCAGACTATATTCAAGATATGTAAAATATTACTAGACGAGTCAAAAGGATAAAACTGTTTGAATTTGTCAGATATTAGAACACTAAGTGATCCAATGGAAATATCTTTGTTTAAACAAATAGCAGCAAGAGTTTCGTACAAATAGCATTTAGAAACTATTATAAAAAATAACCTGACTTTTAGACTTTTGCCAGTCGCCATTGCCTTTTTCTTAGAGTACCTCTTAATAAAAAATCTGCAATGGATATCATTTTGATAAATTATTAAAACATAAACAAAATACACCCATGCAATACATAATGAGAATAAAGAATCTATTCATTTCATTATTTACTTCATATTCTAGACTCTTTCATAGTATTTTAGTTGATGTTAAAGAAGTATTTATTTAATTATGCGAATATTAGGTTTCCTCACAAAAGTATGTTATCTACAAATACATAAATTTCTTCAAACGATTATTCGAGACTCGCATATTCATGCTTTTATTTTAATAAACAGAAATTGCCTAAAATCGGTATTTACACTTTTATTTTTGATACACAGTTTTATTTACATGTAAACCTATAATCTTTAATAATTCAATAAGGAATTTTGTCAACATTGCCTGATTTATATGTATGATATATGTATCATTTTTGTTATTATTCTGTACAAAAAATAACATATTTTTATGATGTATCTAAAAAATATAGATGAAAACTAATCCACGGCTTTAAAGTGAAAGTCCTCTGTTTTCACAGTATTGTTAATTTATTTATTTATATTGAGATACATCCTCCTTTTATGCAAAATGTACGTTACTACGAGCTTACGTACTGCATAAAGAACATTTAATACATTTCCATTTGTGATTTAATTATATGTAATTTTATACCTTTGTACAATTATACACATGTTTTTTGTATTAATTTTGCAAATCTCTTTTATTTTTACTTGAAATATTTAAGTTTTTTAATACAATAGCAAATTGATTCTTTATTTTAACTTCATAATTCTTTTCGTACATTGTTTCCTTCCCGAACAATTGTCTTCAGTTATGATAACTAAAAGGTGAAAATAATAGATTTTTACTGCTATAAAATAACTTACTCACTGTAGATAAATGTAAAGGTCGCTTGTATTAAAATGAGAAAATAGTATACAAGTTCATTTGGAGTTAAGTTTGAAAAAGAGATGTGGTGTATGATGAACATTTTTATGTTATTTTGTATAAATGCCTTAAATAATATTTTCAAAATAAAGGTTTAGTTAAATGTTACTAATGAAAATGTCTATGCCTCTTTACAGTTCACATATTTGATTTAGCATTACCTTCATTAATACATTGTTTGCGGGTAGTTTTTATCACGCGCTAACAGGTGGCGTTGGCCATTTTTGCTAATTTTTTGTGCAAATGGCAACATTCAGTAAAATTACGATTAGTTTTGATATATTTTTTTCAATGAAACACAGACAAATACTGGAACACAATAAAAGCGCAGGCCATTTTTGCTAATTTTTTAGGCAAATGGCAACGTTCAGTAAAATTACGATAACTTTAGTTTTACATATTTTTTTTCAACGAAACTTTTTGTGATTTACTATAAAACATATACTACTCATTTTTTTAAATTTTAAACAGATGAATACTGGAAAACTCACTGGAAATTTAAATAAAATTAATAAAATATGTAAAAATTCCGATTTATTGAAAATATTTTGAAAAAAGAATGTTAAAAACAATTCATAAATGTGTACAAACCAATAAGTTCCTTTTTGGTTGGTGCACATTTATAAATTTACCAGAAAAATAATTGATTATAAGCATGATTTTCACTAATCTTCCCGATTCTTCTGTATGTTTTCATTATTATTAAAGTGCTAAGAATGCCCAAATTTGTCTAAATCTATCCCTTGACATGATTTTGGAAATGTTGACCAATAAGCATTTTGCTTATCTTTGCGAACTTATCCCATTAAAACTATTAGACCCAAAAATTTCTTCATTCCTGTAATTGTAATATCTTACCATTCGATAGTTTTGCGGGATGTTTGGAATCATTCAATATTTTGGTAGCGATATCTGTTTATGTCATCAACTAAATATTGAAAGAAATCATTTTTATAAATGATTCAGCATCATAAATCATCGATTCTGGAGCAGCATTTGAAGTAACTCCAGGACGACCCATAAAATCTTCAAAAACTGGAGGTTCGTCAGTCGAGGACCATTCATCAAAACTTGAAGATATAGTTCTGTCAGTAAAATTTGTCGCAGTTGAATAGATTACCGTATACTTCCAGGCATAACGGTAATCTACATACATAATTCACCATTGTATGAATTAGAGACACAAATTTTATCCTTTGTAATTTGTATATCTGCATGTTAGATTTCTTTAGAGCAATAAAAAAGTATAATCATCTCTTTAGAGCAATAAATAAGTATAAGAATAAACGTATCTATATGTTACCCGCATTCTACTGCTAGTCTACAAAAAACGTATTAATACGTGTCCCACGCTCTACTACCAGTCAGCGTAAAATGTATAAATACAGTGTAAATCAATTAGGATAACATACATTTCAACCAATTTGCATGACTGCTGCCGAAGAATGACACAAAATCATAAAGCATTTCTCATTTTACTTCTATCGGATATATTTTTAATGCCGATTATATTTTTAATGCCAAATGAATTTTATCGCTTCAATGAATAAAATAAATATTTTATACCGTTTCTATAAATATGGGAAATCCGGAAGCTGCCACCAAGTAACACATATATACCAATCCATTGTTATAGATGTTAATCAGTTCCACTGCACGCAGATTGCATTCATCAGCTTCCGGAACTTTTCCTTTTAATGAGAAATGGCACAAAAAGACATCTGCTTCCCACTTTTCAAGAGTCAAATTTGTGGGATGACACTAAAGAAACATAAGAAATTATTTATTCATGAATTAACAAAATTTCAACTAAAGTCTAAAATGAATAAAGCTACACCATGAACATCTGTGGAAAAATAGTTACAAGAAATTACTGCAATTTTTTTTTATTAAAATCCAAAAATTTCTTACAGTAGAAATATAGAAATCTCTGGTAAGAAATATCATCTGGAGTTAACAGAAAACATATCTCAACATAGATTGCGAACACTTTATATATCTTAACTCAGATGATATACTACGATTATAGAGTTGAATTGTGGTAAAGATATATAAGTGAAATATTTTCATCTTTGATATGCTGATTTTAGCAAGATGAATTTTATTTTGCAGAAACGATTTTATTTTGTAAAAATGTGAGCAAGTAATTATAAAAAAACTGCTGTAGTCGAATATTTATTTGTTAATACTTGAACTTGAAATTTAAAACCTGTTAAGATGCAAAATATAGAATTCAAACACCAACTCATCAGTCAGTAGATTGACTACAAAAAACAAACTTGAGTTAGGGCATGGTAAATTTTACAGAAACCATAAACAATATTGTGTACTTACATTAAGCAAGTAATGCAGTATTAAAACTGGATAATAATATTTTGGTTCCAAAAGTCTTAGTTTATTAATGTCAATACCATCGTTAACTGATACAGAATTAATGAGTAATTTCCATTTAAGTTCTTCTATATTTCTATCTTCATTTTTCCATAGATTGAGAAGGTCCACGTTTACAGCTACACAAAATAAGACAATATGGAATTAATAATAAGAAATATATTTCAAATATTGAATTCAATCTCTCCAGTCTGAACTAAATGGTTTAATAAGTATGGTAGTGAAAAAATCTAGACTGTTCTGATACCTAATCAATTTTAATGTATTCTTTATGAAACAGGTAAATAGATAAAAGAGAGACCTTTATATAGAGAATTTTATATAGAATTCTTGCAGCATTTAAGGGTGTTAAGGATAGGAAAACTAATGTTTGGAAACATCTCTGCTGTGTCTAAAGCATCATTAGCCAATAACGAAGCACATTGCATCTACATTTTTTATAAAGCATGGTGTATATTAACTGGGCTTAATTATATCGATGTCGCCAAAGAAATACATTATATCTAATTCACTTTTTGGTAGTTTCGAGTTATAATTACATTCTCAATGTTTATTTTCTGCCTACAAAACTGTATAGTTATTGTGTCTGTAAACTTTCTTTAATAATGTCAATAAACACAAAGGAATGTGAAAGTTTGATATTTTGATATGACGTTTTGAAATATTGTCAGGCCCTCCTGTAAAATTGCAAAAAATGCGATACAACATTCCTTCTTGGAGTATCGACATATCTCTTTTTAAAGTGTTTACTTTTAAAATCAAACTGCAGTTAAATCTACAAACAAGTTATTGATTTATTACGTTTTTCTGACTATTTGATATTGCAATAAACACTTACCCAAATCAAATTTTAAGGGCCTTATATCCTCAACTTCTAGTTGTACGCTTTCTTCCTCCGTGCTATATTTGAATTTATATTCTTTAATTGTGCATGATTCATCACGAAACAACATGTAGTACAGCTTCTTGCGCAAATCCGCATAGACCATATTTACTCGAAAATAATTGGCTCCCTCCCTACTGTAGAAAATTTATTTGAATTTGCTTTATTTCTAGAAAGGCTTTATATTGTGTGTAGTGAGGTCTACAATGTATGGAAATAAAATTAAATTGGCAAAAATGTACATTTTTCTATATAATTGAGTAGACTTGATATAATTTTTTTATATTTTACCAATGATGTTTTCAGTCATATATTTTTTTTAAATCTACCTGATTAATGTTTCATTTTTCAGAATGAGAGAAAAATCTTCATAGCATCTTCATAACAAAAATCTTCATAATCACGGTAACATGACACAAATCACACTGCAACATGACGTGAAAGTTCTGGCTTACATTGCCGTCTTGAATTTTGAACGTTAAATCTAAACAATGTTGGCAGAAAGTCACCAATCCCAATTTTTACGAAAGTGAGTTATATGTATTGCTTTTATGTTAAAAAAAAGTTATATGTATTGCTTTTATGACCAAAGATTTATTTTCCTTTACATATTCTAAAAACATTGTTTATTCAAAATAAGTTCTGATTACAAAATATTAAATTGTCATATCTATTTTTTTTGCTAAAAGCAACTATTTTAGGTGATCAATCAAAATATCTACAAATGTCGTAGTGGGCTGAATCCCATTTCATTATTAAATGGTTATATTTCGCTTCATGTACATCACAATGTATATTCGTTTGTTTGTTTTAAATCTTGTAATCAAAACTATACCCACTCTTCGTTAACAGGTTAAGATTAAATTTTGTAAGCAGGTAAATTCCCAGCCACAATATATGTTATGGTAGCTCTTAGATCCAAGGGACCTCCTCTGGAATCAGCCTTGTCGCTGCAAGGGTACTTACTGCCCGCAAAAACTTTAAAAGAATAGACTGGCTAGTTTTGAATGAGTATTATGGGTCATGGGAAAATAATTTGTCACTAATTTTGAGGTTCCTCTGGAACTCCATAACCTTGATTTTATTTTGTTATTTATTTTTATCTTTATACAGATAGAGGTAAGAAATGTGAGCAGCAGACATAAGAGATACGGGTAGGCATTATGCTTCTGGAAGTGCAAACTGTAAAGTAAAAGACGAAAAAGAACCAAGCTGTTATACCAAAAGCATAGAAGCTGTCTGAGTTTTTTAATGTTAAGAATGATGCTCCTGAAACTAAAGGAATTGAAATTGAAAACACAGGAGTTGCATCTCATTGTAGATAATGCTGTCGGTAAAATTGGCAGGAAATCAATCACTCAAAATATATTGCTGCGTCAATCACTCAAAATATACTGGACAGATTTTAATGAATTTTAGTATCATGAAATTTAGTATAGGTAATAACCAAGAGCAACATAAGAGAAAAAAAAATTGTCATTTCCAATTTCACACGATTGAAACCGTGGAGTACAGCTAGTTGTAATAAATTTTTCATCTATTTCTCTGCTTGCTATTTCTAATTTGGTAGTTATAAATTTTCCATTTTAAAAGCAATTAAGACTTATTAGATGAAAAAATATGCTACTCCACAGTGAATCTGAAATCAAGTGTAGGAACCTTGCAAAATGCCATCAGCTCTTATTTCTATCATTTATGCTGTAGATTTTTTTAATGACATTCGCATTTCTTTTGTGGTCCCAATATGGCTGCCTTAACGTCTGAAATGATACGAAGTTATTTAAAAAATTTCATCATTACTTAAAAGTGGGGATCTTTTTTAAAACTGTTGTTCTGTAAAATTGTTTAAATCCAAATTAATTATGTAATTTATCTATAGATTCTTAAAGATTAAAGTGTTTCAAAGTACAGTATGTATGTGTCTATATAAAATAACACTTCAAACTGAATATCAAAAAAGTTGTGGGAGAATGAGTAATGGGAAAACTATGACCTGAAATTTTAAATGCATAAATATATTCTTTTTGTTCGGTGGGCTCTTTCTATATGAGATAAATTCTTTAGAGGTAGAAAATAAAAGTTGAAATGTAATCATATTTAATACATTTAAAATAAGTTACTAAATGTTTAAAAAATGTTTTGATAATGATGGATTTAAATGACCATCAAAATTTATACCAAAGTTCATACTTCCATATATAAAAAAAGGCATTTACCGTGTTTGACATAGACCAGATTTCTTGCAAATTGGGGCAGATTAGTGAATCTAGAAAAGCTATGTAAGGAGAAGGAGGACACTTTATGATTCTGGAATAGAATGGATGTTGAAGAATATCAAATAACACGATTATAAGAATTTAATTTTAATTTAATTTTCTTAGGATTAATTTCTCTGTCTTTTGAACTATTAATATCAAAATTGATAAATTCCGTAAATTTTATTAGCGTATTCGAGTATAAAAAATGTATAAATGTAAAATGTTTCTCGGTAACTTGGGAAAACGAAATTGATATAAATATTATATTTTGATAAAGTTAGATACTACCTACAGCCATAATAATTGCATATATTACTTTGTTTATACAGTCCATATTCTTCCATAAAGTCACAAACTAGGTGAACATTTAAACCCTTCAATTCAAGTGCCTAGAGCAAAAGCTTGTTTAAGCGGTTTAAGGAAACTGGATTATACACAGCTAAGGTGGAAACCAAAAAAATAAGATCAGTTTTTAATCGGACAAAACATGTCCACCAAACTGCAAATTTTTCTGAGGCTACTGGAAAATCAATCAGTGACAAGAAGGTTTCTACATGCCAGCTTAAAGTTGACTGGTCTAATATTTTATGGTCTTACTAAGCTAACATTGAGGTATGGATTTTTAAAACAAATTATTTAATTAAACCATCTAGATTTGCATTTACCTTGATAGGATACTTTTCTTATCATAACGGGGTCACTGTTTGTATTATTATTGCCTATTAGGTATTTAGCAACTTCTATGCTTGCTTTGTAAAACGCAGAGTGGGTGAAACGCATAGCACAGAAGGTATTATACCCAACAAGAAACACGGCTGTGACAGTAATACTATCTTGAGTCATATGGGTGCTGGAGATGTGGGCGAAAAGATAGTCTGCAAAGGCTACACAAAAATGCGAAATAAATAAATATTTTAGAAAATGCACTAGCGCCACCCCTTCTGATGGTTTTTGGCGACACTAATTTATAAATTAACACCATAATTTCAACTGGATAAATTGTCCTTCCACACGTCAGCAGCTGGACCGGTGAGAGGGATGTTACTCTTTTGTATGAGGGGAATGTTACGGGTCCCAGGAGGCTCCCTGGGACAACGCAGGTGGAATGGTGAGAATAGCTGAATTGGTGAAAATGAAATTAACATTTTGAACTAATCAGTGCAGTCCATTGAACATTAAAAGAAATGTTGAAGAGTAAGATGCGGTGCAAGAAAAGCGCAACTAAACAGTGCTTTTTCATGAATAAAATAAATATGGAAGAGTACCACTAGCTCATGGCAAATATTGCCATAAGGATGGTAATGCTATTATAGCAGCTAAAAAAGGCCCAAATAAGTATTCAATAAAATCTATGAAAATTGTCAACAAATTATATTGTTAAGAAATATATTTTGATTCTTCTTTAGCAACATACATTATATTTAAATATCTTACGTGGGATAACTAATACTCATGAATAAGATTGTAAGTTGGTAAAATTTGTTTAATGAACCAACAAATAAATGAAAGACATTCATCAATTAGACTAGACAACTTTACTTCACCAATCTATATTACTCAACCATAGTGAATGATATTTAAATGAATTGCCAGAACACCAACACAAAGGAATAATTGGAAGCTAGTAATGTTACTGAACAGTAATTTGCCAAAATTTTGTTCTAACATGGATATGAATTTAAATGGCACATAATGTGGTCATCTAGCATGACAAGAAAAACATAAAACAAATATCAATCTTCTATACTAATTAGTGGAGCGTTGACGGAAAAGCTAATTTCTATCTATAAAAAAATCTGAAGAGGAATAACTCTGGAAACTCTTTAATATGGATTTGCGAACAAAAGCCCACCGGCAACAAAGTTTCCAAGGGTTATATTTCTCTCAAAGTGTATGTATGTCCTACCTTCAAACATATGGTCTCTGCAATCTCATTTTGCTAGTATTCCAAAACAAAAGACGAACACTCTGAATGCTTCAAAAACTGGTCCACACCCAACCAGGTCACGGTGGCTAAATAATCTTTGGCCTAATGTTTCATGTAATTCTACTCTACTACTATACACGGTGTCTGGGAATAAATGTCAGACAAGGAAGACGTCATTCGTTGACTGAAAAATAGTTGTCAACGAATAGCGTATTTCTTTGTCCAATACTTATGCCCGGACAGCGTGTATAGATGTACGCTCTCAAACCAAACTCTACACACTTCGTCATGCTCACTACAACCAAACAAAACAAGATTCGCATCCTGTGTATCGAAACTGCAGAAACATACTAGGCTATCTCTTAATGCAAATCAATATAATCTTGAACGAAAGGGCCAAGTACCGTCAAGAACTGTGAGGTGTAATAATTGCTAATAAGCCAAGTTTACATAATCACTCAGAAACATTGGGGAAGAATAATCTAGTAGTTTCCCCCTTAGAATCAGGGGAGGTCCATCTATATTGCCAGTGAGCAGTGATGATCTCTTTTTCTGTGGTTCTAATTCTTTTTCAACAAATTCGAAACTCAACAGACAAAACTCCTACATTGAACCAAACTAAAGTTTAGCACAATTGTGAGGTCAGCAGGAAAACGACCCAGCCAAAACCGGCAAAGCAGCCATTGAGCAGGTCCTGTAAACTTTAGTCAGGGCCATAAGCGGCGCACTTTGCGACTTAAGTACAACCCACCTCACTTCCTGGACCCCGACACACTACGAAGTCTACATCGTTGGCATATATACCAATATACCAATATATTACCGAGTTATGGCATGGAAGGCAACCCGTTCCCTTCCTCTAAGTACTGCGCCTGTGGTATAAAGCTCTGCTATGAGTCGAGGATCATGCCCAGGTATGTGACCTGGTCCCGCACACCAATCCTGAACCTGTCCATAACGAACCAAAGACGGCTGCCTCGCCAATCTACCCATGAAGAGGATAGCCTCGGATTTCTGTGGGGCAAAGCTAAGCTTAATCCTACTGTCACAGTCATATACCCTGGCAAGGGAGTCCGCCAACCGTTTCTCAATCTCCCTATGGCTCGCACGCTGACCTACAATAGCATGTTCTCCGCGTACGCGATGGTCCCGCATCTCTGGAGGGGTATGGCAAGGATCCCATTGAACATCACATTTCATGAAAGTGGTCCGAGAACCGAGCCCTAAGGCGGCTCCTGTTCAACGTTTTACTAATTACTTTACCTCCGTTCCACAAAAGAACAATTTGATCATGGTAATAATCAATTATCAATTGACGGAGGTCTGCTGACACTCCCCGTGACTGGAGCATGGTAAAGTTGGTTTTCTTCAGGACATATACATATATATATATATATATATATGTGTGTGTATATATATATATATATATATATATATATATATATATATATGTATACATATATATATATATATATATACATATATGTATAAATATATGTATATATACATACAGGTTGTGCAAGAAGGGGCGCCCCAAAACTCACTTGAATGAGGAGTTCCCTAACCGCTGGATCAGTCGAGGTGGTACAATATCATGGCCAGCGCATTCCCCAGACCTTAACCCTATTGATTATTTTCTGTGGGGTTTTTTTAAAAAAGGTCTACATGAATTCGTTAAGGTTTTTAAAACAATACATTTTACGATGATGCATTTATTAAAAATTACACACACTTAATGTAGTGTAATTTTTAATAAATGCTAATTTAAAAAAAAATGTTTTAATTACAATGTTTACCCAGTTTATTTGTGTACTTTTTGATCGTCGTTAATTACGTTTCAGTTTTATTTGCATTTTGGAAGGAAAAAGCAGTTTTGAAAACCTAACCTTATATACGAAAAAATTAAAAAATAAAACTAAAGAAAAAAATTCACTTGTGTTTCACCAATGGAATCTGCATTAAATAGGCCAACTTTTGTGATATCGGGGCACTTAACTACCAGTACATTTTTTTTCACCAGCGCTGATTAGTCGGGCAAAAATTATTTACTAAATGTAATTCTTGTTAAACTTCGTTTTTTATGACTGCCCCATGAGAGTTAACTAAACGTCCGTGTTTTAGTCATAAAGGCTTAGCTCTTACGTACCCAAAAAAATAAAAAAAGAGCTCTGTCTGTTTACTTTTGATGTCTATTTTTATATCTATTACATTAGCATTTTATAGAAATGTACTAAAGTCAAGATAATTTTTTAACCTTGAGGGCTTGAGGTGTGACCCCATACACAAAGTTTACCCATACAAGACCCTTAATCCCAGTGTTGCTTTTGGGGCACCACTTCTTGGACAACCTGTATATATATATTTATACATATATACATGGTGTCCGCGAATAAGTGTCGGACAAAGAAAAACGTTATTCCTTGATTGAAAGATTGTCATTAAAATAAAATTTGAAAGATGACTTTTTTTCAGAAAAATTAAGATATTGATAATTATTTGTCATCTTTTTCGCACACACGATACTTGTGCACATGGTTCAGCGCTGCATGGGGGAATAATCCAGGAACAGTTGCGAAGACATCGCCACTGAGGGTAAACACCGCACACTTCTTTTGCACTCTGTTAGAAAAAGGGCGTGTTTTACTTTTTATTTCAACGACAATTTATTCCTTTAGAGCCAACAAATAGCGACTTTCTTTGTCTGACACTTATACCCGGACATGGCGTATATAGAAGACAAAATATATAAATCTATCAAGTGAGTGTTCAATTACATATAAAGTAGGGTTCTGTAGTTGTCTATATTTCTTGAAATTATTAATTTAAATCAGATTTACAATATTAGAAAACAGATGATGATGAATTATTAATTATTTAACTTGGATAATATCTGGAAAAAATCATAATGACTGACATGCTTTCACTTATTTCTTTTCGTAGTTACTTTTTATAGTTCGAACGAGATAACATTTGTTTCATACATTTTCTTAACTCGAACTGTCACCACACCTTAATTTTCCGTGTAGCTACAATGTCATATTAATAAGAATTTAATGTTTTATTTATGATTTCAACAATTATGGAAATTTATTTATTCAAGACTTATCCGTAAAAATAGTTAAGTGTAGTGCCTATAAATGTGACAGCATTTCACACAGAAAATTGCCAGTAATTCTTTAAGAAATTCAGGTTTAAAACTTTATCTAATTGTTAATATATTCTCAAGTCGCAACTACATTTTGTAGTTAATTTTTATCTTAATAAGGTGACAAACATTTGTAAGTCATTAATCGTTCAAATATACTCAGAGGCGTGGAGTGAATTTTTACCATAAAAATTAAATTACTTACTTTGCGCTTTTATATTTAGTTGTGTCGAAAAGAAATTTATATAACTTAGGGAATGACCAATAAAAATAAACAAATTTCTGTTGGCAAATGATTGTGAACTATCTATATGTAGTAAAAAATAATTGGAAAAATTTCACAAATGTCCTTATTATAAGAGCACCATGCCAATTTATATTAATTTTGCGTATGTTAATGTTCTAAGAAAAATGTAGGGTGAATTTGAATTTTAAGATAGTTAAAGTTGTTTCGATATAAAACATTTCAGGCTTTCCATCTTTACAGTTACTTATTCGTTTAATATCAACTAAATTATTTCTATTTTGGGGCCATTTTTAAGTTACCTTATGGTATCTACTTTAAAGTTTTTTGTTCTCGGCTTATTCAGCTAAGTAGGTAGTAAGTATTTTAGGCATGAGAAGATTATATTTATGATTAAAGATTAAATAAAGCTATAAATTAGTTATATATTATTAATACATAATTTATTTTATGTACAATCTTATTTAAGTTCTAAGCATCTATTATTTTACTAAGTAAAGATAAGAAAATGTTGAGGCGATTTTAAGTAAATATTTATAAATAAAGATACAATGAAGTATAAAAAATAATTTTAATTTTAAATATCACTTTTTCTTTGTACAAAACTTTCAGTAACATAAAAAAACAGCTAAATAAAATTGAAGTAGCTATCTGCAGTTCTGAAATATTTGAATTATAATTGTGTATGTATTTATTTACATGACACCAAAGCACAAAATAAATCTTTTAAAATGTAACAAAAAATAATAGTAATATAAACAAATATTGGTAATTGACATAGCGAATGGAGTAAAGTTGCTGATTATGGTAACTAATTTGGTATAATATTTGGTAAAATAAGTTACTAAATGTTTAAAAAATGTTTTGATAATGATGGATTTAAATGACCATCAAAATTTATACCAAAGTTCATACTTCCATATATAAAAAAAGGCATTTACCGTGTTTGACATAGACCAGATTTCTTGCAAATTGGGGCAGATTAGTGAATCTAGAAAAGCTATGTAAGGAGAAGGAGGACACTTTATGATTCTGGAATAGAATGGATGTTGAAGAATATCAAATAACACGATTATAAGAATTTAATTTTAATTTAATTTTCTTAGGATTAATTTCTCTGTCTTTTGAACTATTAATATCAAAATTGATAAATTCCGTAAATTTTATTAGCGTATTCGAGTATAAAAAATGTATAAATGTAAAATGTTTCTCGGTAACTTGGGAAAACGAAATTGATATAAATATTATATTTTGATAAAGTTAGATACTACCTACAGCCATAATAATTGCATATATTACTTTGTTTATACAGTCCATATTCTTCCATAAAGTCACAAACTAGGTGAACATTTAAACCCTTCAATTCAAGTGCCTAGAGCAAAAGCTTGTTTAAGCGGTTTAAGGAAACTGGATTATACACAGCTAAGGTGGAAACCAAAAAAATAAGATCAGTTTTTAATCGGACAAAACATGTCCACCAAACTGCAAATTTTTCTGAGGCTACTGGAAAATCAATCAGTGACAAGAAGGTTTCTACATGCCAGCTTAAAGTTGACTGGTCTAATATTTTATGGTCTTACTAAGCTAACATTGAGGTATGGATTTTTAAAACAAATTATTTAATTAAACCATCTAGATTTGCATTTACCTTGATAGGATACTTTTCTTATCATAACGGGGTCACTGTTTGTATTATTATTGCCTATTAGGTATTTAGCAACTTCTATGCTTGCTTTGTAAAACGCAGAGTGGGTGAAACGCATAGCACAGAAGGTATTATACCCAACAAGAAACACGGCTGTGACAGTAATACTATCTTGAGTCATATGGGTGCTGGAGATGTGGGCGAAAAGATAGTCTGCAAAGGCTACACAAAAATGCGAAATAAATAAATATTTTAGAAAATGCACTAGCGCCACCCCTTCTGATGGTTTTTGGCGACACTAATTTATAAATTAACACCATAATTTCAACTGGATAAATTGTCCTTCCACACGTCAGCAGCTGGACCGGTGAGAGGGATGTTACTCTTTTGTATGAGGGGAATGTTACGGGTCCCAGGAGGCTCCCTGGGACAACGCAGGTGGAATGGTGAGAATAGCTGAATTGGTGAAAATGAAATTAACATTTTGAACTAATCAGTGCAGTCCATTGAACATTAAAAGAAATGTTGAAGAGTAAGATGCGGTGCAAGAAAAGCGCAACTAAACAGTGCTTTTTCATGAATAAAATAAATATGGAAGAGTACCACTAGCTCATGGCAAATATTGCCATAAGGATGGTAATGCTATTATAGCAGCTAAAAAAGGCCCAAATAAGTATTCAATAAAATCTATGAAAATTGTCAACAAATTATATTGTTAAGAAATATATTTTGATTCTTCTTTAGCAACATACATTATATTTAAATATCTTACGTGGGATAACTAATACTCATGAATAAGATTGTAAGTTGGTAAAATTTGTTTAATGAACCAACAAATAAATGAAAGACATTCATCAATTAGACTAGACAACTTTACTTCACCAATCTATATTACTCAACCATAGTGAATGATATTTAAATGAATTGCCAGAACACCAACACAAAGGAATAATTGGAAGCTAGTAATGTTACTGAACAGTAATTTGCCAAAATTTTGTTCTAACATGGATATGAATTTAAATGGCACATAATGTGGTCATCTAGCATGACAAGAAAAACATAAAACAAATATCAATCTTCTATACTAATTAGTGGAGCGTTGACGGAAAAGCTAATTTCTATCTATAAAAAAATCTGAAGAGGAATAACTCTGGAAACTCTTTAATATGGATTTGCGAACAAAAGCCCACCGGCAACAAAGTTTCCAAGGGTTATATTTCTCTCAAAGTGTATGTATGTCCTACCTTCAAACATATGGTCTCTGCAATCTCATTTTGCTAGTATTCCAAAACAAAAGACGAACACTCTGAATGCTTCAAAAACTGGTCCACACCCAACCAGGTCACGGTGGCTAAATAATCTTTAGCCTAATGTTTCATGTAATTCTACTCTACTACTATACACGGTGTCTGGGAATAAATGTCAGACAAGGAAGACGTCATTCGTTGACTGAAAAATAGTTGTCAACGAATAGCGTATTTCTTTGTCCAATACTTATGCCCGGACAGCGTGTATAGATGTACGCTCTCAAACCAAACTCTACACACTTCGTCATGCTCACTACAACCAAACAAAACAAGATTCGCATCCTGTGTATCGAAACTGCAGAAACATACTAGGCTATCTCTTAATGCAAATCAATATAATCTTGAACGAAAGGGCCAAGTACCGTCAAGAACTGTGAGGTGTAATAATTGCTAATAAGCCAAGTTTACATAATCACTCAGAAACATTGGGGAAGAATAATCTAGTAGTTTCCCCCTTAGAATCAGGGGAGGTCCATCTATATTGCCAGTGAGCAGTGATGATCTCTTTTTCTGTGGTTCTAATTCTTTTTCAACAAATTCGAAACTCAACAGACAAAACTCCTACATTGAACCAAACTAAAGTTTAGCACAATTGTGAGGTCAGCAGGAAAACGACCCAGCCAAAACCGGCAAAGCAGCCATTGAGCAGGTCCTGTAAACTTTAGTCAGGGCCATAAGCGGCGCACTTTGCGACTTAAGTACAACCCACCTCACTTCCTGGACCCCGACACACTACGAAGTCTACATCGTTGGCATATATACCAATATACCAATATATTACCGAGTTATGGCATGGAAGGCAACCCGTTCCCTTCCTCTAAGTACTGCGCCTGTGGTATAAAGCTCTGCTATGAGTCGAGGATCATGCCCAGGTATGTGACCTGGTCCCGCACACCAATCCTGAACCTGTCCATAACGAACCAAAGACGGCTGCCTCGCCAATCTACCCATGAAGAGGATAGCCTCGGATTTCTGTGGGGCAAAGCTAAGCTTAATCCTACTGTCACAGTCATATACCCTGGCAAGGGAGTCCGCCAACCGTTTCTCAATCTCCCTATGGCTCGCACGCTGACCTACAATAGCATGTTCTCCGCGTACGCGATGGTCCCGCATCTCTGGAGGGGTATGGCAAGGATCCCATTGAACATCACATTTCATGAAAGTGGTCCGAGAACCGAGCCCTAAGGCGGCTCCTGTTCAACGTTTTACTAATTACTTTACCTCCGTTCCACAAAAGAACAATTTGATCATGGTAATAATCAATTATCAATTGACGGAGGTCTGCTGACACTCCCCGTGACTGGAGCATGGTAAAGTTGGTTTTCTTCAGGACATATACATATATATATATATATGTGTGTATATATATATATATATATATATATATATATATATATATGTATACATATATATATATATATATATACATATATGTATAAATATATGTATATATACATACAGGTTGTGCAAGAAGGGGCGCCCCAAAACTCACTTGAATGAGGAGTTCCCTAACCGCTGGATCAGTCGAGGTGGTACAATATCATGGCCAGCGCATTCCCCAGACCTTAACCCTATTGATTATTTTCTGTGGGGTTTTTTTAAAAAAGGTCTACATGAATTCGTTAAGGTTTTTAAAACAATACATTTTACGATGATGCATTTATTAAAAATTACACACACTTAATGTAGTGTAATTTTTAATAAATGCTAATTTAAAAAAAAATGTTTTAATTACAATGTTTACCCAGTTTATTTGTGTACTTTTTGATCGTCGTTAATTACGTTTCAGTTTTATTTGCATTTTGGAAGGAAAAAGCAGTTTTGAAAACCTAACCTTATATACGAAAAAATTAAAAAATAAAACTAAAGAAAAAAATTCACTTGTGTTTCACCAATGGAATCTGCATTAAATAGGCCAACTTTTGTGATATCGGGGCACTTAACTACCAGTACATTTTTTTTCACCAGCGCTGATTAGTCGGGCAAAAATTATTTACTAAATGTAATTCTTGTTAAACTTCGTTTTTTATGACTGCCCCATGAGAGTTAACTAAACGTCCGTGTTTTAGTCATAAAGGCTTAGCTCTTACGTACCCAAAAAAATAAAAAAAGAGCTCTGTCTGTTTACTTTTGATGTCTATTTTTATATCTATTACATTAGCATTTTATAGAAATGTACTAAAGTCAAGATAATTTTTTAACCTTGAGGGCTTGAGGTGTGACCCCATACACAAAGTTTACCCATACAAGACCCTTAATCCCAGTGTTGCTTTTGGGGCACCACTTCTTGGACAACCTGTATATATATATTTATACATATATACATGGTGTCCGCGAATAAGTGTCGGACAAAGAAAAACGTTATTCCTTGATTGAAAGATTGTCATTAAAATAAAATTTGAAAGATGACTTTTTTTCAGAAAAATTAAGATATTGATAATTATTTGTCATCTTTTTCGCACACACGATACTTGTGCACATGGTTCAGCGCTGCATGGGGGAATAATCCAGGAACAGTTGCGAAGACATCGCCACTGAGGGTAAACACCGCACACTTCTTTTGCACTCTGTTAGAAAAAGGGCGTGTTTTACTTTTTATTTCAACGACAATTTATTCCTTTAGAGCCAACAAATAGCGACTTTCTTTGTCTGACACTTATACCCGGACATGGCGTATATAGAAGACAAAATATATAAATCTATCAAGTGAGTGTTCAATTACATATAAAGTAGGGTTCTGTAGTTGTCTATATTTCTTGAAATTATTAATTTAAATCAGATTTACAATATTAGAAAACAGATGATGATGAATTATTAATTATTTAACTTGGATAATATCTGGAAAAAATCATAATGACTGACATGCTTTCACTTATTTCTTTTCGTAGTTACTTTTTATAGTTCGAACGAGATAACATTTGTTTCATACATTTTCTTAACTCGAACTGTCACCACACCTTAATTTTCCGTGTAGCTACAATGTCATATTAATAAGAATTTAATGTTTTATTTATGATTTCAACAATTATGGAAATTTATTTATTCAAGACTTATCCGTAAAAATAGTTAAGTGTAGTGCCTATAAATGTGACAGCATTTCACACAGAAAATTGCCAGTAATTCTTTAAGAAATTCAGGTTTAAAACTTTATCTAATTGTTAATATATTCTCAAGTCGCAACTACATTTTGTAGTTAATTTTTATCTTAATAAGGTGACAAACATTTGTAAGTCATTAATCGTTCAAATATACTCAGAGGCGTGGAGTGAATTTTTACCATAAAAATTAAATTACTTACTTTGCGCTTTTATATTTAGTTGTGTCGAAAAGAAATTTATATAACTTAGGGAATGACCAATAAAAATAAACAAATTTCTGTTGGCAAATGATTGTGAACTATCTATATGTAGTAAAAAATAATTGGAAAAATTTCACAAATGTCCTTATTATAAGAGCACCATGCCAATTTATATTAATTTTGCGTATGTTAATGTTCTAAGAAAAATGTAGGGTGAATTTGAATTTTAAGATAGTTAAAGTTGTTTCGATATAAAACATTTCAGGCTTTCCATCTTTACAGTTACTTATTCGTTTAATATCAACTAAATTATTTCTATTTTGGGGCCATTTTTAAGTTACCTTATGGTATCTACTTTAAAGTTTTTTGTTCTCGGCTTATTCAGCTAAGTAGGTAGTAAGTATTTTAGGCATGAGAAGATTATATTTATGATTAAAGATTAAATAAAGCTATAAATTAGTTATATATTATTAATACATAATTTATTTTATGTACAATCTTATTTAAGTTCTAAGCATCTATTATTTTACTAAGTAAAGATAAGAAAATGTTGAGGCGATTTTAAGTAAATATTTATAAATAAAGATACAATGAAGTATAAAAAATAATTTTAATTTTAAATATCACTTTTTCTTTGTACAAAACTTTCAGTAACATAAAAAAACAGCTAAATAAAATTGAAGTAGCTATCTGCAGTTCTGAAATATTTGAATTATAATTGTGTATGTATTTATTTACATGACACCAAAGCACAAAATAAATCTTTTAAAATGTAACAAAAAATAATAGTAATATAAACAAATATTGGTAATTGACATAGCGAATGGAGTAAAGTTGCTGATTATGGTAACTAATTTGGTATCGGTTTAGGATCAAAAATAAAGGGTTCGGTAAGTTTAAGCAATGTTTATGTTTAAATGTCTACATTAATAATTACTCATATAAGTGTTGCCACTGCATTAGGCCACAGTCCTAAATATTAGACTCTGCTTCAAATATTTTAAATCTGTCATACAATTAAATGAAATAATTTTAATTGAAAATTCTAATAAAAAGCTTATACCTAGAATTTTTTTAAATTTTTCCAATCCATGGTCAAAAAATTACAGGTGGAGGATGCAAAGCATATAACTTTGAATGTTAATAAACGCAACTTAATTCATTTTTAAATACTTATCCAGTAACACTCTATTTGAGGTATTGTGTGAAAATAATTATATATACAGACTGAAGAAAGAATGTGTTCTTCTATGCATCAAATTGAGTATATTTGAAATGTGTTTTTCTAAAAAAAATTATATTTTTTTTTTGTTGGAATTGCAATTTTAATATTGATTTCGTTCAGAGATGGTTGACAATTTTCATATAGTTCATTGACATTTTCTACTCACTTTGATGCATAGAATCATCTATAAGAATAGATGTTCTTGTTACACATGTATATAGTATGTACCATCACTAAACAGCACCACTTCTAATAGTGCATCACGGGTAGATTGCAATACACTATTTTTTTAATCATACCACTTTTTGCTGAAATTAAAAAATTGTCATAAGTCATTAATATGAAAATGCATCAATCTATATCTTTTATTTCGATAAACGTAAAAATTGTGGCAATATTGTATAAATACCCTTCTTAGCAATCAGTGGTGTATTTGACTTATCTAACTTTCATTTGCATAGTTTTACAAAAGAAGTTTAAAAAAAGAAAAGGGTAACAAGTTAATTTAATTTCAAGGTCAAGGTTGTTTACAATTCGTAAATCAATATAATTGCCATTTCAAAATCTTTATCATCTCTAATTCGACCAACAATCTAAGACTGTAAAAAATACTATCATTGATTCTTATTAGAATAGTTATTAATACAATATTTTTTTTCATTTCTCATTTAGAAGAATTATTATTTGCTTCTTAATGATAATATTAGTCTAATTTTAACTATGATTTCAAAATTAATCTGCATGGATTTTTTTTAATATGGCAATACTTAAAAATGTCAACAACCGATCAGAAAGTTTGAATCTTTATGAAGACAGTTATTGTTGCGAAATGACAGTTGATTTGTGTTGAACTGGTTTTGCAATGTTAGTAATACAGAGTGGAATTAGTGAATATGTCATTTTTAGTGCAACCAATTATTGATATGACTTAGTTCCGGTATACCAAATGCAATAATAATACTGACGAAGCCCCTAGGTTACGTTGTACCCGAATCGACCTTAGGTAAGTCCATATGGATACAGACATTAGACACAGTTAGGTAAAGACATTAGACCAATTAACAACAGGTATGTTACACGTTGCCAATCTTATTATTAGCGCTAGGTGTTAATTTATACACAGATGCTAATTTACTCATAATTATGATTTTATACTATTTTGCCAGATTACACATAATTAATTGCGCAAGTGGTTGAAGTGGCGCAATTTAGTGATGGTACATACTGAATATATTATGTGTTGGAAATAATTCTTAGCATTTTTTGAGAGACAAATAACAATTTATTTTAAATGAAAATAAAAAAATACATTAATGAAAATACTGCTCATCGCTTGCCACTACTTTTTACCATCTTTCGGGTAGGAGACGGATACCCCGTCAAAAGAACGCTTCGTACTTGGAGGCAATCCATGAATCGATCCAATTTTTACAATCTTCATAAGAAGTGAAATGTTCCTCTGACAAACCATGAGCCATGGATTGCAACAGGTGATAAAATACGGCGGGTGGGTTAGGACTTCCCATTTCAGTGTTTGTAAATATGTTTTCACTGCTTTTGCAACATGCGGTCGAGCATTTCATTCCGGACGTTTTTCCTTCAATGCACAACTTAAGCGCATCAGTTGTAATAGGTAACAAACCCCAGTGATGGTTTCGTTTGCTTTTAACAATTCATAATAAACCACACACTGTTGAGCCCACCAAAAACACTTAGGATTGTCATAATATATGTACTTTTCATCACCAGTAACATCCGTTTTAATTTATATGGAACCCAATTTTCTTTCTTTTGGATCATTCCTAAGCCTTTAAGGCATTTTCCTACAGTTGATAAATCAACCCCCAACGATGTAAACAACTCTTTAATTGTTTGAGATGAGTTTTCTTCAAGTAATTCCTCCAATTCTCTATTTTCAAACTTTTTCGGCCGTCCAGGTTGTTCCTTGTCTTCCAAGTCAAAATTACCACTCTTAAAACGTGCAATATGCTTCCAACACATTTGCTCAGTTAAAGCATATTCACCATAAACTTCGTCCAAAATGCGATGACTTTCCATAGCACTTTTATTTATATTATAATAATGTAGTAAAATTCCCCGTAAAAACAGTTTATTTGGCACAAATTTAAACATATTTAAATAATTGCAACTTGTTATTAACAATTGAAAAATAAGATGTGTCGCAAAAATAACACTTGATTTACGATAAACTTGGTTCTGAAGGTAAAACAGAATACTGTAATATCCACATCATCTCTCGTAAAACGCTACGAATTAATTCCAACACCTAATATCAATGTATACATTAACATGTGAAATAAATAAGAAAGTGATATTTCTTTTGAAAATTATTATATGAATGATACATACCCAGGACACTGCAAACCAATGAAATGGAAAAAATCCTTTTTTATTAAGAGGTAAAGGAATGATGATTGTATTTTATTCCTCAACACCAAACTCTGTGCGTACTTCTGAATCTCATTCAGTTCCTCCGATCTATCTGTATACACATTATCAGCATACATAGCAATACTTTTTTCAAAATCTTGATATAAGCTTCTTTGATACAAGACTTGGACGCGTGGAAAAATCTTGTTTAAAATGTTTTCAAAACAGGGCGATTGCCGCAGTTGCTGTAAGCTTAGTTTTCGGTGCTGGGTAAGAACAGGGATGATGGTGGACAGTTTTTTCTTGATACCTAATTCCCTCCCAAAATACCTAGCTGTTTTCTCAGCAGACATAATATGATTGCCCAAAAATGATGCAAAAAAGGGCAAATGCTCAAAATTTATTTCATGTTGATCAGCAAAGTTCTTCATATCATACATTTCAACTGTTTTATTTGCGTAGTTTATGTTTTTGATTGGCCAATAATAAAATCCTGCATTGTAGATCAAGAAATCTGTATCATCTCCAATAAGAGCTAAACATTGTTGTTCGCGTGCGTAATTGACAATATTAAATTCATGATCATATCTTGAACACATAACCTGAAAAACTTCTTACATAAATTTCACGTGGAGTATGCAGATAATGGCTTCTATCAAAATAATAATTTATTTTATGATTAAATCAAACACAAAAGTGGAAGTTTCTGATTATCAACTAATGTAGGAAAAAGTTTCAAGAGAAAATATTTTAACATTAATTTAAAGGATGATAGTAGGAAACATGGATGCATATTAATATATAACCTATTTAACAACCCGTCAAAGTATCTGATTATCAACTAATGTAAGAAAAAGTTTCAAGAGAAAATATTTTAACATTAATTTAAAGGATGATAGTAGGAAACATGGATGCATTTTAATATATAACCTATTTAACAACCCGTCAAAGTTTCTGATTATCAACTAATGTAGGAAAAAGTTTCAAGAGAAAATATTATAACATTAATTTAAAGGATGATAGTAGGAAACATGGATGCATTTTAATATATAACCTATTTAACAACCGGTCATGTTGCTGTATACTAAGGGTTCATTTAGTAACATGGTACATTGTCAAAAATATGTATATGCATATACGACCCCATTCCCTAGCTTAGTTACGATTTATACATCTGAATATGCTGAAATCATAGGTATGGTGGAAGTACACATAATAGAGTTCTAAGCTGCTAAATACTAGTTGCCTCCTAGATTCAAGTAAACTTATTTCAAGTGGAAAAACTTTTACCAAAGTTAGTTCACTGTTTATTTTCAAGCTTGTACCCCACAAAGCAATATTCATAGATTATAAACAGAATATGGAAGGGTAAATAATGATGCAAGTCCATGTTGAAATCTTGATTTTTTGATGATTTGTTGAGATTTTGAAACTAAAATTTTCCTTCCTTATTAAATAACTTTTAACATAGTTACCTTAAAATAAAATGCGAAGATAAAAATTGCAATATCTCGGTACGATTTTAATGAATCAACTTTAATTTCATCAATTGTTTTGTATTCATGCCACTTCCTCATGCAAGCAACTATAGTTTCGGCATGATTAATTTTACTATACTTAAAATATTCAAAATCTGCGGCAGTTCCGCCAAAACATGCAACCACTTCGACATTTAAACTGGTTAACAAAGTGTGCAATGCTGACAAGGATCGATGTATTTCAACATAATCAAAGAGTAGCCGTGGAGAATTCCCAAGCAGTTTGGAGCACACAGTTCGCCCATCGATAATGATGAGGGGACGGGGTTGGCTTTCAGACCTGAAATGATGATACAAATGTTAGATAATTACCTAATTAATGATTTTTATGCACAAGCGAGGTAGGTCTTTCATTGTTAAATGGAAGCAGTATCACCTATGTGACTAAAGCAACAATTGCCATTCAACTCTCCAATCAAGCAAGAGTCCAGCTCACTATACAGGAACTCCGTACCTACATTATTTGTTATTTAAAGCTTATTAATAATGTTATTTCGATCTAATGGACTTTTATCTGCCTTAGGTACATTAATCAAAACTATTGAATACACTAACAAGCTTTAAATTCCTTCAAAGTATCTTTCATATTTTAGCATGTTCCATTTGATTTTTAATGCTCCCTTCTTCTTGATATAAATAGCATAGAATCTTCGATCCATATCCTTCTTCTCCTACCCCATTTCCACTGGATTTTTACCCATTCCACAAATAGCACAACATGTTTTTTTTTCGTTGTGAACTGCTTCTCCTTCTGATGATATTAACATTACAGACGTTTTATCTGTTGAAGCAGGAGCCAAAGTAAACTCGCTAGCTAGTTCGAGTTGTCTCGCTATTGATAAAGAAGTTGATTTAAATTCTGGTTGATTATCTAAATTTAAAGCTTTTTTGGTGAGTAATTCAGCTACTGCTAGATCATATAATATTGAAGTGTCATTGTTGATTTATTTAGCATTGTAATTAATTCAAATGCTGTTAAATTTTTTAAAGTTGATTAAAATTCTGGTAGATAGTCTAAATTCAAAACCATTTTGGTAAGTAATTCAGCAGCTGGTAGATTGTGTGATATTGAAATGTCATTGTTCATTGATTTAGCATTGTAATTAATTAATTTGGATGCTGGTAGATCTTTTAAAGTTGAAATGTAGTTGTTGTTCATTACTGGGGCTATTAGAAGGATCTCATGGGCTCTGTGGTGGATATTGGAGGACTTACCTCTAATGTTGAAGTGTTATTGTTGTCTTGTTGATTAAGAAGCAGATCTAAGTCATCAGTAACAAAAGCTTGTACTGTTTTGAAATATGAGTAGTGGAGTGGAGTCCTATTTTTGGTTCTGTTCCAAAGAAGGTTTTGTAAGGTGATTGTTTAATGGTACAATGAAAAGAAGAGTTCTTTTGAAATTGAACAAAGTAACAGCTTATAGCCCAATTTTTTGGGTCATTATCAATTAGTTAAGCACGTAACGCACCTTCGACATTTGATTTGATCGTACAACAAATTTTTGACTTGCTAGATGTCTAGGCCTACTACTTACAATTTTACATGTTGGCCAGAGTTGTTAAAACTTGTATAACAGCAGCCGTAAACTCTCAGCCGTTGTCACTTTGTACTATATGAGAACAACCTACTTCCAGAAATATTTTTAATTGCTCCGTTGCTACTTCAGCTGTTCTTTTCGATGTCAATGGCCGCAGAAAACTGAATTTCATCAGTTGATCCTGGTAGTATAATAGCCATTTCTATCTGGGGCAACTGTAAATCAATTAAATCGACTTGCCACAATGGTTGAAGTTGCTAGACACAATTGGGCAAACAACAACTCCATTACTTGGATATTTTTTTAGATTAACACACAGTGCACAGTTTCTAAAACTCTAGTACAACTGTAGTGGGTATTAAATATTTAGATCTCAAACTTCACAGCATTTTATCTAATCTTTCGTGGTGGATTTCCCCAAGTATATGATAAAATTCTTCCATAGTTACTATTTTCACAACTGGATCGGAGTCAGACTTTCTCTTGAAAATCAAAGATTTTATGGTACCTACTTCCATCACATCGTATTTTTTGCATAACAATACTGCTTATTTGTCCATTGGAGTTTAAGTACTAGTGCTAATTTAAATTGTAGATGGCTGTAATAACTTCTTCTATTCTTTCGTGAGTCCACTTTTTTTTTCATGCTGCTCATTCAAAAACATCCTGATAGTTTAATTAAACAGTTCTTTACACACAAATTTGGTCAGAGTTTGAATTTGTCCTGTATCCGAAGCCATTTTTCTAACAAGTGTTCTTGCTTAACATCGAAATTTCAAAAAAATAATAAAAATGTGTAAGGTTGCACGCATTTTTATTATTTTTTATGTTAAGTCAAAAAAGTTAAATGATACCACAGTGGCTGTTAGCAAATGTTTACACACGATGGGAATGGTTCGAAAATAAGGAAATAAGTACCAAATGAGTTGTCAATTTAATGACATGTGAAGTCGGGGAAAACCGCAACACCAACATTAAATTTTTCCATAAGTATTCTTTGTTTGACACAAAACCAAAAGTTTTGAATTTAAAAGAAATATGTGGCGTTTATAGTTTAATAAAATAACATTTACTGATTATGAAAAGTTTACTTTAACACAACATGGTTTGAATGTTACTATAAGTCAACATAATAATACTTAAGCCATCTATTACAAAAGTGAAAATTAAGTTAAGGATCTAATAGAACTTTACTGCATTATATTGATGCTACATTAACTAGCAACAAAAAGTCAGTGTCGAAATTATCAAACCATCAAGTCAGTGCCAAACTTATCAAACCATTCAAACCACCAGCGTACTGTTGTCAGGATGGTGACAGTGCACTGATGTTGTGTGTAAAGCTATTCAGTAAACATCAGGAACATCATCATATTGGTGTTGCATTCAGATCTATCGGACAAATGCAGGCGATACATCATTTGTGTTGTGTATAAGGCAAAGTTAGTTGCAAATTAAAAAGTGATTAGTTACAACAGATACAAATTTCCTAAACTGATAAACATAAAAGAAGAATGTATCATGTGCACTATGCAAATAAAGTAAGAAAAACAACAAATGTTATGTGAAACTCAATTTAAAAGCAAGTATTGATGTTAAGAATATAAATTAATATGAATAATAATAAATAAATATGGGTATGTTAATAAAAGTTTTATAAAACCTAGATTTATTCACTGTGTTGAGTATTTCACATATATTCTCAAAATGTCACAAAAATTGGGGACAGGTTATAGATATTTCACAATTTATCCAAAAAAAGCTGCAGGGTCTACTAGAGACTTACCCACACTAAACAAAAGAATTTTCAACACGCTTGTGGATATCAAAGTGTTTCGATATATATTTAGCAAATTTTCTTTTTTGTATAAATGCATCTCTATATAAAAAATAATAATCTTTCTAGTGAACGGATAAAATTGCAATGTTTTTTCAAGTTGAAGAATCTATCAAGGCCCCATCACCAACTTGGAATTATTTATTTCAACGTAATGTCAACACTAGTTAGAGCGATACAAACATTAACCAATTTGCTTTCCATGTTTTTCGCCAATTTATATAAAAAAAACCTACAAATACTCAGTCAATAATCATGGCTTTTATTTAAGAATGTTCAGTGGATCAAAGAGTAAAAAATTATAAATTTTTCGTATATAATAATATTAATACAAACGTCCCAGAAAAATTGTTGTGCCTGCTCGCAAAAATTGTTGATTGATTTCTCAAGATGAGGGAAGAATATCCATGCAGGAATTTATCTCCCATAAATAAAATAAAGAAACATTTTTGGACCATTGCTAGTATACAAAATCATTAAAACACTGAGAGAGAATATTAATGACACGAAATTGATAAAAGAAATAGTTCTCAAATAATAACGATATTGAGAAAAGAATTATTTTCGAAAGTAAAATGTGCTTATACTGAAATCATCTTTTTCTACATGTATCAGTCACAATACCATAGTTAGATTTTGTTTGCAGTCAACATCATATATAGTTTTAAAATAATTATATGATTTCATTGAAATAATGGATCTTCCCGGAACCTCCAATTATTGCATATAGTACACACTTACTAAATTTTTTACTGCTCTGTTTTGATGTACATAATATACATAGATTATAATAATAGCTTAGTTGTGTGAATGGTAAATTTTATTATAGTATGTTGTCATTTCTCTTCGGCATTATAAAAAAGAATGTCTATTATTCGCATAGACAAAAACAAAATAAAACATAAATTGATATAGCAATTATTTTCCCATTACAGGCGGATTATCGCCATCATCATGATATTTCAATAATACTGTACAAGATTTAGTTTGCCACCAGCAGGTTTGAACCCAGACTCTAGCTCAAACATTATCCCAAGGATAGAAAAATTTGTTACTTATGTTAATTATTTATTGTGGAGAAACATTGTTGACAACGGGTATTCACAATAAATAATACAATGAAATATTGTGAGCTACAAAGTGGTGTGATGTAACTATTCCGGACGAGGTCTAACCTGCTAATGAGGCATGCACTGGGCTTTGGCTCTACGGTGACAAATGAGGTTCATAACAGCAAGTACAGAGAATATGAAAAAAATTTGTTTATTTGATTTCTTATTTTTTTTTTATTTTCAATATATCTTTAATATAATAAAATAACAATATAATTTGTTTCATTACATTTCATAATAAAACAAATTGTATAGTTTTTAATTCATTATATACCTGTCCATCACAGATTCGCCTAATGAACAATGTTTTCACTCCTTTCATCAATTTTTGCTGTTAATTTTGCTAATTAAACTTTTAATGGTGAAAAGGCGAATATACAAACGTAAATGAAAAAATTATCTGTCTAGTGGTATCTTTATTTACCAATATAAATAGAAATGAATGCCGAGTGGGTAATTATCGTTGTGTGGAAAACAATAGATTTCTCGAATTTGTAGCGAGGGACCGTTAAAACGACAATCATACACATTTTTGTTATGTCATTTACAATGTTATACAAAGTACGATCACATTCTTTGACCTTCGGATATTCAGTTTAAAAGCAATTAAAAATCAATAATATTAATTTGTGTTTACTTCTAACTATAATCTATATTTATTTTAGCATGTTCATTATTTTACATGTGTATTATCAGAAATATTATTCAAACATATATACGAAACAAGTCTCTAGAATACAAATGTTTTACTAAACTGTAAACAAGCTTAGCATTCTGAATCAGAAAATATTTATATTGTAAATATTTAATTTATCAAAAAATAACTTTGTGGTACTGCTCTTTTATTATTTGAAATTAATAAAAAACAAAAAATTATTTTAACCCGCTTTGGGTTAAAATTATTTAATGATTTATTTTATCCAAGATAAAAATTGTTTAAAGGAATCTAATCTGGATTTTATCTCTTCTCATAGTAATTACAAAATAGATCGAAAATAATAACAAAGAAAATAAAATGTAAAGGATATACTTTTCTAATTTAAAAAGCATACAGATTAGAATGTCAAATTCCGTCTTTGTCTTGATATGGATCCCAATATATAGCTATCAAAGTAGTCCATTAGTTGGATATCGTGGACCAATAACTACTCGGTATTGTTTGAATGGGTAGGTCTCAAAAATATTTACTTTTTTCATAATTTTAGATGTTATATCTTCAGAAATATTTTGAAAAATAGCTGACTACCTTCGTTAATAACCTTAAAGAATAACCTTCGTTAATAACCTTAAAAGAGGTAGTTTACCTTTGTTTTTTTCAAATTAATTTGCCTTTTCTTTCATCACTAAACGCTTAACATATCAATAAAAACACAAATAGCTCGCTTAAAATTCCCGTGTGTTGTTTTATGTAATCAAACGTAAAAAACAAGTCTTAATCGTAGAAATAACTTTTACAAAAAGTTCCCAGACGTTTGATATTTAACATTGCTCTGTTAGTAGCAAAATAATTTTGTTTGAATCGCTTTTTATCGGCCTTGAATGTCCCAAACAAACGTTAATAATTATAAAAGTTTTATATCAATTCAAAAAAAGGAAAAAATAAAAAGGTTCACTTCTTTGAAGAATACCACGTAACCAAATATTTTTACCTTCACTATGTTATTATTTATACATAAAGTAACAATGTAAAAGATTATCTTGTAACACATACCTGCATTGATCCACAAGTTCTTTTAAGGATTTAACCTGTTTACAGCCATTACTCCTCTCCAAACATCCGAGCAAGCCCCGCACACCCATTTTAATCACACTTCCGTAAAAATTTAAGAATTATTTTTTGTATATTATCTACAGAAACGTCTTTAATGGTCAACAGCTATGCTTCAACGACTCATTAATTCAAATTCAAACTTTAAATGCTCTTTATGTATACGACTTATTTTATTTAAAAGTTACGATTAAATTGTCAAACAAACTTTGGCGGACTTTCCCGAATTTAACGTTGCCATATGAATAAAATTACATTTCGAAATATAAAAAATATCCGCCGATGCGGAGCCACACTAATGTTACGTCTAATACATGTTTAACGCATTTTATGCCGCTTAAAACAATGCATTAAATTAAACACAGAAATTAAATGGCTACAGTAGCGTTTGATATTTATGTTTGTAGACAAAGAAGAGAACTATATCATTAATACAAAATGAATGGCGAAAATGCCGTATTCTATCTATACACTTATTACATACGATGGACGAAAAAATATTTAAGCAAAATGTTACAAGTATTTATATATATATATATATATATATATATATATATATACATGCATAAATACGAATATTTCTAAATCAGGGCCCAAAATTGAAAAAAATGTTTTAGAGCTCAAATTTAAACAAAAAAAACAGTGAGCCGTCATGGGACGCCTGGCAGATGTGAAATATCGTGTTCGTACAAGTAATAAGCATAAAAGACAAGATTATTACAGAAACTAAAAAATATAGCATAATGAACAAATAAAATATTACGAATTTCTTACAGAAAATGGTGACTTTATTTAATAAACATTTATTTACAATTAATAATAAAAGACAAGATTATAACAGGAACTAAATATAGCCTAATGAAAAAATAAAGTATTACGAATTTCTTACAGAAAATGGTGACTTTATTTAATAAACATTTATTTACAATTAATACAATAATAATAAAGTACAGGTTACGTGTACCGTAGTAAACAACAGCGTCGAACTGAGTGTGGAGGGGGTCGCGTAGTCGGTTGCGCATGGCGACACGTCGCCATACCGTACACTCTACTACATATAGACATATATATATACCTTAGTATAGCGTGGCGACCCGTCGCCACGGCAAGCGTCGCCACGCCAACGATCCGGTTTATACCTGCGCCTGTAGATCAAACAAAATCAAATGCATTCTCCGTTTAATTTTTAAAAAAGCTGGTGTGACTGGGCACCCAAGGTTGATTCCGAGAATTTGTTAACATTCCTGCATCGGTCCGTTCACGATCACATGCGCGAATATTAACAGATTCTGTCCGCGGACGTGTAACTAAAATTTGAGTTACGAACGAGTTTTGGAGTAGTAAAAAATTTGTAACAACTTTTTGTAAATGTTGTTTTTATTTATTAATTACGTCTCAAAAAGATCTTTATTTTACGCAAGCTACAATATGTTCATAAAATTCTTTATTTTTACTTTGTGAAATAAGTGTACTTTGTGAAAAAGATTCCGATTATATTCTTATCTTTCTATCTTTCGTTTACGTGGAAAGTGTGTTTTTTACAATAATTGTAAACTCACGTACTTAATTAACTTCTGTTTACTCATTTTAATCCTGATTCCAAGTGATATCCATTACAATACACCTTTAAAATTTATACGTTTTTCTAAGACTTTGTAAACTTTCAGATTTGTATTTCACCACAAAATTTAAATTTCACAAATTTACTTGTAATTATTGC
Organism: Druceiella hillmani; assembly: GCA_039881145.1. Taxonomy (NCBI): domain Eukaryota; kingdom Metazoa; phylum Arthropoda; class Insecta; order Lepidoptera; family Hepialidae; genus Druceiella; species Druceiella hillmani. Next base: position 23,294,440 of record JAYKKI010000004.1, on the reverse strand, counting down.
GGTCGTACATACATTTTTTGCACTGGTATATATTGTCTAAAGCGCATTTAAAAATTGGAATCAACTTATTTAAAATAATCGAAAATTTACGTATCTAATCAACTTCTATTTACATATTTTTATGTCCTTATCCTTAATGATATTTTAATAACTATTTAAAGTGATCCATTTCGCTCGCAAGTGCATATGGTTTTCCAACAAATTTAACATCATCTGTATCACATTTTATTTCACAATTTTGAAATTAAAATTACATTATCAATTATTCCTTCCCAAACAATTGCACTGAATTTCACTTAATGGTAATTGTCTCTAATTGCATGGGAGTTAGTGTAAGCCCAAAAATATTTATTATATATTTGTTTTTTCACCAATCACTCTTGCGTCGATAACCTGTAGATCGCATAGCGACATACACATACGCAACTAAGTCCATTATAGAAGGGTATTTCCGTGGCGGGGAATGAAACAGGTATGGGGGGAGGGTGCGGGCGGTTTCCTTATACACGCCGCGCGTCCCATTTTTTATGTTCGTTCGCGCGAGGGCAAATTTGTTCAGTATTACTAATTTATCATCTTTTTTTCTTTTCTAATTGTTTTCATTTCAATCGGATTACAAATAAAAAAGATACGTAAATCTAAAATTTACGTTCGATGTGTATTTTTAATTCACGTTGGTTGTATATTTTAATAGCTTTTCTTACTCCGAATTTTATTGGCTGTGCCCGCGAACAAAGTAACGGGTACACCTTTTAATTAAATAAAAATGCAATAAAATTTCTGTCAATTAAATAATTCATTATAATAATTTTAACTAGATGCTTAAAAAATACAATACCAATATATAGCAAAACAAAATCCACAAGTTTTATATACATTTCACATCTATATAGTTATTTATAAATGACAGAATGTAATTTAAAAAAGCAATAGAATGTTACTTATATAAACTACTAGATGGCAAAAACGTATGAACGTAACGATATCAACATACAACGTAACAACATTAAAAATATGTTACCATTGAAATGAAGATATCGACTCATTCGTCGATTCATCGTCTCAAATAGATATGCAAATAAATAGTTTCAGTAATTGTTATCGGATGCCAATGACTAATTATGTTTCTTTGCAACATAACCCGCTTCTATTTTTGACCAAAGACAATTCTTGCTTGTTGATGGCTGAAACGTTCGGGCGAGCATGTGAATAAGTATATATTATATGTCTCCTAAAATACACAGCATCGATATGAAGAATGCTTTGTGAACTTACACAGTACTCCCGCAGCGTTGGCACTGCTGAACCTATTGTGCCAGCTAGAGGGCACCACTGCCTTTGCAGTGTGTTATTCGTTGCGTTGGTGTTATTCGTTGCTGTTATTCGTTGCTGTTATTCTGACAGCTCGTCATAGCGTTTTGTGAATTCCCGCGTGGCAGCCAAAATCTTTCGTTATTTCACGTTTTTCGTTGGAAATAAATGATGAGTGACAAGTATTCGCTAAAAATATTTACAAGTATACTGCAATGAGTGCCGACAAACCCAGGTGAGCCTGAACGGTACAAGGATGATCAAAAAGTGATCGTGAATTCTAACCGGGAAAGTACCGTGTCTCGCAGAGAGGTACGGTCCTCCCAACAAAATGGTCAAAAGTGTTCAATTTGACCAGACTGACCCGCGGGTCGATACACTGATTTCCCATGTAAGTAGTTTGATAATTTACATACAGAATGTTTTAGCTCCGTCTGGTTCCGCGGGAGAATATTTAGTTAACCCCACGGCAGGGAGACTTGATTTAGGAGATGTTCAGATAGTTACCGACAGTAAGGCTCCAAAAACCGCGTTTCCACATCGTGTGGTCGAGTTAATGAAACTGCAACATTTTAACACCGAGGGTTGGAAGGACGTTAAATATGCCAAGGTCTTACCTTCATTCCTCTCCTAGCAAAACCAGGCTTCTCCGAGTTAAAGTTGAATGATGAGTTGTGTCACCTGAATAAGGGCAAAGATTAGATAATGTCAACAGAAAGGGTAATGGGTGGTTTGACCAACGGACTACTTGAACGAAAAGAAACAGTCAAGAATTACCTGCAGGAAATTGTCAACTGGGCAAACACTTTCCCAACTTTAACTCCAACTGCTCTGTATGACAAGATTTTAAATTTGTTTAGTCCAACATCTCAAAATTTAAAAAATATGGAACTTTTGTTGCACGTGGAAAGAGAGCAAAGTGTATGAGGCAAGACGAGATAGGATTATAACTGAAATCCCAAATAAAAACTTAGTTTACCGTAAGAAGAGTTCCTCCAAGTGCTGAGAACCTCTTCGTCCAGAGTATCTTAATGCCTGTGATTCAATGCCTAGGAGGAACAGCAAACTGGCTGAATGCCTGGTTTGCTGAATGATTCATCCAGTTTGTTGAATGCCCCAGGCATTCAGCCAGTTTTAAAGAACAATTTTAAAAAAACCTCTTCTAAGCCTATTTAAAAAACAATAAACCCCCTTCTCGGAAACGACCATATGAATCAGTAGCCACAACATCAACTTCTCAACCGACTCAGGCGGACCGTGTTTCAACTAACCGTCCTGGAAAGGAAAGAACAAATTTTTTAAAAATCAAGCCTAACAACAATAAGTCCTTTCGTCCCAAAAATAAAAATGACTATCTAAAGATAGTATTCAGGGGGTGGGGAGGGGTGCTTGCAAAACTTTCTCCCAGCATGGAAGACCCTAGAGACAAAGTGTTTTATCTTGAAAATCATCTCGGGAGCCCGTATCCCTTTCATCATAAAACCTCCTCTAAACTACCAAACCTCTTACCTGAAAAATCTGTACAAAACCAAAATTACATAGGATATGATAAAATAATCAGAGAATTGATAGAACAGAAGATTCTGGAGTATATCGACAAGGAGATTCCAAGTTTCCTATCGAAGATGTTTATAATCCCGAAGATCGATGGTGAACTCCGCCCCATATTCGACTTCAGGGGACTAAACAGGTTTGTTCAGACAAAACATTTCAAACTAATATGACAGGCCACTGTGCCGGATTTTCTTCAACATTAAGACTGGAGGGTAAAAATAGACATTTCCAGTGCTTACTTTCATGTACCACTCGCAGCATCCCATAGCTCTTACCTAAGAATGACTTACCAGAAGCAACTGCTACAAATATCGGCACTACTAATTGGATTGCGGAAATCCTACGAAACCGTGGTTTTCGAATCCTAATCTACTTAGACGATTTTCAATTAGCGCACCAAGATCTGTCCAAGCTGTCTCACAGACTGCGAAGGTCGTGAAACTTTTAAAATCCTTGGAGTAGCAAATCAACTACCCAAAGTCCATATTGAGCCCAACCCACGAATACGAGACCTAAATACAATATGTCTACCAGGAGAAACAAAGAAAGAAAGTAACCGTCTCAATCAACATATTAGTGTCCAGGAAAATGTGCAATCTAAAACAAGTAGAAAAAATTCCAGGTCAACTTAATTTCGCCAACTTTGCCATCCCAATCGCCTTCACTGTCGGTATCTACAATTTTTTCTAAAACATTTCAAGAAGAGACAAAAGGTGAGACGGGTGCTATCGTTACAGGTTCAGAACGACCTCAGTTGGTGGAGACAAGCAGCACACAACCTTATTCCCATTGCCTGACAACGGATGCAGCGGACACGGGTTGGGGAACCAAGCTGAACGAAAAAATGTTGTCAGGTATTTGGACGACATAACAGAGGAAGAAGCACTCGAATTGGAAAGAGCTGTTCGCAGTGTATGTCTCAATTCAAAACCAATCTCATCACCTTCGCAATTCTCACATTTTGCTCCAATCGGACAATCGGACGTTGTTTTCTTACATAGGTAACGAAGGGGTAACTCATTCCCTGATACTTTTAGACCTGTCATGCAAGTTTTTGAAGCTAACCGAGAGACTGAATATTCTCCTGTCACCTCACTACCTCCAGAGGAGTTACAACTACACAGCCGATTGCCTCTCACGGGACGTCTACTATTCGAATGCCACCTGTTGCCCAACGCAATAAACCAATTACTTCATCGTTGGGGCAATCCAAATGTCGACCTGTTCGGATCAGAAGAAACAAGAGTGGTCAACAGGTACGTTTCGCTCGACTCTCAGATCATTATTTGATTATTTCCGAGGAAAAGATCATCTTATGGCCTACGTTCTACTGGCGTGGCTACTGCTCAGAGATCAGCATGAGCAAGTCTGTCCTGTAATGTGGATTAAAAGATTAATTACTGCCTCTTGTGTTAGAAGAAGTGAGATGCAAAGACTAGACCAACTGTTTAATCTATCACTGGGATGACACGTGGAGCCTCCAAGAAAATTATTAGTGGATGGATTCGCACTGTTCTGAAAGATGCTAGAATAACAGCATCACCGGGCTCCTTTAGGTTTGCAGTAGCTTCAGTAACCTGGATTAAAAATCTGTGTAAACCTGTGTATGAGACATTAGCCAGGGGAAACTGGAAAAGTGAAACACTTTCAGAAAGTTTTATTGTAAGGAAATTCAGAAAATAAAAGTGGATCTCAGTTATTATTTAATATTTTTCAGACCGAATAACTTATTGAATAATATTATTGTGTGTTGATAGTGTGTAAATTGTATTACATTCTATATAATTGTTTTTTAATTGAAAAATCTATTTGACAATTTTGAATATTCAAGAGTTACCTACTTAATTTAGTTTTAGAGATCTTAATCTCATTGTGTTTTAAGATCAATAAAACTAATAATTATTTTTCACATAGCGTTTTGTGTTTGTCATCAGCAGATATCAATCACATCTTCATATCGATGTTGTGTATTGCAGGAGACACATAATATAATGTTTTGAATTACAACAAAATAGTCATTATGGGTTGAAACAAAATACACAGCGTCGAAAGAATAACTTCTTGGTGAAGACTCTATGACGAGCTATCAGAATAACAGGAAGGCCAACTTAACGAGTAACAAACTACAAAGACAGTGGTGCCCTCTAGCTGGTACAAACAGGTACAGTAGTGCCAACATTGCGGGAGTACTAGGTAAGCTCACAAAGCATTCTTCATATCAACGCTGTGTATTTTGTTTCAACCCAGGGTAGAGTAGTTTAGAGGAGGTTTTATGATGAAAGGAATACGGGCTCCCGAGATGATTTTCAGGATAAAACCCTTTGTCCTTAGGGCCTTCAATGCTGGGAGAAAGTTTTGCAAGCAACTCCACCCCCTGAATACTGTCTTTAGATAGTAATTTTTTATCTTTGGGACGAAAGGACTTATTGTTGTTAGGCTTGAATTTTTAAAAATTTGTACTTTCCTTTCCAGGATGGATCGTTGAAACACGGTCCACCTGAATTGGTTGAGAAGTTGATGTTGTGGCTACTTATTCATATGGTCGCTTCCGAGAAGAGGGTTTATTGTTTTTTTTAATAGGCTTAGAAGAGGGTTTTTTAAATTGTTTTTTAAAACTGGCTGAATGCCTGAGGCATTCAGGAGACTGGCTGAAACATTCAGCAAAGCAGGCATTCAGCTAGTTTGCTGTTCCTACGAGGCATTGAATCACAGACATTAAGGTACTCTGGTCGAAGAGGTTCTCAGCACTTGGATATCGACGCTGTGTATTTTGTTTCAACACATAACAACTATTTTGTTGTAATTCAATATATCATATTTAACGTTTAGGTTAGTGTTAATAATCTTTAGGGATGCGCCAAAATTGTCGTTGAATCGATTAATCGAATCCTAATGGATCGTAATGATCCAATTCGATCTGTGGATCGAATCGTATGCCCTTGAATCGATTTTCAAAAGATCGATTAAAAATCGTGTTTTTGACTGGGTCCGTACGTGATTGGATCAGTTTTACGGTCAAATAATGAATCGGAAAAATAATGTTTAAAAATAGAATCTAATGTGTCTTATGATTCAGTATTACTTGACAATTTGGATACTAACTTATCGTGAAATGTCCATAGGCCATCACACTTTTTATTAGCTGTCTCCTCTTCGTTTTGCTTTAAAGTCTTTGAATTTGAACCCTCTTCATCACAAAGTTTAACATAGTCAATATTTTAATTCTGGTAATATTTTTGCTTTAAATTCTGACCTTCTATTACTGGTTTCACTGGTTTATGCAGCCTCAACTGCCGTAGTCAAACAAAAAACCAAAAGTATTATAATACTACTCGTGACGTAGTTCTGAGTAGAAATTTCCTTAATTACATTCTCTTTCAATTTCTCTAAGCATATATGGGCTTTTAGGATCTTGCAGTAACACCGTGGCTACATAGTCACTTAACTCAACAAATCGCTCTAACATGTAGAACATTGAACTCTAACGTGTTATTACGTCTTGAATTTATTTTTTGCCAGTTTTTCTTTGGAATTTGAACAGCTCGTCACTTGCATGCACACACTGCTTGAAGAAGGTAACGACTACCTGAAACTCGGATGTTTCTCTCATAACCCTTGTACAACTAAATTTAGAGTGTGTACAAAGCAAGGCAAATATTTATTCCGACCTAGAAAATCATTCACAGTTTTAACTTCGTTTATTGTCGGCAAATGCAGCGAATATTTAGTTTTTTTTCTATAAACCATAATTTTTATTAGGCTGGCTAAATATTAAGCAGTGTGACGATTGTCCTATTTTGGAATACTTAGAAAAACAGATTGTAGCTTGTCGTCTCGAAGAGAGTGACAAGTTAAACCCAAGTAGGTAACCTCGTGTATTCGTTAACCTCGTATATTCGGTAACCTCGTATATTTTTTGTCCATCAAAGTTGTCATTACTTTTAGTGCTGGTAATGAATACAAAGGACCTACTGTTTTCATTAGATCTTGTATACCTTGTTTCATAGAGGAAGATCATCTACTGCAATACAATATAAGATAGAATTTGTAAGCTTTACATTTGTAAGCTCTCTTTATAATCAGCATTTGTAAACTCTACTGTCATCACCTTTTTAGAATGAATTCATAGCCATAAAAGTGTCATGTGTTTCGGGTTGCTTTGGTCCACTATTTTTTCTTTTTTTTGGGTTTCGAATGTTCAAGTGATGTTGAAGAGACATCAATAGAAAAAATATTATCAATTTCTTAAGCAGAGACATTATGGTGTTGTTTACTACAAAAACTGAAAAAAATTTAATTTTTAAATGATTACATAAATACCATCTCAATGCTTGCATTTGAAAGTTATTCATTTAATTAGCTACGTTTGGCAGACGGGTTGGTGATTGACAAATAACTTTGTAGAATACTACAAAAACTGAAAAAAATTTAATTTTTAAATGATTACATAAATACCATCTCAATGCTTGCATTTGAAAGTTATTCATTTAATTAGCTACGTTTGGCAGACGGGTTGGTGATTGACAAATAACTTTGTAGAATACTACAAAAACTGAAAAAAATTTAATTTTTAAATGATTACATAAATACCATCTCAATGCTTGCATTTGAAAGTTATTCATTTAATTAGCTACGTTTGGCAGACGGGTTGGTGATTGACAAATAACTTTGTAGAATACTACAAAAACTGAAAAAAATTTAATTTTTAAATGATTACATAAATACCATCTCAATGCTTGCATTTGAAAGTTATTCATTTAATTAGCTACGTTTGGCAGACGGGTTGGTGATTGACAATTAACTTTGTAGAATAAATAAATACTACAATTAATGTTTAAATTAGTTCGTCACTCAAACATCCGTCCCGTCGGGATTTGAACCCGCAACCGCTGGATCAGCAGTCCCATACCTGAACCACTAGACCAAGGAGGTTGTCAATGCATGTAGTATTACTTTTTTGGATAAATACCATAACGAATATATAAACCTATCTAAGTACAGATTTTAATGCAAAATTTTAGGAAAATTTTGATAATTATTGTAGAACATTGCACAAACATATTTGTTTATATAAATCCGCTTCTAATGTTTTTATACGCTTGGTGACGCGGGTTGGTGACGCTGAGCCGAGGTGAGCACACACTTGACTTCACAGGTGGAATCATTTTTGCACTTTTAAACACAACACGACTGGAGAAAGTAATGAAATGAACGTCACTATTATCCGCTTTACTTAAGGCCTATAGGTGATGATAGACCTACCCGCAATGTTTATAAGATTTTATAACATAATGTCTACTTACCTTTTTTGTTTATGAATCCAGTTCTGTCAAGCGGTATCTTAAAAAGAAGAGTCTAACACCGAATACTTCGTGGTAGTAACATAAAAGAGGGACTCAACATAATGGTGTTTCGTAACAAACTGATTATATTTTGACGAATCATATGCGATCTTCATTATACGATCTTTAGTACAATTGGATCGATCTACAAGAAAATCAGAATCGAATCGATCAAAAAATCGCTGAATCTTCGATTAAATCGTATCGAATCGGCGAATCGCTAATCATCTTATCGATAATTTTGTGAATGAAATTATTTGGGCATATAGTTGAATTCAATTTTATACCAATAAAAATTTAGGTATTGCTATTTTTATAGTTCCGTAGCAAACTAGAAACCTTATAATTCCATCATGTCTCTCCATCCATCTTCTGTGGAGGAAAATGGGGCTAATTCGTACAGTTTTTGTATGACGATAAAATTACAAGAAATTAAATACTTCTTTAAATTCATGTTAATTTAGGTTGAAATACAGGAATCATTTAACATTCAGAAGTTAGGTACATTCGTTTATAGTATGGGGTACATTTGTTTATAGTATGGGGCATACATAGTGGGAATCTTCGTAAATAAAAGTATAAACACCAGAATTTCAGAAAATATTTAATACTTAACGAAATCTAGGTCTGTTATATGTTTTTGAGTTTTGTCAACGAATACTTTTGGTGTGTTTAATATTGTTGATATACCGCACTCGTCAACATTATAATTTGTAGAATATGTTCTAGATTTTGAAAGAACTCGTTCACGGCTGTCTTGTTAAATCCAAAAGATCTAGCTACATTGGTATTTTCAGGTTTCTGTAAACACAAATTTGGGTTCCGTTTACGGTAACTATCACCCAAATATTTTCCTGTCATTTTATTATGCTCTCAGCCAGGTGAAAAATAAAATTATTAGCCTTTGTAAATTGGTAAGCGAATTTTCTTACGTGTACAAGTGTTAACACATAGTGCCTTCTGCAACTGTCTGTGTTGTAGTCATTCAAAATGGACTCCTCTTTAATAAATATTTGGTTTGACGAATACTTAGAATCTAAGCAGCGCGTGGAGTATTTTATAATGTATCTTTCGGCAGATTTTCTTATAGATAGTTTTTTATACAGGACTTTCTTTATTGAAGATGCCATGGCCTCTTCGTCTATTTCTCCGCTTCTGGTCCATTTTCGTTTGTAATTGCATACCATGGTTCTAAAACAATACATTTGAAGAATTAATATTAACTCGGGTACATGGCGCGCTTTCGTATAGTACGAATATGCCCACTCATTCATGTATGAATGTACCCAACCGCAAACAAAACAAATTTCATGAAATAACAGAAAAACTGTTCAAGGCACTACATACTTTATAGAACCAAAAAATAAATAAATACTTTATTAATAACTAACGTAAATTTTTTACAAAATTAAGAAGAAATTACAAAAATAGACAAGTTTCAATTATGAAAAAAAATTAGCTTACACAGCTGAAAAAACATGGCACGTGTTGTTCCGGTTAGACGAACGTTTGCACTGCCGCCTAGAGGTGAGGCGTATTTATGATCACCGGTAAAAATATTCGATATCTCAGATCAAAATACGTACTTGGTATGCGAAATACAAAATACTTGGTATCGTAAATACTTGTATAGTATGGTTACTTTATGATCGGGTTGCGGCATAACTTTACCACTCTTTGTCTTGCTAGCTAAAATTATTTCACTCACGCATATCGTATTCAGTTTTCTCGCTCTTTTATATTTAAAACGTGTAGGAAATAAGGGATAAACTGAATATTGAAATAATCGTAAGTCGTAATACTTTAAAGTATGTAATACGAATATGTCAAACATACTCGTATACTCGTTTTACTCATAAGTAAAAGTAACTTTACACTTCGTAGTTTGAGGACAAATATTTATTCAATACGATAAGCACGAGTATTATAAAGTAGGGATTTTAAGTACGATGCTCTTTTCGTTTAATGATTCTCCGTTTTTCTATTGGCACAGTTGAGCGTTATTACTTTATAGTGTAAATATAGTAAATAAATAGTTTATAAAAAACTAGCTTTTAATTAAGTTAAATTCTAATTTCGTCATTATGTCCACAAGAAAGTTCAATGCCCTATGAAAGTATTTTACAGACTTGGGTGATTATTTTGTTTCTTGCAATATTTACAAAACGAAATTGTCATTCAAAATAGCTACATATAATTTAAGAAAACATTTTAATAGAAAACATTAAATTTAACAATAATCAATACGGAATAATTGGCTTGTTTCGAACAACTTACTAGATTATTTTTAAAAAAATTGGCTAAAATAAACATGGCAAAACTAAAAAAAATATTTTTTTTAATAACGTGATCCATTTTTTTTAATTAATGGTTATAATTGTAAATAATGTGATTAATTTATTAAATATATCAAAATGACTATGCTAAATGAATCATTAAGTTACCAGACCCAAGCCTGGAGCCACAAATATTTGTTAGAATGAAATAAAAATGAAGCACTGTACTTTATTAAAAAATTATAGGAATTCCCGCTAATTATAGTTGTAAAAAATAAAGGATATGTGTATTGAACCCTTCGTAATAGGTTACAATTAATATGTATTTTACGTCTCTCGCGACCGTAAGTTTATAGCCATTTGTAATATGGTCTTCTCACAACGGAATTACGCCGCCCATACTCGTCGAGTATTTTGTCACCGATATCGGAGTTCGATATTTTATAATACTCGTACTCGTCATACTCAGTATCTCAAAATACTCGTATCGCCCAAGTCTACTGCCACCGCCTCTCGTGAGCCTAGAGTGCGCTGAAGTGTGCGTCACTCACACAAATATGAACACGTTAATGTATTAGGTTGGCTAGTTACAGGTACTTATACGTGCCCCATACTGTTAAATATCTGAGCAAGCGTAGCGTTCAAGTGCTTGTTTTCGTAAATCTCTTTCCTTAGCGTGATCTGATTCCTTAAAATGAAAAAGGGAACAGTATTTTTGATCAATTCATTCCGGAATTTCTGCAGTACTGTTTTTTTTACTTAGAGTCTTTTCATGTAGTTCTTAACAATTCTCACTTTCTGAACTAGTAGACTCCATTAACAATGTTGAGTTTGTACTAGTTTGTACCAATGAATGGTACTCAAAAGAGAAGCGATTGGTGTTTCTTGTTTAATGCAAACTACACTGCGAATTTTCCTTCATCATAAGTTGGCTATTGATGTTTGTTGTATTATTTCTCGTGTCGATAAACAATTATTTTTCGAGATTCTGAAATACTTGAAAGCAAAGGAAAATTGTTATGATACATGTTTGTTGTAAACAACTAATAATACATTTGATGGGGCCATAGCTAGATAGAAATCTTAAAAAATATGTTAGTCGGGCTCAACTCAAAGCAAGTTGTGGTTAAATCGAATTGTTGCTGAAAATGCCAACAAACAACAGAGTGTAAATTAGAAACTGTAAATAAGATTGCAAAGGCCACCTGTGTACTGCATAATAATTCATCAAAGGCTGGAAAATAAAATACTGCTAATATTGATAACCAAGCATGAACAAATAATCCACTTGTTAATATTAGAAAGGTTGGAAGCAGCATAGTCGTGCTCAACTCAAAGCAAGTTGTGGTTAAATCGAATTGTTGCTGGAAATGCCAACAAACAACAGAGTACAAGTTAGAAAATGTAAATAACATTGCAAAGGCCACTGTGTACTGCATAATAATTCATCAAAGGTTGGAAAATAAAATACTGCTGATATTGATGACCAAGCATTAACAAATAATCCACTTGTTAATATTAGAAAGGATGGAAGCAGATCGTTTCAATAAAGGTTCAAAATTAGGGAACTATATTGTCAGTATAAATTTTATATGTATGTAAACTTTCAATAATAAATGTGCATTTTAAAAATGAAAATAAATAAATTCTCCTTTTTTTTGGTCCTGATAGAACTTCAAAGAAACATTTCACAAAATAGGGCATTTATGTACAACTTCAATAAATCTATCCATAATTAAATATATAGTGTGCCTTTCAAGAAATTGTAATACAAATGAATATAGCTTACACCAGCTCGCCGAAAATGCGCATTGAATGTAGCCGAGTGGTGTCAGCCGATAGCTCTGCTTCTATCTTTTTAGTTAGTGGTGTATTATACTAGATATTTCGTATAATGAGAGAGTTCCAATTGGTCCGTATGATGTTGTATGGGCTCACTTTACCTATTTCTCGCTCTTCTGTCTTATTTATGACACAAAACGCACTAAGGCGTCACTTCGCCATACTGATTTACTCCACAGAAAAAACATATAGCGCCATGTAGTGCAACGTTGTGCAATCCCAGTGCATTTTGACGTTAAGTGCCTTTAAAGTATATGTTTTTTGTTTATTATGACAGATTATATATTAAAATATATTATAAACGATATGTGGTATTAAATCATCATTTCTACTAATAATTATTTAGGTTCTTAACTTTTATTAATATTTATGTTACGATTTATTTATTTGCTTAATATTTTTGAAGCACATAATATATGTACATAATATCATACTAATTGAAATTTTTTCATTACATTTAAACATTTTCACCATGTTACACTTTAAAAATAGGATAGGATAGGACTTGAAAACTGTAGAGTTCATTGTTGAAATAGTGTAAATTAATACTTTGTGTAATTTTATGAGTATAATAGTATTTTATGAATATAATAAACGTACAGACACAATGGCTACTTTAATGAGAAGTTTTTGCGAGACTGTTCGTGGTATTGACTAAACTGTTAAGAAAGTTTTTAAATCGTAATTTTCTTTAGACCAGATTTGAAGCTTACGGACATTTGCTGGTTCTAATTATTATATTACATATACTCCTATAATTATCAGATACTTCAATTTTTATAAAATTTGTTCAACTTGTGATATAATGAAGAAAGGACACAAGACACAATAGCAGACGGCGCTAAATTCATTAAATTTATTATAAGTGTCGCTGAATATTGCATTGACCAATGCCATACTACCTGGCAAGGGGTGGAGTCCATTCTTTTTCTTGCTCTTGATGTGTGTACATAGACAAACAACTTGATATGTATATAGTTTTACATGTCCACATAAAAATGTGCAACAGAAATATGTACTGGGAAATCTTGGGTTTCACTTCATGTCTATTTTCTCCAGAGAACTTATATTTTAACAGAACCATTTCATAAGTATTTTATATTAATTTAGATACTGATAAGTTGTATTTTAATTTTTTGTGTTTTATGATGCTCAAATTTATGTGTATTGTTCACTGTTCACTTTTTTATTCCTAAAAAATATAACAATGTGTTTTAAAATCCTCTTAACGTGGGCACTTACACTTTTATAAGCACAAATTATAAAGCAATTTTTATATAGTTTTGCAAAGCAATCGAATGGTTGAAATTGTGTTGTTGAAAAGAGTAGAATGAGTGTAAGTGAATGTAATAATGATGTATATAAATATACTAGAGACTGAATCCATGGTTTCAAAATTTAATTTTGTGTAACTAAGTAACACTCCACCACAGCAATCTTTTGATGAAAATGGTGTGGTTATTCTGGTGTGTAATGGCGGATCTTTGAGAGCATACGCCATAGATAAACCTGTGCAGACATCTTTAGAAGTAGAAGGGTATGTAGTGTACAGCTTTATTGGCTCATTAACAGTCTTGATTAAAGTGATATCAAACCATTCCATACTTCTAATTTTGATCCTTCAATTCACAACATTTATATTTCGTGCTAGAAGGTCAACCGAACTTGTGATTTAAATAGCTGGGACAATAATGAATGTTGTATGAATGTAGGTTACATGTGACTACACTTGGTCAAATTTTAAATCAGAATTCAAACCTCTCTTTCCATGAAAAAAAAATGTTGCAAATATTTTTTTCGATGTTATGTGCAAAAACTCAAATAACTATGCCACATCTAAAAATGGGCTTGCCGAATATGCAGGCATCGTATACTGGTTTTGAAAGTGCAAGTTTTCAAGAATGGATTCATGAGCTTAGGAGTCAAACGCATTTGATTATACCTGGTATGCATCATGAAAATGGACAAGCTGAACAATATTACAGAAATGTCCTGTATCTGCTTCGAGTTGAAGTGGATAATAATAAGGCTAAATGGTCTGAGGTTTTATGGAAAATACAGTCAGTACTTAACATAACCAAATATTAAGCAACCCAATCGTTGCTACTCTGACTTCTGATTAGACCATTGATGAGATCTATAGTACATGAAGTAGAATTGGAAGAGTCACAACCCAATCAAGATGTTCATATGACATATATAAGGTAGAATGTCTAAATTATTGAACACCTATCAAGAAAACAAAATGTATAATATCACGAACATTTAATGTTAATTATCATGTATTTGTTATAAAAAGTTTACAGATGGCTTGTAAGTTGGAATTCGACGTATGCAAACCATAGAGAAGGTGCTACCCTACGACTGTTATGAACTATGGTTGCTGGTTGAGTTCTGTGACAAGTGCACTAAGGTCACCACTAAAAATTTGATTCTATAATAAGGTTAGTAGATTCCTAACTATTCTATTTTTTTAAAGTTCATATTAGTTTAAATATTAGCATATTGACTTGCGAACTGTGGGCCTCAGTCATGAAGGTATATTAACTGTACACAATGTGACATACAAACCTTGGACCTATCTCACAAGGGTAAGCGAACTGTGGGTCTCTACCATGTATATCAAGATTGCCGTGGGTTATGCGAACTTTGGATCTCTGTCAAAAGTGTATTTTATATATAGTATGACATGCAATCTTTGGGCCTCTGTCATGAGGGCAAACGAACTGTGAGCCCCTACCCCATTTATCATGATACCACGTGACATGCAAACTTTGGACCTCTGTCACGAGTGTAAGCGAAATATGTACCTCAACTCTATTTTGCAGTATACCATTGTGACATGTAAACTTTGGGACTCCGTCACGGGGATATGCTGTGTTTTAATGTGACATGCGAACTATGGGCCTCTGTCATAAGGGTGAGCGGTCTGTAGATTTCAGTGTAGAAGTTCTAATATATATTATGATTTCTTAATTCACAGTGGACTAAATTGTGGAGCAGAAAGGGGATCCACCTTTAAAACTGCAGCCCTATCGAAATGCGATAAACTTCTGCAAAAGTAACCAAGTATGAACTGTAGTCCATTTCTACTAAGGCGGTTGAGGACGAGCTGCTGTCAGGAAAAGCAATGTTAGATTTTAACACCGCTTAAGATGAAACTGAGCCATTACGTAAATAACCCTACCAAAATTATAATTCTAATTGCCTAATAATATCCAATACGAGAAAACGGCCTTGTTAATAATGCCATCAGTTTTAGTGTACATTATTTCAATTTAAAAAAAAGATACGTCTATTTAGTTGACTTTCATACAATATTTTATAAAAGCATTAATAAAGAAGGCAGTGCTTTTGAAGATTCAAAGTTAGTTTTTGTGAAATTAAATAAGACAGTTTAACAACTGCATATTTCTTTCCCCTCACATTAAAAATTCTTAAGTAATTTGAAAAACAAAGCTAATACTAATTACATATAACTATATCACAATAGACCCTCAATATTTTATCATGTCCACCTGTTCATCCATATATCACACAGCATCATAGCTCTTCCAGTTTAAGACTGATTCAAATGAAATTTTATTAGAAGACGTAGCTGAATCGCGTGAAAAAGAAATAAAGAAAAATTATTTTCTAATCTTTTCAGAGTATCCTCTCATATACTGAACCTCATTAAGCGAAGTGTAATTAAAAAGGTCTTATAAACTGAATTGAAATAATACTTTTTTATAAGGCATTTCCTTCTTGAAAGATGAGACTAAAAAAATTTTCCAATGTGTTAAACCGGGTATGCAAAAACTGGAAAAATTAATATTTAGTAAGTACTTCAATGCAAAATTATTTTGGTCAATTTGCATTAATAAATTAACAAAATATCGGCAACCAAGTTATTTGTATGACATCTGTGAAACATGTAATATACTAAGTATTATACATATTGAAAATGTGCTAAATAAAACTATATTTATACATAGCTTAAATGAAACAAAATAAAGTCTTGAAGCAAAAAAAGCGACAAGCGAGCTATAGAAGTGCATGCCTGCCCTCTCAATATCTCCCCACCCCCTACTTAGTCACATTTTTATAGACCCCAGTTGTGGTTATGGGACATTAACATAGATATACCCAAATTTTTTTTTAAAAATGATACGGAAATAAATATTGATAACGTTGTGTAAATTAAAAGGAAATAAGTGTTACCTCTTGTTCCTTTGCTGTCAGTCATATAATTATTTATAACAGCGAATTCAATTGAAGGAAAATACCCAACACTGGTCTACAAAATTAAAATGCATTCTTATTCATTGGCGATTACTTCACTATTTGCTAGGATACTAGTAAATACTGCAGTAATTGCCAACTACGATACTAGAAGATACTAAACTTTTTTTTTAATATATGTCCAAGGGGTTATGTGTTCCAACATTTCTGATATAGGCTTCCGAGTAGCTCATATTAGGTCATATGTAGAAAATTCAAGTTCACTTCATCCTCATTCATCCATTCCTCTGTACACTGGTTTGTATCACCTAAAATTTGTTTTCATCACCTAAGGGAAGTAATATCACAAACTACTTCCAGTCTCACCACAACATATTTTAATACTACTCAAATTCACATTCTTTAATACTTTGTGCAAATGACTTAAGATTTTGCAATTGGTTACTCCGTCAAGCATTTTCTAACTTTGTCTTTTGCAATATAATTCGGAGTTTTATTTGTACTTGTTTTTTTTTAGTTTAAGACTTCTTTGCTTTTGGAAAATTGTTTAAATTATCTGAAAATGTATTCGGCATTGCTTTTGGCTGAGATGCAGCTATAATAAACAGATGATACTGATTTTAAACAAAATTTTGAATAGACGTTTGATTCGATTTGCATTTGTTACTTACTTACCCTGAATGTTAATGCATATCTTATTTGAAATTGTCGCTTTCATTTACATTTTATACTTTTTTTTTTGTTTACATAAAAATTTTCTAATTCGAGAGAGTTTAACTGAATTCTATTTTTTTATTGCAAAATTTACTTTTGCAATTTTGTTATCAGATTTATTCACTCATTTAGAAGTTGTTTACAAATTGCATTAAATATTTTTTCATCAATGAAATAGAAATTTCAGATCGAATTTTATGAAAATATATTCATTAATTCTTTGGGTTTTCGCTACAGCAAGCCGTGATAGTAATTATAAATACAACTGAATTTACAGTTTAATCAACATAAACCTGACTGAATTTAAAAATGTATCAATAAAGGTAAGTTGAGAAAGCGGAATTTGTTTTATTTAATCCATATATTAAAGTAATTAAATCTGAAAAAAGTAAATTAAATCGAAATGAAGTAATTAAATCTGAAATCGGCTGGTTGAAGCTGGAAATAAAGGAGTAAATCTGATAATTGGCTCTGCCTGTATCACATAATTTGGAATAACTGGAGCATCTTCGGGCGATAAATGTTAACAGATATTATACATGTGGTGATTTTAATGTGGCGAGAAAAAATTAGTAATCGGAAACCCAGAAATATATTCTGAATAATTACACATATATATATATAACAACACAGTTAAGGAAGCAAAAATTTTGTCTTAAGGTTAAGTTAAATTATATCGCTCAAAACTAAAACCGTACTTACTTTTAAGCAACTGAAAATTATTCATTTTAAAACTTCATTTCTAATGTCAAACATAATAAATTTACAATGATTTTGGTTCAGCAGTTTTTGAAGATAAAAATGAAATGTGCTGGAAAATATGTTCGTGATAAATGTAACATATAACATCCAGTTGTGCTATAGAAGTTTCCGTTATATTCTTCTTAAGCCTCTTCACCAAATTTATTAACCCATCTTGAATTTCCAATCCACAACACAAAAATTAGTGACTATAATACCTCATTCACGCATTTTGATAATGCTCAGCCAGAACAATGACTACTCAGCACTAGAAAAAGTCTGGACAGACTTCTGAATTACATGGCATGGAATTAGTAGTCAGACTTCAGTTAATAATCCATCAATTATGAGTATTGATGAAACTTCTACTGGTCACTTCCGTCAAAAATCTCAGTTCCTCTAACCAGATACCGTTCAACACAGCCTCTTCTCTTCTTGCCTCCCTAAACTCCTAATTTTTACTAGTTCCCCCAACAGTGATAAAGGTCCTGTAGAGGAATGATCGCAGTGCAATTTCCAATAAAACAGATGTTTATCGCCATCTTGTCAATCATTATCTATCCATGACCGCCATTTTGGCGACTTGTCTGAGGGTGGGATACTGTTTTAGGATCTAAGGCTATACCTGTCTACAGGATGACAGAGTGGATAGCGGGGGAAGATCTGCCCTATTTCTTGACAATTTCCTACACTTTGTCCAAGAGTCCCTTGACCCCGTAGTTATAAATTCAGCTAGAGAACCTTCTGTCCTCCATTCCTGGTCCATATATATGGTTCTAAGGAACTTTTCCATATTAACTCCCATTATTCTATTTAGGACATAATATTTTCAATGTTTTTTTTATTTTACGTAAACAATCATTGTGTACAGAATTTCTTTGCATTTTTTGTTCATATTTTAATTTTAATTTTTAAATAAACACAATAAGTAAAGTGTACAAAGGACATTAAATATGTATTATAGTAACAAACTAACAACATTCATTAAAAGTATTGTAGTAATGAACATAATTTGAAAAAGATGTATTTTGAGCGCCATTACACAATTTTAAAATGATCTGTCTGATAAATATGACACTGGGAATATACTTATTGACAAGGAGTAAATTTCTCTAGTGGCAGCTTAGGAACTTAACATGTGATAGATATGATATGTGATATTTTAAACAGCTGCCTACCTGCCTTAAAAATTTTGTTACAGTTTTCAATATCTTAAACAAATTACATCACAATTTCACTATTAGACATCTATTATTAAATAAAAAAATGAGAAATGCTGATGCAGCTAATCTTATATACTGTACAAAACAATAGTATTATAAAGTTCAATTATGTACCATGTTAGTTTCACAATATGCAGCAAAAAAAACTATTAGTTGCCAATTCTAGTGGTATATGCAAGTTCATTCCTGTAAGCAAGTGCAGGTTTGTGCTTGCAGTTTGTTTATGGTGTGTTTGATTATATCAACTATGACTGTAGTCAAAGACAACTGAATTGAGTCTATGCTTACACATTAATAAAATTGTGATTTTACAGTTATAAATAAATAAGCAGTATTGATAAAATAGAGTGTGTATTTGCATATTACATATATGTATCAAAGTGACAAAAGAAACTTGTTTGTTAGTTACATATTGCCGGATTTAAACAGTCCACTTTTGACTATCATCACAGGTAATTCATCCAAAGTGAATAAAGAGTCAACTGCTTAAATAGAAAGTCATCCAAAGTGATCATTCAGGATGATGAATAAACAAAGTGGAGACACACCCTACTTTCCGTTCACTTATTATTCACTTGGATGATTTATTTCTCATCATATCGCTATTTGCTGCAAATTAAACTTTATTGGTCTGGAGATCTACCACCACTTGTTCAACAAACAATGTTCTGAAATCAAATCGATAAAATAAAATCCTATTGATAAAATTGATGCAAAAGAAAACAAATTAGGTTTTTAAAAAATGCATTGTTTTTGAGTCATATTTATTGATAATATCAACATACTTTAGAAACCCTGGGATATACCAGTTAATAAAAGGAAAACCCCTAAGATACAGATATAAAGTTTGGTCTTGTTGTCGGCCCATGTCTATTGCGTTATTTTTTATTGTATCTTTGCAAGGAAATTTCTGGAGCCACAGGTGATAGTTTAAGTTTAAGAGAGATTAAAAATTGCTTGACGTATGTGCGTATTGTAGTATTCATGGTAATTTTTTCACTAATACGCAACTACTGATTAATTTGAAGTTAATTCCCCAATAATTTCTGTTTTAACTTGGCAGTGACTAGAGACAATGCTGCCTATCAACCTGTTTTTAGCGCTTGATATGAAAGGGAGAGTTTAATAATTTAAAAACTACATTTTGCAAATATTTTAAAAGCAAAATTTATCATAACAGTGAAAATATAAATATGGAGTATGACATAAAAACAGACATAAATATTTTTGAATTATTTTTATTTGATAATATACAAAAACAGGAAAACAAAACTTATAATTAATCATTTAATATCAAATACATATTTTTAGTTTATAAGGTAATTATATTTTACTATATGTTTACTCTGTTTGTAACAAAATTAGTATTAAAATTTAAAATGATCTTAATAATTTTAAACATTTATTATCTAATCATGTCCATACCTTATAAAATAATTTTAATATAAACACAAGAATAAAGTCAAAAAGTAAAATTATATATTTTAAATCATAAAAGCTATTAAAGTATTATCAAAAAACATTGTGAAAATAATTTCTAATGATTATTTACTCTTACTTTCTACTAAAAAATTACATAAAAGAAATAAACTTATGATTAAATATATTGTGGTAGTAAAGAATAAAATTATTTTTTGTTTTCCTTATTACCTTGACAGTTTCCCATATTTTCTATAGATTTCACTGCTTCATTCTAAATCAGGCCCAGCAATTGTCGTGGTTCTGTCGAAAGATCGTCCTGTAAAAAATTCAACGGCAAAGGTTAAGAAGATAAGAATTGAATATATTTGGCTTTCATTTTGTAGAAATTCATTATTGATAATTAAATGAAATTACGTGATGTAGTATTATTTCTACTTTTTTTAAATTTAAAAACTACATTTTGCAATATAAAGTGCAATTTATCATAACAGTGAAAATATAAATATGGAGTATGACATAAAAACTGAGACATAAATATTTTTGAATTTTTTTTATTTGATAATATACAAAACAGGAAAACAAAACTTATAATTAATCATTTAATATCAAATACATATTATCGAGATAAGGATTATAAATGTTGATTTACAAAAGTTTATCACTAACTTAGAAAAGTAATTACACAGTTGGCAGCAATGTGAATGAGAGAAACCATTTACAGCCAACAACAATACGAGTACAAGTGTTATATTTATACCAAATGAAAAAAGATAACAAAAGAAATGTAGAGGAGGGACTAGTAAAAAATACTGTAACTTGAGATAAATTGAACGTACTCTAAACAATAATTTTACGCTAAATATGATAGAGTGCCAGTATTGGTGGAAATGTTAAATAAAAAAGCAAGAATACTTAGTCTACGCTTATCAACAAAGTGTTGCCTCAGATTAAAAACATCTAGATAGAGCCATACCGTGGCCAAACAGAAGACAGTTTAATTTAAAAGGTAAATTTTTAGAGTAATTCGTGAGTGTATGTATGTATTCATTGGAATTTATTTCAGATCAACTGGATTTGGTTGATGTATTTGATAGTGAATTAAAAAAATAAGGTAAAAATAAGTATGACGATTTATTGTAAAATTATATATATACAATAATAATACAAAAACATAAATAGAATTATTTTTCCAACCATTGGCCATTAAATGAAATAAGTTTAGTGTGCATATTTCTGATTCCCTTTTCTCGTTGTGAAAGAGAATTCATGATAAAAAATCTTCTCTTCTCTTATTTATTTTCTCCAAATTGAGGTTTTATGACGAGTTAGAAGGTTGATACTTTCTAAGAGTGTGCAATTACCTGTAGAAATGATTTTCAATTCGGTGTGGATTAACAGACACCTATATGCCGATATGAATTGTAATGCAGTGGGATGTATTATTGAAACCTCCCTTTGAATGTATAGCACTAAAAGAAGTGTCTAAATGATCTTGACTCATTTTATTGGTACACAAATATTGAAGAGCCAATAATACTGCCAATAAAATCCCATAACTCTTCCAAACTTAATGACGAATCCACCTCGAATTCTTTTATTTTTGCGTCTACTATTTGAAAATTTTCCTTAGATATCGGTTATTTAAAACCATTATGTACATAATCTGCAGCATTTTTATATATACATGATATCATGAAAATACCTGATGAATTCTACCGTTGCACCTGATGTATAAAAAGTCATCTATTGCAAGATCATCTTTACAAAACAAAAGAGCCTCAGCGACTGATCTGCTGAAGGTTTGTGCAACAATATGTACCTTCATTACTTGTCTTTTATAATTTATGTGTGCACTTCAGATTTTATATGCTAAATATAAACTGATGTTGATTAAATGTCAATGATTTTTTCATCCCTTAATAGTTCAAAAGAAATAGAAGTGAAATTGTTATTTTAAGAAAAAGTAAAAAAAGTTTATTTACTCATAAATTGTCAATGGAGAAAAGGTTAAATTCAGGTTACAACTACGAATGAGAAATTTGTTACAACCTTAAAAAATGTGGATTAAAGAATCAATATTACTTACAAAATACAGAAAATATTTCAAAATCAAACAAAAATAATGAAAGATCTCCTTGAGTTATCGTAAACTTAAACCATGTATTATTTCAATATCAAAAGTATGAAAAAACTAAACCACATTTTTTTTCAGTACTCAAATGTTTATAAATTCGTTTATGAAAAATCCTAAATTGATTTAATTTATGTAGAATTTAATTATTTTGTATAAAACTCATGCAAAAATAAGGAGGTTTTGTGCAGCAAATAATAATAAACTCTTGTAGAGTTTATCTACTAGACTTTTTTTGTAAAAAAAAATATAGTTTTGCATCGTTTGAAATAGAAATTTGAAATTTAATTAAATTAATATTTTTTATAACCGAAGAAATTAATCAATGAATATTTTTAGTCTATTTCTTAAGTTATAATGAGAATGTTACAAATTATTACAATTAGCTGAAATAATTCATAAGATAAATATTTTTGTATTTACATAGAACTTTCAAGTTTTGCTTACATAACAAATTGGTTATTTGTATTTTACTCAGCATCAAGAAAAGAATAATAAAGAACGAGTATCTACCTGACTTTGCACCAGCTTCAAATTTAAGTATGAATTACCTTGAAATTTAAGTATGAGTAAGATTTGAGTTTGCACTATGGAATATTTGCAGATCATTGCATATGTATAATATGGAGTCTCTTTATCTCAGTACAAAACTATGGATTAGTTATCGTTTAATTTAGTGCTTGAGGAAATTTGTGTAAAAACTTAACTGACTTTTGAACCTTGGTCAGTGAATATAAACTAAAAATATTAAATACTGTCCAATTACAATGAACAGTTAAATAGTGATTTTGCTTTGTGATGAAGCTATCTTACAATACACACATTCAGTGGGCACGCAGATGACTAGGATATAGGGGAGATAGCAATGATCGGTTTTTCAAAATAATTTAATATTTTTCCACAAAACATCCACTTCAGCTTGATTACACAATATGCAATGCGACAAGGCAATGATTGAAATTAGCAAAAAAAGTTTTGTTTATGTTGCATCAAAATTTTATATATCTATATAAAAAAGTCCTAAACCGAGCTGGAGTAGGTGAAAGGTGAAGGTGAGCTCATTTCAAAACTAAATTAGGTTGAATCTATGTAGTTATGTCGGTGATATCTCAAAAGTATATTCTGCTTTAAAGGCAAATCTTTCATTAGCGTTTAACTGTTCTAATTGGGAAATATTATATTGCAGTACAATAATGAGAATAAATATTGAAGTATAATAAAGTCACTTACTGTAATTACATTGCGACCGCCACGAGCAATAAAGCAATACAGATTGTAGAATGCCCTCCCATCAAAATGCCATTCCTTGCCATTGCACTGCATCAGCTGAAACAAAGTAATGATAATGGCTTTTAATTTCCTTCTTTTTTTTAATCTAAAATTTGTGTTTGCATTGATAGAAGTAACAAATTTCCAAATTAAAAAAAATGACTGAAGACAAATTTAGTTTTGCAAGTGTGGATAAAAAGTTTAGATATTTGTAATATATTAGACAATATTATTGGAAAATATGATATTTTTCGAATATATATATTTCTAAACAAACTAATTATCTCGGTGATCATATCTGTGTGATTAGTTTCAAATGTGAATAAATAGTAAATTTTTGGGAATGAAGTACAATAATAACCATTTTCCAATGGAAAAAAACACTTCCAAATTATTAATGCACTAATCAATAAAAAAATCAAGCATCACATTTTTACAATTAAATTTTTAATCATAAGTTTAATTTCCCATCAGAAATTTATGGAATGAAATGCTCAAAAAACATAATTCCACAAACAAATTTATGCAAACCTGAATGCATAATCTAAGATGCTATAAAAAATGTAAACAATCAAGCAAGGTTAAAGTTTAATGCAATCATTCAGTTTTAATTATGAAACTACCTACTAATATTAAATTAAGACTAGGCATTTAAACAGTTATGTTAAATTTTGACAGCCATTTAAATTCCAATTTAAGCCAGATCTAAGGCTTAAATTGGAATTTACTACAATATTTAAAGAAAATAAAGGAACTTTGTTTATGGTTGCAAATCTGTTAATTGTACTCTAAGAATTACTAAATTCACCATGGAAAAAATTTAAAAGGTATTTCAGTTATTAAAATGTTACAGTTAACATTTTGAAAGAAAAAAAGGTTGTTAATAGCAATTTAAGAATAATAATGAATACTCAGACAATTTTAAGAAATTAAAACTAAAAATGGTAAATAAAAGTTTGCACATATTTTGGTCTAAAAGATAAATCTTACAAAATTGTTAACTAAATGTTTGGCAATAAGCAAAAAAGGTATTTTGCGCATCTATTTTTATATCTTCTCGTGAGCTCCACTATACTCATTGAATTCATAAAATGGCCTTTAGCTTACCCTTTATCTGTTATTCTTATTTTTCTCACTACAGTTCTATTTTTTTAATAAATAAATCCAATGCCTGGGAAATTCTGTGAGAGTTTTTATGATATCAAAGTGATAGAGAATAGTGAACTGAAGCTGTTATAATCCTATTATGTTATTTATCATATAAATACTCATAATCAATATTACGAAACCAAGATTTTGTCAAAAAGGAGGGCAGTAAGTTTAAGAATGATAATGGTTTGTATGAGGTTTGCATATAAATTTTTTGAAGTAAAAACTTTTTTATGCGTACCTGTGCATATTTTCTGATCAGTGAACAAAAGTGAGCCATTAAGCTCGAGTTAGTGACGCGGGTTGGTGACCCTGAATCGGGTAAACTCGGCTTCCTTCGGCACTGGCCAAATGAACTAGTTTTTTAAGCACACCATACGCACTTTTCTTAGATGTTTAATTAGATTTTAATCTAAAGTTTTTATAACATATTTCAGTTTCCAGAATCCTATGTTTCATTCTTACGCATAAACCTGTCTCTCTTCAGCATCGGCCAAGCAAGATCGCTGTTTACCACGGAGTGCATGTTTCAAGAATTATGTTTATTTTTTAATAATATTTTAATTGTGTATGAGTTAATATAATACATGTATGTTATTGTATATAATTAGTGTAATATTTCAAGTGTATATGTTAGTATTTAATATATTATTTGAGTTGAATTACACTTATGTTGAAGTTTGGGGCATAATTCTTTTATTTGGAATTCCACTTTAATTAAAACGTGTTACAGAAATAGAATATGACTTAAAAAAGCTTGTATCTTTTAAATATAAAAAATCAGATAATTCAGGGATTAACAATTAGAAAATAGCAAAAAATTAAATAAATTTTAAGCACAATATAACGCGAAGAACTTTCTTAGTATACCCATATGTATAACAGTTTTAATATATTAAATAGGAATGTTTAATTAGAAATATAAATAACAATAAAAATGTAACAGATTACATAATAACTTTTTAGGAACAATTACAAATAATAAATAAATGAAACAAAATTAAAGTGTTAATTGTTTGTACATTGTCAAAAGTAAATGTATTTTTTTATGAACAAACTTTGTTTCTTTTTTTCACAACCCATTAGGCCTGCATATTCCATGGATTAATATATTACATTTGTGTATAGAGACTATCTTGGGACACAATTTGCACTTGGTTTCATATTGGTGGTTCAAAGAGTTCTATTGAAATAGCATTTAGAAACATGTGAATATGACTTCTATTCTAAACTGTCTTATAGATATTCAGCTGATGCTAAAGAAGTATTTATTCAATTAACCGAATATTAGGATCCATCATAAAGGTATATCGGGTAAAAATACATATTTTTCTTTCCTTGAAGGAATTAATTTCATAAATATCATTTAAGACTCACATATTTATGTTAATACCGTATTTTAATTAACAGAAGTTGCACAAAATTTGAACTAACACTTAGTAAACTTATAACTAGACATCGGATTATATGCATTTGCATGTTTGCTTATACAAATGCACTTAACTCTATATTTAGAGCATTATTGCAATATTTAGTTCTTTCTCGCTGATCATTTATAATTCGGTGTATAGCGAGACAGGCAGGCATCGTTTAACAGAAACAGTGACAAACTACAGTCTGTGTCGCTGCCGCTGCACAATGCGAGGCAAGCGGGGAGCGCTGGAGGGTTGCAGGTACACGAAGGACAGTAGTATCTGCTCACCGCTTCATGTGTACATATAGTGCATAGTTGGTTATTTGCTATATTTTTTATGTACAAATGAATGTTTTATTCATTTTAACAATGTCGTCTGTGAAAAAGAATTCCCAGACATTAATGAAATCTTGGATTAAAGGATACCCAGGTCAATTTACGATTGACGGTACTGTAATTTTCTACAAGGTTTTTGACAAGCAAATACCTGCTTCAAAAAATATCAGATTGATCAACATGTGAGTATTGCTTCCTATGCAGCAGCAATAAACAAACCTACAAGTCGCCAACAACTACCAACTCAAATTTTGGAAAACGGTATTCAATAAAGATTTATGTGAGTTATTTGTTGCTTGCAATATTCTATTCCATAACCCAGTATGCCTGAAATTTCTTAAGAAGTACTGTACAAATCAGATAGCCCTGAAGAATCTACGATTTGAAAAAACTATCTATCAATTGCTATGAAAATATAATAAGTGAAATCTGCAGTGATCTTTCAAACAATTTGCTCTGGATATTAGTAGATGAAAAGGCAAATACTTGTGAACAATATATAGCAAATTCGATTGTCAGAAAATTAACCAAGGGGCCATTTGGAGTAGACTTAGTTGCCTGTAGAATCCTAGAAAAAACAAACCGTTCAACTGTTGCCAGGTTCATATATGATGCTATTAAATTATTGTTTCCCAATTCTTACATGGATGAAAAAATTTGCATTTTTGTTTCTGACGCTGCTCCATATATAGTAAAAACTGGTCAATCTCTGAGAGTATTTTATGCAAAATTTTGTCTCATTACCTGTTTAGCCCATGAAATCCATCGACTTGCAGAAAAGACACTGTCAAATTTCGGGACTGTCAATAAATTGATTGCCTTTACATAGAGCGAATTTTTAAAAGTATCATCGCATGCGCAAGCTTACAAAGAGCAACTGCCAAATCTAGTATTACCCTCACAACCTATAATAGCGCAATAGAGCACTTGGTTGGAGGTTGTATTATTTTACGCTGAGAATTTTTAGGCCTTAAAACAAGTAGTTGGGCAATTTAATAGTTCATACAATTAATTCAAACAAGCTTGATTCTAAAGGAAATAGGAAAATATTCCAATAAAAAAAAAATATAGCTATCATTACAACACATTTTAGAAACATACCGGATGCCATAGAGAAATTGGAAACAAAAAACCTTTCTCTTTGCAAATTCATACATATACTAGGAAACTTAATTGAATGGACTCCCTTTCTGATTCCATATCGGAAAAAGTTTGTTGTAAATTAAATGCCATTCTGAATAAAACCCCAAGTCCTGAAGTAACTAAGAAAATTAATGCATACATCAACGGCACAGGCCAAATCCTGCCTCAAGAAATATCTCCAGAAATTATACCAAACTTCAAATTCTATCTAATGAGGTCTGTTGATGTAGAGAGGAATTGATTATGGCTTGTAATTGTATAATTATTGATTGAAAAGTAAACAAAAATAGAAATATCACAACATGAAAGAAAAGATTTTAATTGCTATCAAAACAATTTATTGACATGTCCCTTTAGATAAATGTGAAGGTTACGTATCATGATTTAGTTTGTACATTCGTTATAGGTGAAGTTTTTAGAAGATATATGACTACAATTAAAATTATTTTGTATAAATATCATAGACGGTACTACAGAAATAAATGATTAGTTGTATGACTCTAAAGAAAATGTAATGCATGTTGAACCTTTATTAAAATTATTACAACATACAGCACTACAGCATATTTGTATGACAACTGCACAAGGATGACAAACAAAATAATAAAGCGATTCTCATTTCGCTTCCGCTCTTTTACTTCCATCTCACATAATTTTAATCTTAAATTAAATGAATTTCGTTGTTTCATTAATTAAAATAAAAATTTCATACCGTTTCTATAGATATGGGAAATCCGGAAGCTGCCAGCAAGTAACACATGTACACCAATCCACTGTTGTAGATGTTAATAAGTTCCACTGCACGCAGATTGCATTCATCAGCTTCCGGAACTTTGCCTTTTAATGATAAGTGGCACAGAAAGACGTCTGCCTCCCACTTTTTAAGAACCTTAATTGTTGGATGCTAAATAAATATAAAAAATAATTTATTTATGAATCATCACAATTTTCTACTAAAACAGGTAAAGTTTCGGAACTAATATTTGTGGAAAACTTGTTATATGAAGTTACAGAAATAATTTTTTTTTCATTACCAAAAAAAAAAAAACCAAATTCTCAAAACAAAAGGATTTCTCAATATTAAAAATGAAAGTTTTTGGGACAAATCTCTGTTTGATAATGAATATCATCTTAAGTAAACTGAAAATATATCCTAACAAATGTTTGAGTCACTTTATGTATCTAGACCCAGATGATATACAATGATTATAAAATTAGGTAAGGAACCAATAGCATTACAGTAAACATAACATAAGCAAAATACTGTCATATTCATCATAGGCTTAGTTCACTAAGATGAATTTTACTTTTCATAACCAGCTGCAATTAGGAGTTTTCCGATAAGCGGGTCAATGTTGATAGAGGATAAAACAAGCTGTGTGTGAGGTATTAACAAAATTCTTTATTTATTTGAAAGTCCCATGTATGCCATTATGTATGGAATATAATATGGTTCAAATGTCCACCGCGGCTTCTCACGGTGGCACAGATCCAAGTGGTCCAATTTTGAATGACTCTTCCGCATAGATCCGGCCTGGGTTAAGGACTGGTTTATGTTGACTTTCAGGGTATTGGTCGTTGGCGGTTTATTGGCATAGACATGCGACTTCAGGAAACCCCACAACAAAAAGCCCAGCTGGGTCAAATTGCACAATCTTGGTGGCCAATTAACGTCACCTCTGCTAGAGATAACCATACCCTCAGTTCGTTCATGCAGAATGTCCATCATGGCGTCCGCTGTGTGGCACGTAGAGCTATCCAGTTGGAACCACATGTCGTCTACACCTATAATGTCTAATTAGGCCACAAAAAATTAGTTATCATTGTTCTGTAGCGCTCGCTGTTGACAATGGTGGCCTCACCAACGCTGTTTTCAAAAAAGTACAGAATGACGCTGCCGGCCCAAAATCAGCACCAACCAATAACTTTGTGTGGATGTATTGTCACCTGATGTTGGTATCACCCCATATATGGCAATTTTGCAGTCGACGAACAAACGGCGTTGTCTATGATCATTAAGTTTAAGTTCTTGGGTCAGTTGGATCTTGTACGGGTATAGGCCCATGTCCCAACGCAAAATTCGCTAAGTTGAAGTCTGCGAAAGGCGGAGTTCTTGTGCATGGTGAGAAATTGACTGCCTCGGGTTTTCCTGCACTTTCACGGACCGAGGCTATGATCTTAGCCGATTTTATTGTAAAGGTGTTGGCTGATTGCTGA
Source organism: Druceiella hillmani (assembly GCA_039881145.1). Classification (NCBI taxonomy): domain Eukaryota; kingdom Metazoa; phylum Arthropoda; class Insecta; order Lepidoptera; family Hepialidae; genus Druceiella; species Druceiella hillmani. The sequence continues at coordinate 23,264,132 of JAYKKI010000004.1, read as the reverse complement.
TCGAACCAGTTGTCTTGAAATTGGTCACCAAACATTACAGAGTCGACTTTGATGGGCCACTGCGTCTGCCGTAAAATGACGCAACGCATGCATCGTTTGCACTAATGAACACTCATTTTGATAGTAACGTTTTATCATTTGGACGTGCTGCTCAATCATATAACCTACCATGGGGATTTGGTATCACTGATGTGAACAATAAATAACAGATTAGACAGCCGCCACGAAAACAAAATGGCCACCACAGGCTGCCAACAACGACCCGCCGCAATTGAAAAACCCTATAGGATATTTATTTGCTCTATATGAAACATGAACCTGCAATGTAAAACCTGTTTCTAAGCAAAGTATATAATATATATACTAATACATCATCAGTCGGGGCATTGATTATAAAATAAAATTTTAATTATGCATGTTAAACCGTCAGAAACAGTAAAAATTGTAGTTGTGTACTTACATGAAGCAAATAATGCAGTATTAAAACAGGAGAATAATACTTTGGTGGCAAAAGACTTAGTTTTTTACTATCTAGACCATTGTTAACTGATACAGAATTAATAAATAATTTCCATTTGAGTTCTTTTATAGCATCCTCTTCATTTTTCCATAAATCGAGAAGGTCCATATTTACATCTGTATAGAATGAGAGAATACGGTATTATATTAATTAAAAAAAATATTTTTATTGAATTAAATCTCTCCAATCTGGAGAAGTAAGACAGTGAAAAGGTTTAGAAAGACTATATTGATACCTAATATTTAATGACTTAGTATCAATATAGTCTTTCTAAACAGATATTTTATACAGACTCCTTGCAGCATTTGAGGGTGGATAACAGGAAAACTAGTTTTTGGAAACACCTCTGCTCTATCTAAAGCATAATTAGCCAATGACAAAACACATCTCGTCTACACTTTGTATAGAGCAGGATGTGTTAAACTGGGCTTAATTATATAGATGCCACTAAAGAAAACATTGTACCTAGCTCACTTTTTGGTGGTTTCGAGTTATCATTATATTTTCATTGTTTATTTTTTTCTCTACAAAACCGTTTAATTGGTGTGACTGTAAGTCTTTTGAATAATGTCAATGAATATGAAGGAATGTGAAAATTCATTATTTTTATATGACATTTTGAAATATTGTCAGGCTCTCCTGTAAAATTGCAAAAAATAAGTTACATCATTCTTTCTTGGAGTGGTGATAAATCTTGTATTAAAGTGTTTACGTCTAAACCCAAATTACAGTTATATATCAATCTACAAACAAGTCAATGATTTGTTATATTTTTCTTACTGTTTGATGTTGCATTAAACACTTACCCAAATCAAATTTTAAGGGCTTTGTATCCTCAACTTCTAGTTGTACTTTTTCTTCCCCCATGTTATATTTGAATTTATATTCTTTAATGGTGCATGATTCATCACGAAACAACATATAGTACAGCCTCTCGCGCAAATCTGCATACACCACATTTTCTTGAAAATAATTGACTCCTTCTCTGTAGTAGAAAATTGATTTCAATTTGCTTTATTTCTAAAATGACTAAAAAGTGTGCATGTGTACAGTATGTTCTATGATGTAGAAAATTAATTTAAAATGAGAAATAACTATATTTTTCTGTACTATTGAACTGACTATAAAATTTTTCCTATCCCAACAAAGCAATATAAATGATTTTTCTAGTTTCATATTTTTTTAAATCTCCCTGATTCATGGTTTTCAAGTTGTAGAACGAGCCAAAAATGTTTTTGAAACACATTGTACTGTATAAAATATAAATCTTATTAAAAAGAAAAAAAAAAATATATATTTATATATATATATATGTATGTATATATATATATATGTATATATACACACATATGTATGTTCCTGATATATATATATCATGTATAGATATATAATAATATAATATGGCCGAGAATAAATGTCGGACAAAGAAAGACCTTATTCGTTAAGTGAAAAATAATTGATTGTAGTCAAAATAAAATTTAAAAGAAGACTTATTTTTTCAGAAAATTCAAAATAATATTCATAATTATTTGTTATTTTTTTCATACAAATGTTACTAGCGCACATTAATCAGCACCACACGGGTTAATGTAGTAGTTGCATACAGCAAGCGTGAGCTTGTGTGCATGCGTTAGAAGTATTCAGTTTGTTAAAAAGAGTTACATGTAATTTTTTTTTGCCGTTAATTAGAAAAAGTGCATTTTATTTTGACAACAATTTATTCCTTTATAGCCAAGGTCTTTCTTTGTCCGACATTCATTCCCAGACACCATATATATATATATTACATATACATATATATATATATATATATATATATATATATATTACATATACAAAACATTTTAAAATCAACTTCTGAAAAGGCACTATATAAGAGTTACAATATTTAAAAAAATATTTTATATTTTCTAAATGTACAAAATTCTAATTACACATATATTCATTCAAAAAGAATACTCATTTATAGACACATTTTCCGTCTTAGTTTAAGCAGTTCTATTATTTTGATGTTACATACGCTGCAACTTACTCTTTTAGAGTAAATCCTTATTCATAAATTTTTAACTAATTATTTAAAAATTATGAAAGAGCATTTTCATTATATATAACAGCTTTAGTTCAGCATTTTAATTTAAAAAGACCATTGGCATAATCATTGGCATAAGTAATTATGTGCCAGCTATAAATTTGTACTTTTTTTGAGAATTAAATTACGTTTTATTTTAAAGAGCTTTTTCATTCCATTTGTATTTTGCCGATAAACATCTAAAAATTGTTTTATTCATTTCTTAAAAATAAAAATATTTTATTACTATTGACAAATACTAAAAGTTCTTATTTCTCTCACTTCTAGTGCAATGAATGTTTTTTAATGACATTTGTGAAATCCCATTAAGCATATACTATCCTATGGTTAGTCAATCAATCATTTTTATCAACACTTGCTAATCAATAATGCCATGTTAATTAATAATGTTATTGCCATTTTAAAGCAGATTTTTTTAAAGTGATTGTTGTATAAAGCTGTTTAAATATAAATTAGTTAACTGATTTGCCCATAGGTAGTTTCCCAAAAATTGAAGTGTTTCAAGGTGTATACATAATAAAATAAGACTTCAAACATAATTCTTTTAAAAAGGTTTCAAAGGATCTCTCCTTATGTGAGTGCTATGGGTAAATTGTGACCTGAATATATAGATGTATAAAAATGTTTTGTTGGTATTTCAGTACGCTCTTTTTATGGGAAATAATTCTTTAAAGAAATTAAAACCTTTTCTTTTTAATTTTTTAATTTCTATGTGAAGAAGTCTGTTTTGACAATGGCGATCCTTAAAATCTCTACAAAAAAACACAGAAAGCAAAACTTCAGTACAAGCTATGGAAGGTTTGCAACAAAAAGATAGTTCACTTAATTATTTTAGGGTACAACATGATAATATTAATTGACGTGGTTATAAAGAAAAAATTTTATTTTTTTAGATTTAATTCCTTTCCCCTTTAAGCTATTAAACCCACATCAAAAATTTATTATTTACTTAAGTTTTTTAAGTAAAAAAAAAGTTAAGAATATAAAATATTTTCCACTGAGATATTTTTTGTGCTTTTTTGATTTTTGGAAGAGTGAGTCAAGCGATAGTATAGAATAAGTTGTAGCCAACAGCAAAACACAGAAGTGGCAGCGTCACAATCTGGGCTGCATGACTGTCATAGGTGTGAGAAAAATTGTCATCTACATAGGCCACATGAAAAATTTAATATACGTACATTTTTTAGAAAATACACCGGCACCATACTTTGTTAGAGTTTTTGCCGATAATAATATGGATGATGTTGACTTTCAGTAGGATATTTCATTCTACTGCACGTCAACGGAACGAAATATCAGCGTTAATATTTTAAACTGACCTGTACAGTCTCCAGAGATCAACTTCATCGAACATTTATGGGAATTTTATTGAAGAAGATAGAGTAGTACGTCTCCTCAAAAGCGCTGCAAAAAACAGTGCTTTCTAATGCATGTAGTAAAATATAAGCAGAAATGTATCTCAGGTTCGTGGAAAATATCCCAAAAAGAATAACTGCAGTTGTAAAAGCTAAATGGGTCCAACTAAAATTTCCATTAAAATATTTTATTAACAAATACACTTTGTTCAGTTTTGTAGAAACTTAACATTCTTTTTAAAAAATTTGGAGGTTACCTATTACTTATGAACAAGGCTGTAATGGTTAACTTTATCAAATGAAATAGTAAGTTAATGTAAGCCATTCATGAGTATAATTATTGATTGCATTTCATCTAGACAGCTTTGTTTAACCAATGTAAATTATAGTAACTTCCACGCAACTAGTAAATGGTTTTTAAACAAGGTTCCTGAACAACAACACAATGGAATAGCCAGAAGTTATTGTGTTACTGTATAGAAGTTCATAGAATAGGTACTAAGGTATAGAAGGTTCATAGAGTGTATAGAAGGTTTTGATTTAATATAGTTCGTAAGATTCATACACAACAGAAAGAAAAGCAGAATTTAACTGACACAAAAGATGGCTATCTGTCACGACAAGGAAGACACAAAAGAAATGGGAATCTTTTAAACTAAGTGGTTCGAAGTTGACGGAAGGGCTGATTTCTATCTATAAGAAATCAGAAGATGAACTTCTGCAAATTCTCTTATGTCGAATTTGACGACCAAAAACCCATCGTCAACAAAGTTTCCAATTCTATATTTCATCAAAAGTGTACGATTGTCCGTTCTTTTTATCAGCACAAAGCTAATCCATTCTTCTGGTCCATTCTTTTTATCACACTATCGTCATCAAATTGGTTCATGTTTCTCGAAATAATGTCACTTTGATCAAAATTACAAAGATTTAATGTAGTGTGCACCCTTACTGATTGTTACAATCGCACTGAATGCGTGGCAAGGCAGAAAATTGTGTGAAGGGATGACCCTACGCAGTTGAATCTATTACCGTTATACACGGAAGTACATATATAATTTACCATTCTATATGTTAGAGACCCAAATTTTGTCCCTTCAAATTCGTATATCTGCATGTGAACATCTCTTTAGAGCAATAAAAAAGTATAAAAATAAATGTATTTATAAGTTACCCGCATTCTATCGCTATTCTATAAGAAACGTATTAATACATGTCCTGTGCTCTACTACCAGTCAATGTACATGTGTTAAACTACATTTTATACACAAAGTTAGAAGTTTTGAGGTCACTTATACAACCCTCAGAGGAGTATTCCACCACTATTAAGCTAAATAAATAAATAATTCCTCGGTTACGTAAAACCAACGACAATAAAAACCCTAAAATTTTCAATATCGATTAAAATAATTACTCAAAAATATATCTTAAGTTTCCACAACACTTAAAATACTTATTTATATAACTCCAAAAAGCACACATGATATAAATTTGACAGAATGAAGATGTATTCAAATTTTCCATACAGACGATCTGCAAGCTTATAATAGCCGGATACTATTTAGTAATGCAGTGCCATACACCTAGCAGCATTTCATCTTATAAGCGATATGGTCAATTCAAAATTTGAAATTTTGTTTATAATTCTAATTAGAAAATGAATCCAAAATTTATTTAAATCTATTGTCTTGCAGCATGGATGCAATCCAGCAGTTCTTCTCGCATTTAAAATTTTGCCATGTATACCAATTTTTTCTATATACTTAAAAAAAATTTAACGTATCTAATTTGGAGCCCGGCTGTTCACATTACATAAAAATTACATGAATTTTAAACGTTCGCATTAATAAAAACATAGTTAAAGACAGAAACTCTTAGGAATAACTGCTCAAAATACTGTATAAAGTGATTAAAACGTCAAAAATATTTTTGTAAGATTAAAGTGACTTCCAATTTGCTATAATCTACAAATTTTGCAACATATGAAACATTTGGTTTTGCTCCGAATATTTTGAAATTCATATTAATTCTTTATTACATAACGCTGACTAATTTAATTACAAGAAAACATTTTGTAACATTTAACCCAGTATACATACGGAACAGGATAATTGCATTGTGTAGGTATCTCACTACATTCATTTTAATTTGGTGTATATGTATTGAAAGCCCTTATTGAATGACAGATATTTTGTTTATCGTTTGATATTATTGTTATTGATGGTCGATTATAATATTAATGTTTTCTGACATACAACTTATGCATTCATTATTGAAATAAATCAATATTGTTATGAATTATTAAACATTTATCATTTTTATCTACATATTGGCCATATCTCAATAAATTGTTGCATAAAAAATATAATCACTACGGACATTCTTTCAACTACTTGAGAGTATTATTTGATAATTTACATAAGTTTAAAACATATGTTTTTGTAATTAATTTATATATTTTCTTGCTTCAAACATTACTAAGTAATAATTATTAATGAACTGACATGAAATTCCCTTTTACAATAATTTCATAAGACTACCATCATTATTGCCGTTTGCATTTGTCTTAAAACTAAAAGTATCCGATACTAGATAACATAATCACACTGTTTGATAACTCCATGTTAAGGTAATTGTAAATAGTATCAAGAGTACTAATAGTAGCGATAGGTTTCTAATTGATCTTCTGATAAACAATTTAATTAGTTTTGGAAAAGTTGTTGGTGACAAAAATTCTTGTAATAAAATATTCATTATAGTTATGTTCCATTCCATTCCAAAAGAGAATGTTTAAAAACCAATTTCACACTTAAAGTATGGTTGGCACAAATATATATTTAACCAGTTAATAGCAATTTACAAAATTATTTTTATTATACCCATAATGTTATCAAACTATATGCTATAATCACAACATTAAATGAATAAACAATCACTAAAAATAATGTTATAAATATCAATATGACATCATAACTGTACTAATATGAATTGTGAAATATCGAGGAGAAAAATGGACAATATTTGCAGTAGATCACACAAAACTCAGAGCTATTGGTTTTATCTCACAGTCTAGAATTTATATTTTAAACACACTACATAGCAGCGTGTTTTTTATGTTAATTAAGCTAAGCTTTTGCTCTTATATTTTCATTGCTTCTTTTTAATGATATATATATTTATTTAGAAAAGTAACATTAGAAAAACTTTAGAGTTAATGTTCACCGTTATTTATACGCACCTTGGCATTACATATATTTCCTCATATTTTAATCAATATCGGTTTGCATTTTTCAAGAAATTAAAGAAGACAGCGGAAATGAATGAATGTAACATGTGTTTCTTGCCGTAATATATATATATAGTGCTTATAAATGCAATATATAAAATATTCTAAAATTGAATATGATAATGGAAATTCAAACGTTACACCAAATTCTCCAACGACATTTTCGAATTCCCGATTTTTTTACAAATAAAATTTTACATTTTTCGGTATTGAGCAATTAAGATTTTCTAATTTGGGTAAACAATTTTTTAAGAGGTACCAATAAAAATGGCACGCTTCTGTTAATAATAATCTACTTCGATATTTTAAAATTGCATAGTTAATTGAAAATGAAATTAAGTAATAGTATTTACATATGAAAAGTAATCCCCATTTGTTTCTTTTGCAGTCCAGTGATATTTTTGCAGGCGGTAATAGCACAAGCCGGCATTTTAAGCTATATTGTCACATAACCTTTCATAGCTGTGTCTTAAATTGCACTGACAGCCGTGTTTTGATACTACGCATTTTATGCGTAGTTTTTTGGACACACTATCCCGCATGTTCTCGCCTTTTGGAGTACTCATTATTCTAAGATATTATTGTCGTAAATACAAGGTACCAAAAGAAAAATAACAATTTAATTACAATCTCATGAGGAAAAAAATATTAGCCCTATTTCCAAATTTTTTCAAATTAGAATACTTAAAAAAATCAAACGAGAAAAAATTTCACAAATAGGAATGACTTATTGATAAAACTTTTATTTTAATAGTCATTTATAAAATGACATTTGCATTTAGATGATCATGGATTTTATAATTATTTGTGAATGATATAATAAATAAATTGATTTAACCATGTAATATTAAAGTAAATAAAAGGGTAATACAACTTGTAACTTAAGAAAAATAAGAATAACGTGAATACCAATGCATATTGCAAATATATTTTTTAATTTTATCTTATTTCATTAATTTTTGTTAGTATTTCAAACTGGACATCTTTTAAGAAAATGTAAGATAAACATTGTTTATCGATGTATGGATAGCAACCAAACTGTTCGGTGTTCATTTAATTTAACGGATGCCTGGTATCAAATAACGGTGTAAATATAAGTATAAAAAACCTAAATTCATGCAGTGCACATGGAGATTTTCGTTAACAAAAAATTTAACAATAACTATACAAATCGAGATAATAGATACGATCATAAAATTGAAAACAAAATATATTGAAAATTCCAACGATCAAGGACTGATATGACAGTCTAATAAATCTTCAACATTATTTATATATTAATAAAATTAAATATTATTATTATCTGACACTAATAAATCAGTCTATACTGTGCTTATAACTGTAATATAACTGACTATTATCTTCGATATCTGTAACAGCTAATTGATGCAATTGCAGTATAGCTTGAAAAATTTAATATTGAACAGTAGATTTTATAATGTAGTGAGTATTTTATATCCGTTAGTTTTAAATTTAGTTTTATTTAATAAATAGATTTAAACAATGAGATAACTTCTTTAAGTGTAGTGTATTAACAGGTACTTATTTCGTTCTTTAAGAATATTGGGAGGGTGGTATGGAATATCTCAACGGGATACGAAATTGTAAGGGCAATTTTTTTTATAAATTCCATTAACCTTTTTATAAAATTAATCAATTCAGTCATCATTATTAGATTAATAAATAAATACACCATAAAAAATAAATACTATTTAATATTGTTTTTTGAAATGTTTGATAACCATAGTTATCAAATATTTCAAAGAACAATGTTATTAAGTGGTATCTCGTCATTTTCACCAGTGGACGTCAGAAAAAAGAGCAAGGGGAAAATAAATAATGCGGGTGCACCTTCATGAGCTCGTACATACTACTCGCACAAAGCTGGACTGATTAATCAACTTGCACAGGCACTATCGTCGGCCATAATTTAAACACAACTATTGTAAACTTGGACATTTTATCCTAATTTATTAAAAATTTCCATAATCTTCTACCCATATTTACATCAATGTGTATATTATTATAGGAAATAAATAATTAGATTTGAATTACGATACATACCTGGAACACTGCAAACCAAAAAAATGGAAAAAATCTTTTTCTTTTAAGAGGTGAAAGAATGATGATTGTATTTTATTTTTCGCCACCAAAACCTTTGCATACTTATGAGTCTCATTTAGTTCCTCCAATTCGTCTGTATACACATTATCAACATATATAGCAATACTTTTTTCAAAATCTTGATACAAGCTTTTCTTGTCTTTGGCCCGTGGAAACAGCTGGTTTAACAATTTCTCAAAATGGGGTGATTGACGCAGTTGTTGTAAACTTAGTTTTCGATTCTGAGTAAGAACAGGGAAAATCATGTTCAGTTTTTCTGGCCTGGTATATACTTGATTCTCAAAATATTTATTTAATTTTGGAGCAGACAAAATTCGGTTGCCCAAAAATGACGCAAAGAAAGGCAAATGCTCAAAATTTATATTACGTTGATCTGCAAATTTCTTCATATCACTCATTTCAACTGTTTTATTAGAGAAGTTAATTTTTTTAATTGGCCAATAATAAAATCCTGCATTGTAGATCAAGAAATCTGTATCATCTCCAATAACAGCTAAACATTGTCGTTTACGTATGTAATGAATCATATCAAGTTCATTATCAGTTACTGAACCGATAACCTGAAACAATTTTTACATAACTTAGTGTATGGCATTGAAGTAAACAATATAATTATTTATTTTGTGATGAAATCAAGTGCGAAAGCAAAATATTTTTCTCATTTACTCGCTTTTTGAAAAAATCCTATACAAGTTTTCCCATATCTATGAAACTTCTTTCATTTATATTCATGCATGAACTACGCAAATGGAAACCAATATGAACCCAAACATATCCAGTGCAAACTAATAAGGTGGATTTATAGTTTTTTGGTTTTTATGTTATATTTGATTAAAATGTAATGTAGTAATTATAAAGTAGCCTTAGTAAATTCATAATTTCAAAAATTAATTTTTAAATTACAGGAAATCAAAACTTTCGTCAAATAACGGTAATAGGTGTAGATCTTACTGGACCTGTCTATAAAAAGAATAGAAAGATATGTATCATATTTTGAAGCACTTATGTGAAATTGCAAACATATAAATCATTTTTATCCTCTACAATCCATACTACAACATTTTTTAGTTCTCGAAATTGTAAGAAATGAAGTACAATCTCGTGTATTAGTTGAACTAGCATTATGATTGATAATTCCGAAATACAAAAAAATAAATATTGATATTTAAATTGTAAAATTATCGTACTACAAACATTTTTAAATGACAAAATGAGACACGTTGGATTATGAATTTTAAAGAAAACCAAAATAAAAAAATTGGAATTGGTAAATGAAACTCTAGAAGTTTTTCAAATGACGTAAATTATAAGAAATGTAGAAAACAATATTAATATGATCAAGTAGAAATATATAAATACACGAGTGGACATTGACATTACTGGTCGTTTTTACCTTATAAAACCACATTCTGGTTACATTACATTAATACTGGAAGAAACTTCAGGAGATAATATTGGAATAACAATAAGAGTAAATATTAATACATTTAAATCTGCAATCTGCATAGCAACTCATCATGACACTAAATACAAAAGGTTACTCAGTGTTATGGTGCATATACCACCATAGATTTATAAATTATAAATAAGACCAGGAATGGTCTTATTTATGATTTATACATCTCAAGGCACTGAAATTATGTGTTATGTTGAAAGTACACATAACACAGTACTAAGCTGCTTAATCACTCGATGCATCTTAACCTCAAATTAACTTATTTCATGTGAAACAAGTGTTGCCTGGTTCACAGGTTATATTCAAGCTTGTATCACAAAGGCAATTTTCATAAACTTTATGGGCACACCGAATATAGGTGGGGAATATGGGTGGGAAAATAATTAAGTCTTCAGTATTGCCTGAAATTTTTCAACGTGGTTGGTTGAGAAATTTCAGGCAAAACTGAAGACTTAATTATTCTACTTTTTTTCTTTCCTTTTTAAATATATTTTAACATATTTACCTCAAAATAAAGTCCGAATAGAAGTCTCACAATATATCGGTATGACTGTAATGAATAAATCTTAATTTCGTCGAGTGTCTTATATTCATGCCACTTGCTTAAACAAGCAACTACATTTTCAGCATGGTCAGTTTGACGACGCTTGTAAAAATCAAAATCTATTGCTGTTCCCGCAAAATATGTGACAACTTCGACATCTAAACTGTTTAACAAAGTGTGCAATGCTGACAAAGTTCGATGTATTTCTGCATAATCAAAGAGTAGAGCTGGGGAATCGCCAGGCAGTTTGGTGCACACAGATCGCCCATCGATAATGATGAGGGGACGTGGTTGGCTTTCAGACCTGAAATGACGATGCCGATATTAGTTGGATACTTAAGTTGAAGATTGTGATGCATAAGCAAGGGAGATGTTCCATTGTTTAATGAGGGTAATATCACCTATGTGTTTAAAATATCAATTGCCATTTAATCCTCAAGTCAAGTGCGAGTCAGGGCACAACGTAGGAATTCTGTAAATACATTATTCGAAATCATGTAAATTTAATATGGTGGATATAAATTTATTAAATTATAAAGTATGATATGGATACAAAATCCTCATAAGAAAAATATTTAAGCTTGTTATACTCATTAGTTATAAACTATATTTGCAATATAGACCAGGAATTCATTGTGCTCTACTCAAAGATTTCTTTTAAAGATACCTTATAAGCACAGATAATTTGCCTTTAAATCCTCCGCATACTTGTAAGTATGGGAGTCTCCTTAGAATTAATTTATGTAACGTTTAGAATTAATTTATGTTGAACGCAATGCTGAGACATCTGACAATTGGACAGACAGCGCAGTGTCAATAATAGAATTCCATTCAAAAGTTTTGGTTTTAACACCATAAAAGTACAAATGGACATACGAGGGGAGGTTCAAAAGTCTGCGGAACAGAAGGGTAAGGATAAAAGGATAAATAAAATATAAAGATAAAACAAATAATGAAACTATTTTTCTTTTTCAATATAATTTCCCTTAAGCTCAATATATTTATTAAATCTTGAAATTAATTTTTCTAAATTATCAAAAAATATTTTTTGTCTACCCTGAAATTAAGCTGTAAATACATCCTTAACCTCACTGTTGTACTTAAATTTTCTTCCTCCGAGCTCTTTTTTCAAGTTTGGGAACTATCGCTGGAAGCTGGGTAGGGACTATAGGGTGGGTGAATAAGCGATTCGAAGCCAAGTTTGTGAATAGCATCCATCGCAACTTTGTTTTTGTGAGAACCGGAGCGTTATCTTGCAAAAGCAAACAACCCTAGCCAGTTTTCCGTGTCTCTTTTCCTTGATAGCTTCCTTCAGTTTATTCAGTATGGTAGCGTAGTATTCTCCTGTGATAGTGGTGCCATTTTCTTCATAGTTGTTCAATAAAATCCCTTCACAATTTCCAAAAAATTATTGCCATCAATTTTCTAGCCGATTCCAGGACCTTAAACTTCTTAGGGGGTGGAGTGCCCTTTTTGTGCCATTGCATCGACTCTTGCTTGGACTCAGGCTCAAAGTGATTAAACCAAGTTTCATCTCCAGTCACAATTCTCTCCAAAATCGGCGTAGGTTCGTCAGCACACAGCTCCAAAAATTCCTTAAACCTTTAGGCCTCGAGTCGTTGTTTTAGTTGCGCCGTATGCATTCTTGGGACCCATCTTGCACTGAATTTAGTCATTCTAAAGTGGTCAAGCTGAATTTTCAAAATTATTGTATCTGATACGCCAACTAAAGCAGAGAGCTGTTTCGACAATATCCAAAATGATGGCCTCAATCGGCCGTCCTGGGCGTGGTTTGTCTTCAATTGAGTCTCGCCCTTGTTTAAATAGACCATGCCACATATAAACCATGGTTATACCAGGACAATGACCTCCGTAAAGAACTCCCATCTCACTCATGATGGTTTGAAGAGATTTTTCTTGCTTTGTGAGGAATTTACTCTAATTATTTTTTGTAATTGGTGCCTTACAACCACACGTCTTTCTGTCGATGGATATTTGTAATCAAAACAATAGGACAGAAGAAAAATAAATGACAAGTGCTTTAAATGCAGAAAATATGAATAAAAATAAAAAGTCACTCATGGAAAATTACTATGGACATGATACATTAAACATTATTATAAATCAATAATCACAAAGTAATCTCGTTAATTAATCTCTACACTAAAGATTTAATTGAATTAAACGAGTCTCTTAGCTAGTACAAAAAAGATTACATATTTTTAAGACTAAATAAATAGTCAATTGAAAAAGTAACATAAGTAAATCATATTAATTGAAGAATAAATAATATTAATTTCAAGTTGATATGCATATTAATCAAAATGCTTGATAATTTATGACAAAATCAATAAATTCATTCATTTTTCAATCGTTTGGTCGATATGCATAATGTACATTGGAAAACAGTTATAACCGATAACTGTTTGTTAAAACCAAATATCCCATACTTTCTTTCATATAGTAAGACATTCATATGATAAAGTGAATTATGGAATAATAAACATAATTTTTCACATATTCACGGTAATATACGTAGTAACTCTTACTAAGTTTTCATATAAGATGATAAATATAAACCTAAAAATACTAATGGAAAAACTTTAACAAATTAGACATAAGTAATTATTATTTTATTAGCATTAAAGAAATAATATAACAGTAATTTTAAAGCGGTTATTCCTAAAAACAATCCAATACAATTTTATTACTGATTATTTTTAAATAACTTAAATATTGTGTTATAGCAAACAAATTTACCTACTATTCTTATCTTAATAAAAGAAAAAATTGTTTTGAAAATAATGTCACTTAAAAAATAACAATCAGTCTCCATAATCGTAATCTAAAGAATCAATTTTGCAGTGTGAGGCAGGTACAATTATAAATAAATATATAATTGCAACAAACAAACATAAAGAAACATTCTTCACCCACAAAAGCACAAAATAATGTTCCAATTATCATATATACAACACATAAAATACATTTGCACCTGGTCCACCTTACATGACATTTAGAATTACATATCAGGTTTCTTTTATTCATAGCTACATTTTTAGTTAAACCTTTAATTATACAATATCATTTTTATTATCTTTCAGTTAGGAGACAGTTTCTTTTAAGGGAATCCCTGAAGAAAATGTTGCCTAGCGATATCCCTCAAGTTTTATTTCTGATGATACTTTTTCCTTTAAAATTAACTTGGCTATTGCCCACAAACTCGTGTCTTTATCATCACCAAAAATCAAGAAAGATGTACCAAGTGGATGTAGAGTATGTCACGTCAATATGTCTAAATCAGGTATCTACACAACCCCCTTATATTGATGCCGGCCGGGTTTTGAAAACAGTAAGTGATTATTGTTCCGAAACTTTGTCAAAATGCCGAGCATTTTATTGAAGAAACAATAGTGCAAACAAAAACTTTAAATGAAGTAGCGTCATATATTACGAGTAAATTTAGATTAGATTAGATTAGAGTAAATTTAGATTTGGGATTATAAATTTTTAAAAAATGTTCCCTTTTGAATGTTGCCAAAATTTAAGAACTAGGATACACGCAATAAAAAAAATAGTTACATCTGAAATATAATTCAGTTTGCTCATCTCATTGCAAAGAAAAGTGTTTCCAGTTTAATAAAAGTTGTTGATTTGGTTCTCGGGGTGTATCTAAGCTGTACCTTCATAGTTCCCTCGAGGAGAAACGGTGGTATAAAATTTTCAGACAAAATTTTAAGGTACGCATAGCGCGCTAATAAAATTATTTTAGTATAAATGTTCTTTAGATAATGTATATTGACATTCTCATTTTGATATTTGTCTAATATTTTGTCTAAGACTTGATAAAACCATTATTAGATGAAGGAATACACCCATTTTGATGTGTTTTACAAACATCTTTGTGTGGTATAAATGAGCTGAGAAACACATTAAAATTGACATGTTCTCTCACCTAATAATTTTTTCAATTAAAAAAAAATAAATATTTTTAAAGACGCTAATTGTTATAAATAGTTAAACCCAAAAATCCTTTATGCAGTATAAATAAGCCCATCAATATAGTTTATAATAACAGTAATTTTATTTTGTCTGAGTAGTCGTTACCACGGTTTCCCTTCCACATGGTACTTCAGATCCATTATAGCTTCGTGTAACATTTGCTTTGGTAACTTTGATAGTCATTTTAATATTAATAATGCGATTGATTCAATTTTATCATCTTATATGTAAACCACCAGAATAATATT
Source organism: Druceiella hillmani (assembly GCA_039881145.1). Taxonomy (NCBI): domain Eukaryota; kingdom Metazoa; phylum Arthropoda; class Insecta; order Lepidoptera; family Hepialidae; genus Druceiella; species Druceiella hillmani. The sequence continues at coordinate 23,248,508 of JAYKKI010000004.1, read as the reverse complement.
TATTTAATTTTTTGCCCTTATTTTCGTAATAATATAATTGTAAATGTTAACAAAAGGGAGTGTCATAGTGATTACTTGGGGTAAATTTTTTTTTAATTCCTTGTATTACGTGATACAGTTTTTTCTAGACTAGGCAGTGTTTTTTGCTTAGTCATAGCGTAGTATATTATTTATAGAATTTGTTTTTTTTAATTAATGAGTTATTTTATCTATAGCCAGTCACTGCCATTCGTATTATCACAACTTTTTAACTTCTTCACTCGATCTTCAACTTCTGCTTTTGTACAATCAATTTCATCCACTGGTAAGGTCATAAATAATAGTAAAAGGGAAATTCTTTATTTAGATACAGAAAAATTATTATCTAAATTTATACACTTTAGTTGTTCTTTTTTGAGAAGCTATCTTCTTTATTTCGGTATTGCTTAATTTAAAGTTGTCAAATAAAAAATTACTGAAGTCGCAAGTTTATTGAAAGTTTATTTATCAGTCATGTTTTTTAAAATTTCACAATTTTGTATTTGTTCATTACTGACACAACAATGATAAGGAAAATAGTAGGAATATAGTAGTAAATAGGAAAATTTTCAACAGGAAAAAATATTTATATTTTAGTATATTTATTGTAGATTATAAGTTTGTTTATGATATTTATCTCAAATCGATCTTTCATATTGGAAAAAATGTGTAAGTTGATTCCTCAACTACGCAATTTTCTAATTAAAAGTCAAAATTTATTTGTCAAATATGTTTGTGTAAAGTATTATAACATTAATCACCTTACAAACTAAACTTGAAATCATTAATTTAGTATTACTTGTAATTTTAAAATTATTATTTGATGTTTTTAAGTTTATTCTTGCTTCATATATTGATTATAATGAAAAATCCTTGTGTCCTAATTTCCGCAAGTCAAAGTACCATAAGCTTACTGGTAATATATTCCAAATTAATGATAATAATGTATCGATAATGTTTTCCAGACCTTAATATAACATCATTGTAATTATGTTAATTGCATTTCATGACGTATCTCCATAGTTCTATTATCAGGTCTGCAAATTTTAAATTTTATTTTTCCTTCTTGAATTTGGTAGCTAATCTTAAGGTATTTTGGTGCGCCGATTTAGAATATGTATTTAGATTTTCCCCATCGCCCTCAGTTTTTTTGAAAAATCCTATGTATGAAACTACAAAAAAACCACCTTTTGCTAATTAAACAATTTATATTACAATAAAAAAACAATTACATGACTAAAATATTATAAATACAATTAATAACTAAATTAGAAATATTAAATATTTTTGTGATATCTTGTTTTTTTTCACCGAAGCTTCATTTGTGAGTTTTTTACTTAAAAGTCCGACTTAGATCATCTCGCCTAAACAACCAACGATAGTCTGCCATCATCCTTTTATCACCTTACCCGATAGCGACATTCTATCTCTTTCAAATCCTAATAAAATGTTTCTCCTTGCTCATCAGTTACAGCTCCCAAGTTATCAGGAAGTAATCCAAGTATGAATTAAGGAAGTGAAGTTTATTGCTCACCGAACATCCCATTTTTTCGAAATTTCAATCATTTTCTTCATCATTTCTTCATAATTTGGACTTTTATGGTTTCCTAGGAAATTGTTCACTACTTTCTTAAAAGATTTTCAGCCTTATAAGTAAATTTCACTTAATTTTTCATCAGTAGTTGTGTCTTTCATCAATTTTCTTATGTTCGGGCCAACGAAAATATTTTCTTATCTTTAGCTTCAGATAGAGATGGAAAAATTTGGTGCAGATAATTAAAAACTTCTCCTTCTTTATTCAGCGCCTTCACAAATTGTTTCATAATTCCCAGTTTTATGTGCAAAAGGGGTAGCAAAATGCTACCCTTCCACATATATTCCACAATGTTTCCTGGGAGACCTAATTTTCTCTCACAACATTTTTGGTTCCAGGAACCAGTTCGATTCTCGGTTGCCACAGGAACCAGTTCGATTCTTGGCAGTCACCTTGTTGACCGAGCAGCATGTTTATAACTTTCAGATCTCCACAGACCATCTAACTGTGTTGTACATACTTTATTTTATCCAACACATTTTTCAAATTTTCGTAGTATTCTTTCAAATCTACAAAATGGGTGACTGGTAGTGAAGCATACTTATTGCCATTATGCAAAAGGACTGTTTTTAAACTTCGCTTTGATGAGTTTATGAACAATCTCCATTCGTTCCCGTCATATTCGATAAACATTTTCACTAAACCAGGAATGTCTTTCAATATACTAGATAACAATCTTCAGCAAAATGTGATACAAAGTCTTTTTCTCTGTTGTGATAGAAAGAAAATGAGGTGCCAGGAGCAACCATATTCTTTTCCGATAGTATTGATTCGAGGAGTTCAGCTGCATCTTTCGGCAGACTTGTAACTGGTGGTGCAACGTTCAAGTCGCGATGCACCATGTGCGTTACCGATTGCAAGGTTGGATATACCAAGTCCTTTTTTGTTTTAGAATGGTAGGTTGTAGTCTTGCAATAGCAAAAATAACGGTCTTCGGCGTGATTCTGAGATTCTCCCCATATCATAGATAATTATAAATCAAAGGTATTGTTCTGCCTATTTGACCACTTTCGTTTTGGTTAGCGAGTGCTAAGCCGAAATACACGTTATAAACGTTACTTATGAATTTGGTAATGTTAAACTGCTGTTTTGTCAACATGAACTGCCTATAAATATACCAAAATATATCAGTTAGTTTATACACTTTCACGATGACATCTTTTAAGTGAGCGTTACGAACTGCACGGGAGTAATGATTTTGTAAAAACAATGATGATGCTATTTATACAAAAAACTATTACCATTAACCCTCATCTAACGATTCAAGTTAATTACCCATTAACCCTCTTCTAACGGTTCAAGTTAATTACGGTTAGGCCAAAGACCTCATGTCTTTGGCAAATGACCTAAAAATCCAACTTTTTTCCAATGATAAAGGTATGTCACTTAGTTAATTATGTTATATTTAACTAACTATTTATGAGAACTTATTCATTGTTGTCTAATGCAACCATTTAGTGTGATTTTTGTTCAATAAGAAACAATTAAAATAAAATATCAGTTCTTGACTAAGTAGGCCTAGGTACTTTTGACAAAAAAACTATTCTAAATAGCTAACAATCCTGACGTGATGAAATTTTTTAGCATTTTACCCATAATGAGCACCCCAAAATCTATCAAAATCAGTCATCAAATCTAAAAGGGGAATACCATTGTAGACCTAATCTGTGATCAAAACCAATGTTCTTATTGCATATATGCAATATGATTCAATACTTACAAATCAAACATTTTATCTAAGACCATTTGATATATTGCATTTTAATCTATTCTTGATGGTTAACAAAATAATCATGAATACATTGGTGCATTATCAGACATATTCATCTATATTAGCTGTAACATAAACATACATAAGGAAATTCCAATACATATCCAAATTTACTTTCGTAAAGTATCTACAGTCCACAGAAAGTATAATTCATTAAAAATATATTACTAATTCTATACATTTTTAATGGATTGTAGTTTCTAGGACAATCTTCTCTTCCATAACATAAGAAATTTGTGTATTTTTATTCATTTTTATGGTACATATAAGGCTTTGAACTTATTAGTCAAAAAAACCGAAATTGGACCGATTTTACGTGTTATTTTCTTGCACACTGTCATATCAAAAGCACTCTTATAAGAAAAATGTAAAAATTTTTTTATAATTAAAGAATTTTTCCGACTCAGTTTTATAAAAAATTGAGTTTTAAAAATTAATCACCTCGTGAAGTAAAATCGATAAAGTTTTCTATGATCAGTTGAAAGATCATTAATACAATTAATACTCACTAGATCATTTGTATCAGTCCACGTATATTACCTTGATTAAAGTTTCAAGACAATTTTTTTTTAAAAGTTTGGGCATACTTGTTTCTCCAAAAATCTTATAAAATCATCGCTTATAAATTATTATTATAAAAAGTGCAATCTTTTTATTTGAATCTTTCAAATTTAAATCTAGATTGGGATAAAAATGTTATTATTTTTTTTATACTTTAATTATGGCAGCAAACTCGAATCCGTTTAGATAAATAAATAAACAGTGATATATTTTACGTCAAATTATTATTTATAAAACTGTTAGTATTATTTTTATTTTAAAACAGTAGGATGAAATAACAATAGATCTGCACAACAGAATATTAAGAACACTATTTGAAGCCAACACTGTAATCGAGATTCCAGCGAGTCATATGGAGGGCTAGCTGGCCGCAGCACAATCACTACTGGTACTGTCGGTATTTTATCTAGATATATAGGTATATAGTGACCACGTCGCTCCTTAAAATTGGTATCTATATGGCGCTAATGAAGAACTAGACTAAGTTATCATCATCATCAACTACTATACATCCCACTGTTGGGCACGGGCCTTTCCTCAAAGTGAGGAGGTACAGGCTGTAGTCCATCACGTTAACCCACTATGGTTTATTAGACTTGGTGTATCTGCAAAGATTGCTAGTCTTAGACACACTGGTTTACTCATGTTGTTTTTTTTGACCGGTAGAGCATCCGTAAAAAGTACGTGAGACAAATCTCTTTGGTACATGTTCGGGCAGGGAATCCAAATCGGGTCTCCGGAAAGAGTGGCGAGTTAACCATTAGACCATGGATGCTCTAAGACATATATAATATCTAACTGAATATGTATGTACCTACAGTTCGCGACTTAATCCGGTAAAGATCGAAGATAACTAAATCATAGTTTTAGAAACGCATATAACTAAATCATAGAGTTATCGGAATGGAAGCCTGGGAGCAAAATTGCTCGCTCGTTCTATGATATCAAATAGTGTGAGAAAAAATGTAGCAGTAAAAACATTTGCCGCAGGTTTTTATCAATAATATTTTAATCTTGGCCCGACAGTATATTTGTAATAGATTATTGTTATAAGTCCTACCTATAGCTGATAACAATTAACTAGTGTAACTTTATAGGTGGCATTCAATAATGAAGATACATCTATCGACCATGCTGGCAAAGAGCTGAACGGACAGCAAGACACCATTATAGCGTTATAAATCAAGACAACGAAGAAGTAGCAGACATTGTAGTACCTGCTCATCAATCAAACATCGTCCTAGCTCCAGCAGCTTTGGGCCCACAAGGTGAAGAAGATGCCGATAGTCCAGTAATTCCGGTTGAAGAAAATCAACTTCTGGTAGTGCCTGAGCACTCACGTGCACCCTGCACATCTGCCAGGTGTCTATTTTATGGATGTAGAAATGGGTCTCATCTCCAAATCTCAGACATTCTTAAGAGTATATTTTTAATGTTTTTAATACATTTCAATTATTACATCCCAGATGCTGTAAGTGTCTGACAAGAGCATTTAAACAGAAACAACTGGCATGAACTCTTTGTTGCCCAAAATGTTTGTCACAAATTTAACAGAGCACAATTTCTAGATATTATGAGTATAATGAAAAAGGCAGCATTAATTGCCCCTGAAATTGATTTTGAAACGTAGAAGCCATGCATCCAAATGAGGAGCACTTTCGAAAAGACTTCACTCCTTACCAAATCCTAATGGAAACACATTCCTTACAGCGAGCTTGCAAAAAACCAAAGCCGTCCCTAGGAATTTATTTGATGAATTTAAATTTTATATGAAGATTTTCAGGGTTTGCTTATCCCAGGATTTTGTACCTGCAAATCTTGGGTTTGACAGATTGTCTTGACATGATATTGTGTCACTTAATCTACTTGTACCTGATGCTATATTTGTTGTTTACAATAGAGGCAAACAAATCTCAGCTCGTTACTCTATGTCGGTGGGATGTAGAGGTTGTTAATGGGAGCATCAAACGTGATTACAAGTCATTCCGTCAAAATTATTTTAACAGTGATGACTCATATGTTAGGTATTTTAAAATAGCGGCTGCCCTCACAAATCAATTTCACCGCGTTATTGCAGAGAGTATATATGCACAAAGATTAATTGAAATAATAGGTGAAAGACTAGACATACCGAACATATTAGCCAATTACGTGATTCATGTTACTGGATGACGAGCTGCATTTCGAGATTTAATTGTTGGATCAGAAGATATGATAACATTCCCTAGGTTGAGTGAAGAATACCTCATATTATTAGCAAAAGGTACCTACAACATAAAACTAGCATATGGTTAGTATAGTCAGCATATTCGCCAAAGACTGTATCACATACAAATATCTGAACAACCCAACCCGGATAAAATAACTTAGCATGGAATAAATATGGAGAATGCTCTTTTCTTAAGAGGTAGGATACAATCTCGGCACACACACACTCTCATTTATACTACACCTATGTAATATGAACCACAAATATTTATATATATATAAATATTTCCGGTAGACAAGCAATAAGTCATTATTATCGTTCATGTGCTATGGGAAAACGGACACAAGCATGTTGTGTCCATGTAATGTCCATAATATGGTATCTTGGATGGGTATGATACCAAGAAACTATTCGTTTACCCGCTGCGTTTTTAAATATTATTATTGTAGATGAATGATGGTCATTGTAATAAAGAACTTGTAATGTTTAGGTACTAATTTGTCCTAATAAAACTGATTTCCTTTTTTTAGAAACCACCCTATTTTTAAGACATTGTGTCACGTAATAGTACAATATCATTTTACAAAGAATATTGACATACATTATATCAATAATTATATATATGTGTGTCTGCGTGCGTGCGTGCGTGCGAGCGAGCGTGCGTGCGTGTGTGCGTGCTTGCGTACGTGCATGCGTGCGTGCGTGTGTGTGTGTCTGTGTGTATATATATATATATATATATATATATATATATATATATATACATATATATATATATATATATATATATATTTATACATATATATATATATATATATATATATATATATATATATATATATATATATATATATATATATACATAATCCAGCTCTCCTGGTTTCAAATCAACCACGTTGGGCCACAGACCAATATGTCATTTGTGACACAAATACATTTATTGATCATTCATGCGGTGAAGGAAAACATCGTAAGGATACTCCTCTCATATATGTATATATACATAATCCAGCTGTCCTGGTTTCGAATCCACCACGTTGGGCCACAGACCAATATGTCATTTGTGACACAAATACATTTACTGATCATTCACACGGTGAAGGAAAACATCGTAAGGATACTCCACATACCAGAGAACAAATTCTGTGCCATGTGCAATGTGCCCAATATGGCGATCGGCTCGCCCCCTATCACATCGCGGAATTAAAATACCTTCAGCAAAAATGGATGCATTCTGTGCACCTCTCCCTACCCCTTCGGGAATAATGGTTGTGAGCGGAACATTATTTATTTTTTATAATTTTTATTTATATATAATATCATTATTCTCTGTAGAAATAAAATATATAATATCAATATTCTCTGTAGAAAAAAGTTTAAAAAAATTAAAAATAAAATCTCAGAAACCAACCTATATATTCACACGTTTCTTTTAATACAAACTGAGTCGAATAGTGCACCTCTAGTGCTGCTGATTCCAGAACCTGCCGCTGGATTTAAAAATAAGATAAACTCCATACATTTTGCCCATTATCCTTTCATCATTTATTATATTGGTTATTTCTTTGTTCTGAACTGCCATAGTAACTCTTTATTCAACGTCCTTTACATATCTTACTAAGCAATGTTTTTTTGCCCCTCTCAAACAATTTGTAAATATTTCCAACCTCAAGATAGTTGCCATATTTAAAAAAAAAGAAACTTAAAATGCATAAGAAAAAATTGCTAAAATGCAAAGTGCTTAAATGCACCCGATAAACTGTAAAATATCCCTCTTTTAATATAAGAACAATGCAAAATGTAATGCGCTTTATATAATACTTTAAAATTTAAATGCTAAAAAAATGTGATCATGCCCGTTCCAGTTTTTTCCTATTACCATAAAGTTGTATTATGTCCAAAATATTTAAGTAAAAATATTTTTTGGAAAAATTCTGAACAATGTGCGCAAGTATCGTGTGTATGAAGAAGATGACAAATAATTATGGATATTATTTTCAATTTTCGGAAAGAAAAATCATCTTTTAAATTTTATTTTAACGACTATCAACTATTTTTCAGTGAACGAATAACATCTTTTCAGTGAACGAATAACAGATTTTCTTTCGGTATTTCTGAACAAAGAAAATCATAGATGAAATCTTGCAAAACAGCAACAATATCATTAAATTTTCCAAATGTTTTTTGTTTGCACAAAACTAGACAATTTTAATTTAATAGTAATATTGTGTTTATAGTTTAATAGACTATTATTATACTGATTTGCATGACATGTCAATACTTTAAAACGTCATAATTCCAATCTTATCTATAGAAATGTGATAGTTAGGACACAATATGTCTTTGCAGCTGTTGTATGGCTATATTTCACTTGATGCACCTTATAATTAGATACACAATATCTAAAAAGTAATGCAAAACAGTGTCCTTTGTAACTAGCACTGGAAATAATCATGGTTGTAACAGCAAGTGTCAATAAAAGTTGCACAGTAAACAACGAGCACACGCACAAAGTAGAAAGTGCAATAATGCTACAAAAATAACTCTTGTCACAGCGTGTTATAATTTTTTAACAATACAGTTTTCCTATTTTATTGCTTAGTTCATACAACTGTTATGCTATTATAATTGTTTTTTTACTTTAAAAAGTCCTATCATTTTAGTATAAAAATAAGTAAAATCAGATTATTCGGCTTACTTTCTATGAGTTGAACAGGATGTCATAAAAATGTAACAAGGAAGCGACGTAAAACAAGATAAAATCACCAAATAATTCCTTTTCTATTGCACATAAATACTCCCAAGCTTTACAGGTATGAAACATATGTCGTAATTCATCACTATATTTTTAATTTTTTTGTGTTTACCTTAAATTGATGTTCTTTACAGATGTCCTCTGCTTAATAGTTTCTAAGCCATTCTGATACACAAAAAAATAAATCAATGTGGGAAGAGACGTTTCATATTTGTCTGTTGGTAATAAAATCATTGCTTTAGGTCAAAATGTAATGTATAATTTTTATATTTTTAAAGGGTCTCTTTTCTCAATTATACACATAATCAGACTTTTTTACATCCATTATTTTATTAAGTAGACATAAAGAAACTATTTGTAATTTACAATATTATCTTGCAACACATACCTATTTTGATCCACAAGTTCTTGTAGAGATTTGACCTCTTTACATGACTTACACCTCTCCAAATATGCAGACAATCCCAACACACCCATTTTAATTACACTTTCATAAGAATTTCTTTAATAGTTAACACTCAACAGCTGCATATCAATAAATCTGATAAATGCGACTTTTCTTATATATATATACGATTTCATATATTATCAGTTATGATTAATTGATAAGAAAACTTATACAAACTTCCCTATTTTTGTACAAATATGAATATATGAATGAAGTTATGTCTCGTAATATAGAATAGTAAATGTATAAACTACATCAACTAACTTGGTCAACTAAATAAAACTATATTTCAGATTGCAATTTTCATGGTTGATTAATAATGTTAGACTGTTATTAATCAAACTATGAAAATTGTAGTCCCAAATATACTTTAATTTAGTTGACTAAGTTAGTTGATGTATTACATAGTTGATTAATAGCATTTTCTAGAAGTAATTATTTTAATTAATTTGAATAGTCAGATGATAATAATTGAGTGGATTAAATAAATATTTGTAAGTAGATGAAGTATGTTCACGACTATTATGAAGGGTGCGTGCGACCCCTGTCTGAAAACTAATATTGATGAATCTCCTGGTTGTATGTACATCACTGGTGAAAAGTGAAATTTATTATCTCAAGGAGTTTAGAAATTATAGCACGATAAACATTTCAAGAAAAACTGTTTGCACGAATCCTTACATACTTCATTACGTACACCTTACCGCCAGGTAAAATTATTTATAGTTATATTATTAAAGGCAGGTGTTCGAACATAGCAAGTAAATTATATCTTACGCATAAGTAATAAAGATGAAAATGGTTGTGTTCACTTTTTGAACTTCACGACAGGCTAAACAAAATGTTTGGCATCCAGTGGATGGGTCAATTTGTACTTATACATCGGCCTCCACATTTACCGGACTCACTCCATTGGACTTCTTCGTGTAGGGATTTATTAAAGACTTAGTGTTTCAGAAAGATTGTAACAGTCAAATAGCGATGCGTAAGCGTTGTATTGCTGCTTTTGGCTTAAAAGTACCATAAACCAAGACAGTTTTTTATTTAATAGAATCCACAAACAAACAAAAAAATGTGTCGAAAATGAAGGGGTCGGCGTGGTTGAAAATGCTTATGTCATTTAATTTGTTCTTTAATTTTCATTAACTTGTGATTTTACAGCTTATTTTTACTTCAATCAATTGAAAAATCAGTCCAATCATAATTTGATCTATCATCCATGCATGCCCGTGGCATAATATGTACATACCTATAAATTGTGGGCACTCATAGACAGATTACCACTGTAAATAGATTAATACTATTATATTACAAAATACTACTGTTAAATATAATATGATGTATACTGTGGTTTTAAAATTACCAAGTGCCCTTAATTACGAAATCATAGTTGCAAGCATACATACCGCACACAACCATACGAAATTGTCAAAACTCATACATACATAATACAAGCCACGTGGCAAATGGCAAGTGCTACACAACCTGAATCGACACAAGCGTTGAAAGCTTAGGCTATATTGACAATAGACTTTTTATTATTTATTAAATATCTAATATGTCAATATTCTTCTGAAATATGTGCTGTTTTGCAACCTCCTGGTGGAGCACAACTCAAGGTTTTTTTTTCGGATAGGGTTTGTGGACACATGTACGATTGTAAGTTTTCTTTTTTGTTGATCACATTAGTTTGACAACGTGGACATCAGTTTTATACTATTAATTAAATGGAATTTATTGTATCAGAAAAAGTCACTACATGTCAAGAATTATATTTACTTATCCATTGAATTGATTTATAATCACATACTCTTTTATTATGATAGACAACTACTTTAAAGTAATAAAAAAGTCTTATCCGATATTTCAGTTTAGATTGCCAACTTTATTTATTATATATTATTACCTTTCCTTCCAAAAAAAATAAGAATTGTTTATTTCTAGAGTTTTATTTTGTTTTATGGAAAATAAAATAGATGCAAAAATCTTTCTTGCGTACTAATTTTATAATTTGTTTTTTTTTTAACTTAACAATAAAAATTGTTTATAAAATCAATTCCCTTCCATTAAGACCCGTAAATTATTTACAGCATAGAATACATGATAAAACTCTTTTAGTCATGTTTTTTTCGGAAGCCAGTTTGAAGCTTAAAATAAAAAGATAACTCACTGTAACTTAAGAGCCATACATTAGTTAATAACCTTACATTAGTAAATTAAATTATCTATACTTAATACTACAGTCACACTAGCGGACGAATATTCATAACATGTTGTTGCAATAAAAACTTCGCCTTCACCCTTCTTACTACGAGCACACTATAAGATATATATTTGTGGCATGTTATAGCGACAAAATCCTTTCTTGTAAGGTAAAAAACCTATAGCTAAATTATTGGTATACTTTGTTGCTCAATCCAAACAAATGTTCATGATGTCAGACAAATGCTTTATATAATATCACCGCATGATAAATACGATTCTCCATAAGATTAAATTGATAAAACAAATTGATTTGATAAAATAAAATTGATAAAAGAAATGACGTAATTGCTAAAAGAAAATTGATGAAAGAAATAGTTAAGGCTAAATTGATAAAAGAAATATTTGCGGGCTTCCCCAATATATAAGTTACCATATGAATAAAATTATATTTCTCATAGTTTTTTAATGATTATTAACGTTTCATTCTCCAAATAGACTTAGTTTAAATGGTCAAATGATTTTAATTGCCTCGATTAATGCTATCATTGTAATTAGGTAAATTAGATTTGCGATGTAATTAAACATTTTTTTATTTAATTGCATTACCTCAATAATGTGGACATCAGTTTTATGTTATTAATTATATAATGTAAAACAAATGACCACATTGTCAAATGATTCATAACTGGAGATAATTATACTGCAAGACACACTCACTGGGAATCATGAGTAATTACCCCTAAGAGACACCAATTGTTGCTAGCAACTCAAAATAGACAACTAATAATGGTTTCATCTGATGAACATACATAAAGGTGCGTACTTATAGAACCCTTGGGGTTATACAGAAGACCTTATTGATTCATTGTCATTAAGGTAATTGCCTTAGACCTTGTTGATTTCATTGTCATTAAGGAAATTGCTAAAACTTATTTCAGCTGTAAGTCTAGTCTAGAACTTTCTACAGATCACTCTCCAGTGAAATTAAATCCTTAGTAAAAAAAATGTTAAATGAAATCCTTAATAAAAAAAACCAGTACCAAGCTGCCTGCATAATCTTAAAACTAATTGGGATTACCCCAGACATCTAATCAGAGAAATAATAAACGCCTCCTTGCCATTACAAGAAAGCAATAACAATTCAAGTACAAGTGAGCATTTCAATAACTGTGTGCAGAAAAATGCTTAGAATTCTAAACCTGCAAGTAAGCAATTAAATAACCAGCCATGCTCAATATCAACAAGAATACTATTAACAGAAAAGCACAAAGGCAGAAAGCAATAGAACAAAGAAGATCCTTAAATAAACAAGATTGATTTCAAAACTCAGACAACAACTACGTGTTGTCAGAAATCAAAGTATTCAAATATACTTATGAAATCTGGATGCCTAACTGAACAATTAAATACTCACTCTGAAAAGCAACAAAAAAGCTGAAGGAACAAATCTCACATTAACCACCGATAAAAAAGTTGGATAATACACGGGCAATTACAGACAATGACAAGGCTCAGATGACAATGACAAAGTTCACTAAAGATCTCGAACAAATTTTTGTCCCTAACAATGATATGGGATCTACTAAAATCCAAGGGGTAATGGAGTTTTTAAACCAGACTCAACCATCAGATGTTCCAGTCAAATATTTACAAATAGAAAAATTGATAATCAGCCATAATTAAATTTAACTTGAAGAAGGCTCCTGGATACTATCTGATAATGGCTAAATTAACACCGGCAAGGTTATAAAACAAGCTATTAGATTCTAAATGCAATTATGCAATGCAATCTTTCGGCGTGGTTCAGTATCCCCACATCTGGTCATAATCATCTTAAAGCCAGGGAAAAGTCCAGAAGATATTAAATCATACCTTCCAATAAGCCTACATCCAATACCCTCCAAAACAATGGAAATATTATACGTAATCAGATTTTTGCCAGTAATCAGATGCCAGAAACAGAACATTAATTGAGTTTAGGAAAAGCACATGACTATAGAACATACAGGCAGAATTGTAGATAACATAAATACATGCTTTGAACAAATATTGTATTGTTATGCAGCATCCCTTAACATCTCACATGTTTTCTGTCGAGCATAGCATGGGAGACTACTGTTCAAGATTAAAAAAACACTACCAGTCAATTATTACATCTTCATCCAATCTTATCTTAGCGACAGACACTTCTTAATGCTACAAGACATGAATTGACAGATCTACATAAAATCAAACCTGGGATCCCTCAAGGCAGCGTCTTAGGATCAATTATGTATCTCATCTACACACACGATTCTCCAACAACAGAAAATGTATTCTTAGGAGCATTTCCCGAATACTATATATGAACCTTGACAATATTCCAAACTGGTTATAAAATTAGCGCATAAGGCCAATGAAACTAAATCCGTTCAAGTTACCTATACTATTAGACTCACGTCCGTCTGTTGAACTAAATAAAGTCATAATTCCCCAGACAGGATGAAATTAAGTATTTAGGAATGTATCTAGATTGACAACTAACACAGAAGAAATATATATTTATAAAACGTCTAGCACTGGGTCAATAATTTCGCTAATTACACTGCTAATTACACAGAAAATCACAGCTATCAATGGAAAATTAGCTGCTAATTTATAATGCTATACTGAAACCAATTTCGACTTATGGAATTCTCTGGAATTTGGACTTATGATTTCAGTCCAAAACATTACACATTATTGCTGATGTTCCTTGATATGTTACCAATAACAGACTACATCATGAACTAGAAATAACCACTGTAAAGGAAAAATAAGTATGAGCAGTCAAATATAAGGACAGGCTTCTTAATCATCTCACCAAACTTGCTTGTCACTTTATGGATCCTAAATCTACCTTTATCGGACTAAAAATAAAGACTCCACAAGAGCTTCTATAATGACTAGATAACATTATAAATTTGAATGTGTCACAACATACATACCATGCAAGTCTTTTACTACAATTTCTTAATTTATTACTAAATGTCTTTGAGATAGATTGCAGTATCATTATTGAAATCAAAAAAATAATTAAATGTTACTTTTTTTTATATGAAAGACTCATTATAAATGGAGAATTACATTTTATTACACATATTAGTGGATTTATATTCTACTCTTTTATTATGATGGAGAACAAGTTTAACACAATAAAAAAATTCCTATTCAATATTACAAGTTTATTCATTAGATTTTATTATGATTATCTTACAAACAATTTAATTTTGTTTCTAGGCAATTTTATTTGGTTTTATGAAGCTTCAAGTTCAAATATGATATTTTGAATTACAACAAAATAGTTATTAAGTGTTGAAACAAAATACACAGCGTCGATATGAAGAATGCTTTGTGAACTTACCCAGTACTCCCGCAATGTTACTACTGTACCTGTTTGTACCGGCTAGAGGGCACCACTATCTTTGTAGTTTATTACTCGTTGGGTTGGTTCTCCTGTTATTCTGACTGCTCGTTATATAGTCTTCACCAGTAAGTTATTCCTTTGACACTGTGCATTTCGGTTCAATACATAATAACTATTTTGATGTAATTCAAAATATCATATTATGTATCTCCCAAAATACACAGCATAGATATGAATGACGTGTTGCGTCTGCTGGTGACAAACACAAAACGCTATGTGAAAAATAATTATTACTTTTATTGGTCTTAAAACACAATGAGATTAAGATCTCTAAAACTAGATTAAGTAATATTCTTAAATATTCAAAATTGTCAAATAGATCTTTCAAATTATTTTTTCAATTATGGAATTTAATAGAATTTACACAGAATCAACACACAATAATATTGTTCAATAAGTTATTCGGGCTGCAAATTACTAAATAATAACTGAGACCCACTTTTTCTTTTCTGGATTTCCTTACAATATAACTTCCTGAAAATATTTTCACTTTCCAGTTTCCCCTGGCTAATATCTCATCCACAGGTGATTTTCAATCCAGCTTACTGAAGCTACTGCAGACTCAAAGGAGCCCGGTGAAAAAAAAGAGCGCTGATTGATCACAGGAGTTAAGCGAAACGTACCCGTTGACCACTCTTGTTTCTTCTGACATGAACAGGTCGACATCTGGAGTGCCCCAACAATGAAATAATTGGTTTGTTGAGTTGGGCAACAGGTGCCATTCGGATAGCAGCCGTCCCCGCGAGAGGCGATCGGCTGTGCAGTTGTACCTCCCCAAGAGGTAGTGAGCTGACAGGAGAATGTTCAGTCTCTCTGTCAGCTTTAACAATTTGCATGTCAGGGTTAAAAGTACCAAGGAATGAGTTCCCCCTTCATTCCGTACGTAAGATATCAACGTCCGATTGGAGCAAAATGTGAGAATTGCGAAGGTGGTGAGACTGGTTCTGAATTGAGACATATACTGCAAACAGCTCTTTCCAATTCGAATGCTTCTTTCTCTCTTCTTTCGTCCAAATTCCTGACAACATTTTCTTGTTCAGCTGGGCTCTCCAACCCGTGTCCACTCCATCTGTTGTGAGGAAATGGAAATAAGATTGTTGATGTAGGGCACTTTGGTAATGTACTGTCTGTCTCCACCAATTGACGTCGTTCTGAACCTGTAACGGTAGCACCCGTCTCGCCTTTTGTTTCTGTTTGAATTGTTTTAGAAAAATTTGCAAATATCGACAGCGAAGGCGACCTTTTGGGATGGCAAAGTTGGCAAAATTGAGTTGACCTAGAATTGTTTCTACTTGTTTTAGATTACACATTTTCCTGGACACTAATGTGGTATTCCATGTAATACCTAGATATTCCAACTCGTGGGTTGGGCTCAATATAGACTTTGGGTAGTTGATTTGCCACACCAAAGATTCCAAAAGGTTCATGACCTCCACAGTCTGTGAGACCAGCTTGGACAGATCGTGGTGCGCTAATAGAAATTCGTCTAGGCTAGACTTTGGGAAGTTCATTTGCCACTCCAAAGAATCCAAAAGGTTCACGACTTCCACAGTCTGTGAGACCAGCTTGGACAGATCTTGGTGCGCTAATAGAAATTCCTCTAGGTAGATTAAGACTTGATAACCACGGTTACTTAGGATTTTCGCAATCCAATTTGTTAATGTTGCAATGGTGTGAAGTGCCGATGCTAGGCCAAATGTAAGGCATTTGTAGCAGCTGCCCCTGGTAGGTCATTCTTAGGTAACAGCGATTCAGGTAACGGATTCTGCGATTGGTACATGAAAATAAGCACTGGAAATGTCTATTTTTACAGTCCAATCTTGATGTTGGAGAAACTCCGGCACAGTGACTTGTGAAATTAGTTTGAAATATTTTGTCTGAACATACCTGTTTAATCCTCTTAGGACGAATATGGGACGGAATCCACCATCCCTCTTCGGGGTTATAAACATCCTAGATAGGAAACTTAAACTCCTTGTCTTCAGAACTTCAGAACCTCTGCTCTATCAATTCTCTGGCTATTTTTTTTCATATCTGGTGTAATTTTGGTTTTGTACAGATTTTTCAGGGAAGAAGTTGGGTAATTTAGAGGAGGTTTTATGATGAAAGGGATACGGGCTCCCGAGATGAATCTCAGGATAAAACTGTTTGCCCCTAGGGCCTTCCATGCTGGGAGGAAGTCTTGCAAGCAACCCCCCCCCCCTTAATACTGTCTTCAGATAGTCATTATTATTTTTGGGACGAAATGAATTATTGTTGTTAGGCTTGAATTCATTTTTAAATTCTTTAAAATTTGTTCTATCCTTTCCAAGACGGTTAGTTGAAACACGGTCCGCCTGAGTTGGTTGAGAAGTTGATGTTATGGCTATTCATATGGTCACCTTCGAGAAGGGGGTTTATTGTTTTTCATACAGGCTGGGCTATTCAGCCAGTTTGCTGTTCCACCTAGGGATTGAATCACAGGCATTAAGATACTCTGGTCGAAGAGGTTCTCAGCACTTGGAGGAAATGTTCTTACGGTAAACTGAAAGTTTTTATTTGAGATTTCAGTTATAATCCTATCTCGTCTTGCCTCAGTACACTCTGCTCTCTTTCCACATACAACTCGCCAAAAAAGTTCCATATTTTTTAAATTTTGAGATGTTGGACCAAACAAATTTAAAATCTTGTCATACAGAGCAGTTGAAGTCAACTCAGAAGGGAAAGTGTTTGCCCAGTTGACAATTTCCTGTAGGTTATTCCTGACTATTTCTTTTTGTTCAAGTGGTCCGTTGGTCAAACCAGCCATTACCCTCTCTGCAGACATTAAATAATCTATGCCCTTATTCAGCTGACACAACTCCTCATTCAACTTTAACTTGGAGAAGCCTGGTTTTGCTAGGAGTGAAGGTAAGACCTTGGCATATTTAAAGCCCTTCAGACCCTCAGTGTTAAAATATTGCAGTTTCATTAATTCGGCTGCACGATGTGGGGACCTGGTCTTTAAAGCCTTACTCTCGGTAACTGTCTGAACATCTCCTAAATCAAGTCGTCCTGCTGTAGGATCAACTAAATATTCTCCCACAGAACCAGACCGACCTAAAATATTTGAACTAGCAGGGACATTCATGAAGTTTTATATATAATTTGTCAAACTACTTACATGGGAAATGAGTGCGTCGGCCCGTAGGTCAGTTTGATCGGATTTGTTACTTTTGACCCTTTTATTGGGATGACGAGCAGATTGACTATCCGACTCCAAATCGGTGTCTCCACTACTGTATTCTTCCCCGTAGACCACCGTACCTTTCCATGAGACACTGTACTTTTCCGATCAGAATTCACATCCACTTTTGTCCATCCTTATGCCGTTCAGGCTCACCTAATTGTTCTTTGACACTCATTGCAATAGACTTGTAAATATTTTTAGTAAAAATTTGTCACTTATCACTTATTACCACTAGCACCTACCTGAAAGTCAGTTTGTCAGCCAAAATCAAAGGTGGAACTAAACTTAGGCTATTTATGTATTATGCTAATTACATTAGCTTTAATTTATTGTTATTTTTTCAATAATGAAGTTTATTTTATTTTTATTTATTTATTTAAATGAATTAATGCCAATACTGACAGCAGAATAATAAATCTTTCATTGTGCAAATTAACTGCTGTTATTTAAACATTGTAATATTTAAAAACAAATTAAAATTAAATATATGCAGTATAATAATTACTTGCAATATAAATCAGATTCAGTCTCATAGATGAAATTAAACAATTATTAATTTCATCTATGAGTCTTATTAATATTGCATGTAATTATTGTACTGCGTATATTTAGTGTTAATTTGTTTTTAAATATTACAATGTTTAAATTTATATTTGCATCGTAATATTACGTTTACACGTATCACTCAGTTGCTTTCAGCTTCAACTAAATCTGTGTCTTTTTTCACTGAAGTTGAATGAAACATCAATCGGAATTACAGGTAAGATTGGACCATGCTATTCTATTCGTACTTTTTCTTTGAAATTATGAACAGAGCTATGTAAGTAATAGACAAGATTAAAATTAAATCAAAATGATCTTTACAATAATACACATGACTCTGTTTTTAAAGTTTACCTACATTTTTAAAGAACAACATATTTATTGTGTATTATTATATTGAGCCAATGTATACAATTCTAGTGCTTTTTGCACTAGAATTGTATACATGGGCTAGAATTGTATACATAGGCTCAATATAATAATATAAAAAATGTGATAAAAACCTAAACTATTTACTAGGAGTGCATCATGTGGCTGACTCTTTATGTATGTTTGGTGTTCGCAGATTGTAACTGCAAGATTATGTCATACCCTCTTTCGCAATATATAACCGTACTTTACCCAACAATAACTAAGCCATTTTTACAGATAAAAAAATTAAAATGCTTTCTTTATCTTTTTTTTGATAATATTTTGTTATCAGAAATACTTTTAATGAAAAGCGTTAGTTAGGATCTTAAACGAGTATTTATGTTATTATTATTTGATAAATGAAATAATAATTTGACAACAGATAAAAATTGTATTATTACAAAAGGACGTTTGATATTTGAGTCAATTTATCAAAGTAATAAATTTTAATGGGAATTATATCGAAAAATAAAAGTATTTTAATTAACACACCATTTTTCTTTTATAGGTATTACCAACAGTTAACTCAACACCCCATATGGATAAGCTTAAGCCAAAAAATATCTGTCTTCATATTTCCACCACAATTTAAGAACAGCTCAACAGCTATAGTCGCAAATCATTTATCAAATATAGCCTATTCTGAGACCACCATAATTACTAGTACATATCATGTCACTATGCAAACTACTGGTTATATATTGAATATAAAGCTCAAAATGCTTTAGAGCTCCATTACACAGCGCAAAGTGACGCAGTGCAAAAGCACGATATGTATTTGCACTATTCTTGGAGCGGTCCTTAGATAGAAAAGCGTCCAGGTATCAATTTCAGGATTTAGTTGATGTAATTACAAATTATATTAAGGAAAATTATAAACTAAAGAAAGACAATAACCCCAATAGAGACTAAGTAGCTATTCATATAAGGCACACATGTTTATTTTCATTAAGCATTATTTATATTAAACTCGTTAGGTTATACTGGAGAATTACCAACAAGTGCAGATTCAGTAAAGCAACCCGAGTCTGATAACCTCTCGGAACATGTGAAGGAGTTATTATATTACAATCAAATCAGCCACTGAACTGGACAATGACTGTCCTAGACATTGACTTTCAAAGACAAAAATTCATTTAATATTCACCCTCAGTTACAGCAGTGAATAATTTTTTTCTTTATCCGTTAATACACACAGTTAAAAAACTGACCAAGTGCATCATTTGAAAACACTTCATAATCCCCTTCGCCCTTTATTCCCTTTTTTCATCAGTTTGTTCCAAAATTTGTTTTTTTTATTTAGAGCCTTGCTATAAACACTTGGCATTTCTCACCTGGATTGGTAGACTGCATTAATTACTAGCCTCATTGGTATTAAGAGGAGAAGCAATTCGTGTTTTCTTTTTAATACAACTCTGCAAATTTTCCTCCATGATAAGTTGTGTAGTATCTTATATCTGTTGGCTGTCTAACGTTTGTGGTGTGGTTTATTGGCTGTATTATTATACGCTGTTCTAGATTTATTGTCTGTATTATTGTATGTGTGTTTTAGAATGCTGGTCTCTGTTTGTCATATTAGGAAATAAGAATAACTTTTTCGCTTAGCCTGTTTCGCTTTGCTTTTTGATTGCATGTCTGTAGTTGTCGCAATGTTTTCTCCGCTCCTTTTCTTTTGCAGATTTTACAAAAATAATTAGTTTTTAGGATTCCGTACCTTAAAAGGGAAAAGGAACCCTTATAAGACTACTACCGTGTCTGCCCTCCATCAGTCCCAGCTGTTTTTTTAAGAAGCCGCTTGACATAGTAACTTGAAATTTGACATAGTAATAAATCATATTACTGCACATATCACAATACCTAAAACTCAATAATATGCATGTTTTAGGGACGTGGCAAATTAATTACTTGAAAAAACATTTATCAGTCAGATGGACTAGATATTAGGGTTTCAAAAATACTTTTTTTCATAATTTTAGTTATGTCTTCAGAGATGTACTAAAAAATGCAAAAAATGTTCCCCCCATATTTCTAAAAGTACTCAACCTAAAATTATGAAAAAATATGGATATTAAGATTCACATGCAAACATTGCAGAAAAACTCTGGAAGTAATTCCAGATTTCATCATTTTTTTTAAATACGCCCCATATTTTTACACCCTTGAAAGATATAGTAGGAAATATATTTACATTTTTCCATATTCACAGCCGATTATCGCTAAAAACATGATACACATAAACAAATAAATTTCAAAATTCGGCATCGTAATACATCGTTTTAACCAACATATTTTAACCAACACTAGATACCTTTTTTTTTTAAATTCACATGAAAATTAATGTAGGGGTAAACAAAGATTTTGAAATTTTTTTAATTTTGTGTATCTCAGGGGTATCATTTGAATAAGCTTCTTATAAGGGAAGCAAAAATATCATTAGTTTTGTGATTTTATTAATAGGAAATTTTTGGAATATGCAACATGTTTTATGCCTATGAGAGATATAGTAGGAAAGTTAATTATTTGTAAATAGTTGAATAGAAAAACTAAATAATTTTAATGTTTGTAAGTGCCTAAAAGGTTATGGAACCCATGAGGTATGAGTTCTACTTACGCTTGACAGATTTTCTTTTTTCCAAGTTTACATGGGCGAATTATTTATTACAATTGAATATAATTACCACATTGGACAAAGTGAATTATCAGAATCGTGAATGCTGTGTGTGAAGCCATTTCAATAAATATCTCGCAAGAAGTGGAGACAAATAACTAAAGACTTTAAGTCTATTTAAAAATTCAATCATTGCCTTAGGTCCATTGACATTTAACACGCAATAATAAAGTCCCCACTGAATAGTAGATCCATTTTTTGTGACTATAAAAAATACTGCTCAATTGTATTACTGTTGATGTCATTTGCTGATTCATTAATGATCTTTACTAATTCATCTATGATCTTTCACTGACTCGTTGAGGCTCTTTGCTAACTCATTTATGATATTTTACCAATTCATTGATGATCTTTACTAATTCATTTATGATCTTTTACTGATTATTGATGATCTTTACTAATTCATCTATGATCTTTCACTGATTCATTGATGATGTAATTTCGGTGGGTAAGAATGTGATGAGACAACAGTGTATGTGGCAGGTAATATAACAAAAAACAGCTATCTTTACCAGACCTTGAATCACTTGATAGCATTGGAGAATCGTTACCATAACCGTGTTTATTGCATTTGCGCTAAGAATAGTTTGATGAAGCAGACATCTGGAAAAAAAGTAAAAGAGCGTTTATTTATAAGTTAAGTTGCCCTTAATGTGAGTCAAATAATTATTAAGTCAAGTTGTTGTTGAAAATGCCAATGATCAATAGAGAGCAAATTAGAAATCGTAAAAAACATTTGGAAGTCCGGCTGTGTACTGTATAATTATTAATCAAAGGTTCAGGTCATTTCGTTAATACAAGAAACTTTGGAAGCAAATCTTCTTAAGAACCGTTCAGAATTAGGGAAAAATATTGTCATCATCAACTTCATAAGTACCTAAACATTGGATAATAAATGTACATACTAAAAAATAAAAATAAATCCTCACTGATTTTTTCCATTTTTAATTCATCTACGATTTCCTTCCAAGCAATCTCCTTCTTTGCTTGATCCCAGTAGGGCTGCAAAAAAAGGTTTCACAAAATAGGGCGTCCACATACAGCTGCAATAAATCACTTCATAATTAAAAAGTCAGTGCATCTTTTATGAAAGATGTAGTGCAATAAATAAAGCTTATGTAAACTTGCTTGAGGTGCACATTGAGCAAAGCGGAGCCAAGTCCATTGCTAGCCGACTGTTTCACTCTACTCATTCTTGTTAGCAATGTATCATGCTTGATATTACTGTACAATGAATGAGTTTCAATGATACTGTGTGTGGTTGCGTGGGCTCGCTTCACTTATTTCCCGTTATTCTACCTAATGCCCGCTTTATAACCCAAAGCACAATAGAGTATCGCTGCACAGCATAATAACAAAATGCTGCAGTTTCACGAAACTCTGGAGCATTTTGACTGTAAGCATTTTTTACGTTTATTACTACAAATCACATACAAAAATGTATTACTATAAACCTGTAATATTAAATTGTAAAGTTAGGTGTCTAACCGTTTTAGTGCCATGGTTTTTTACTCAAATATACTTAAAAATGCCAAAGAAATCTTTTGCTTTTAATACCCTTACCCTTGCTTCGAAAAAAACTGTATCTCTTCCAAAAATTACCCAATTTTAATAATTTTTTCGGTCTTTTCTTAATAAAAACTTAATAAGGATAATAAAATACAAAGAAAATTATGGAAATATATATTGTGAACAAAAGTTATAACAAAAACTGAAATCAAGGTCACATCGTATTTTCGCAGTCTAGTACATCCGCCGTATCAGCAAAATAATTGTTTTTGTCACTATTATCACTATCACTCAAAATTTGAATTACGCCAAATTATAAGCGCACCACAATGTCACTCCCACTATCACTTTCTTCACAACGTGAAAAACGATCATTTTCACTAGAATTATTTTCGTATTCCAACATTATGGGTTAAAAATTTTCTTTTCCTGGATCCATTTTATATTGTAATTACTAATAATATTATAATTTAAACTTTATGTAACACCTAGAAAGATAGAAAATTAGCGATGCGTGTGGGCAACCTCCCCTACCACGCGCTAAACAGGAACTGATTTCGCGAGCGCCATCGCGCTCGTGGCAAATTTAGTTAGTACACGCACGAGCATCATGGCGCTCGTCGGCACTCAAACGGTTATTATACAGAGTATAACAAGTACAAGTATCATAAAATATTGATGGCAGATATCGATGACAAAATACTCAACGAGTATGGGTGGTGTAATTCTGTTGTAAGAGAACTATTTTCCAAGACTTTATGGACTCCACAGCCTTTAGAGATGTTCAATAAGTTTTAACGACTACTGAATAAACGGCTCAATGCTCACATTCTTCGTTTTATAGCCAAAATTAGCAGAATTGCCTATAAATTGTAAAGAAGATATTTTTAACTTAATGAAATGTTTCAGTTTTCCTTTCTACTGCCATAAATATTTGTGGTTGTAGGCTTAGGACTGATAACTAAATGATACATTTACAATAATCGTAAAGAAAGTTTTGTTTAGAAAATGAATTTCATTTTAAAAAATAGATTATGTTGTTAAGTCTATAAAAGATTCCTGTATGGCACTTAACTTTCTTGTGGATATTATGCCAAAGTTAGAATTTATCCTAATTAACAATATTAAATTCACTATTTGCATGCAATATTTTCAGTATTAATTACACTGAATTATTTCTACAGAAAAACAAAAAGGTTTAAATGAAAGATCACCCACCATACTTATACACTTAATTTATAATACTTGTATTTGTCATATTCAGTAAGTATCTCAAAATATTTGTCTGTGAACTGCGAAACAACACTTTACATATTAAATAATATGTTACACAAAAGTACGAGTATTCAGGTATTCAATTTATCCCTTATTTTTTATATATTTTAAATGTGGAAGGACAAGAAATCTTATTTAAGATATGTGCGAGAGTAATAGCTATAATTTGCTAGACAAAGAGCGGCATGTAAAAGCACTCAATTAATGACTGTATCAGTTACTGTCATTCAACCATTGTCTAAGCATCTACTCAGCTATGCCATGCAAATAATCATTAAACCAAAAATTGTCGCATCCACGTCTCTGCGGCTTAGAAAATATGGGGACCACCAGAGTTCGAATGAACCGGGTTTTAGTGGCCTTGCTAATGTTTTGGTCTCTCCATATTTTTTCAATTTGTCCATAGCGCATCTTGTCACCGCCATACCTCATCCACACATCCACCGTTATTAGAGATCAATGCTCCAAAGTATGCATATGACTGAACTACTTCGCGATTCGCTATTTGAGTGACTTCAGGCGAGTTTTTGTTGGCCGGGCCAATTCATTTTTATTTTCCTACGATTGATCTTTAAACCAAACTCGAGGCTTACATGCTCCATCTTGAGAAGTAAGTCCGACATGTGGTGTGCATTAGAAGCAAACAAGGTGGTTTCATCTGCATAGCCTAAGTTCGATATTTTGTAACCACCAATGCCAACCCCTTCCATCCAGTTCTCGAGAGTAATTCTCATCATTAGCTCAGTGTAAACGTCGAAAAATAGTGGAGATATTGACGAATCAAGTAGTGTACTCCATAGTTTTGGCCATTTCACTGAATCAAAAACCTTCGAGAAGTCAACAAAACAGGTACAGGTTGGTTCATTGAACTCTCGAGCCTTCTTGACAATCTGACGAACTATAAGTATCTATTTACGAGTACCCTTTCCTCTGACAAAACCAGCCTTTTCTGCAGCAATTTCTCTGGAAATTTTGGCCACGTTCCTGTCTGCCATATTCTGTTGCATATGGTGTGGAAGATATTAATTTCTTGCTCTCCCATAACCTTTACAGTTTCTATAGGAATTGCATCTTTACCAACGTCTTTTTCATTTTTCAAACGCTTGATTGCGGCTTTAACTTCCGACTTAAGAATGTTCGGTTCCAATTCTTCTACCCCAGGCTCAGTAAAAGTAAAATTTTTCGGCTATGAATCTTCGAACAGGGACTAGCAGTAACTCCTTAATGTTCGAACAATCTGGTTTAGATCTGTTACCACTTCGTCATGATTATTTTTAATAGCCCATGTTTTGGATAAGTGTTTTGGTAAGAATCTAATCTTGCGAAAAAAGTCCCTGGGCTCAAGTTTAACGGCATACACTTCGACTTCTCCGCATATCTTGTTAAAGTAGGTATTGAGGTCTTGCCTACATGCCATCTGTATTTGTGCTGATTTAAGATTGAGATCCTTAACATCCGTGCGTTTCGCTTTCATCCTACGTCTTTCCTCAACCAATGCGAGAGTGTCTTCAGTCATCCAATGTTGTAACATATGTTTTTCAGTCCGTGGTGGTCTGGACTCTACGACCGCAGTCTCAATCAAATTCTTTGCTCGGTTCCAAAGTATATTAGGCGACTCTGTGCAACCCGCATCCACCCATCCGTCCAATTTCGTTCTAGGGTTTCTAAGAACTTTGTGTTATTCTTTATTGACATTTTCTTGTGCCTGTCGTGACTTCTGGTTGCTTTTAGTGCCAGTTCAACTTTCGAAATGAGTAGTTGGTGGTCAGAGTGGCAATCTGCACTGGACATCTTGCATGGACGTTCTCCAGCGCAACCCAATACGGATTTAGTCTATTTGGTTACGGTAGTTAGCATCTGGAGATGTCCAGGTGTAAACTCTTCGCAGATGGTGTTAAAAATGGCTGTTAGCTACCGTAAGGCTGTTCTCTGAAGCAAATTGTAACAAGTGTCCATCTCTTTTATTGCTCACACCAAATGCAAACCTTTCTGTGCAGTTGCTATCTGATCACAATTACTAATACTAAATCTGCGCCAGTTTTAGTATTAGTAATTACATCTGATAGGATCACGAGCATGGCTATAATGGTCAATTAAATTTAAAATTACCTTACTTTGATTAATCACAGGAACTGTATCATGCTTTCGACCCCATCAAGCTCTTTAGATCCCATCACTCACACTGATGTGCAAATGAAAAGAAATGGTAATTGTTTTACTGTATGATAAAGGTAGGTCAAGACTAACAAAAAATGATAGATGTAGGTATGAGTGCAAGTCGGACATGTATTTTTTGGTACTCTACATGTATAAGGCAAGTTACTACTGTATGTGTATGTAACGCATTGCAAAGACACACAATGATTTTGAACCACAAAACGAAATGCACAGGCTGTCACCATCTACTCTCCACTCCATTGATCGCAATTCTGAAGTCCCAAGTTGAACGTTACGAAAATTTTAATTTAAATAGTGTTTTTTTTGTTTTCAATTTCAGTAGCTTTTAATCACATATAACAGTAAGTTTATTACTAAAATACTAATAACAAGACAATCGTAATACGCACATATCAGTTCAAACTTTTGTTAAGCCATTTCATTTGAAGGCTCACCTGGCTTTAATGTTTCGTCTTATTGCAATATGTTTTTGTTTTATGTTATGGTGTGTTTGTAAACACTACATAGATAATGTGTTGTTCAATAAATTTAATGTTTCTATCATATACTATAGTAAAGTATACATTTTTTATTCCGAGATCACAAATTAACATGAACATGAACTATATCGGTGTGCACAATCTATTTAGTTCCATTGAACACATAAATTATATCTAGGTCAAAAGAGTTGGCCTGACTTTTTGAAAATTAGCCCTATTCACCTCTACTGATTCATAGGACTAGAGAATATAGATTGAACTGTTGAATCAAATCAAATTAAATCTTATTAAATCCATTGTAATCACGGAGATTTTTCTTAACTTTTTTTACATTTAACTAAAACTTTAAATGCAGATTTAATATTCTAGGTTCATTCATAATGAAAAACTTCAAACATTTTGATATCCACAATTCACATAAATATGATTTCTAAAACCATATAGGCTTCAAAGTGCTTTAATTGACATTATATAATTTACTTGTAAAATTTTTTTTTAATGTTTACGAGCTAATTAATATACATGTTTACTGATTAAAATAAAAGTAATTTACATTCATCTCCGATCAAAATGATCATCAGTGTACACCACCTATCTACTTCAAATCATGTATGATATGATGATAACACAGATCTGATTAGTCTAATTCTTATTATTTGTTTAAATTCTAAAAAGGCTTTTGTATGGCTTCAAATTGTTCTAACATTCAATACATAATTGACAGATTATAATACATAATTGACAGATTATATAATAAAGTCTTATTAAAAGGGTACATAATAAGCCTATGAATAATGAAGTTGGTCGTTAATACTTTGTCATCCAAATGTGTGACCAAGTTTCTGATTAAAGGGTTTTCAAGATATTGTCAAACTGTTTTTAATATGTCAGTCATTTTAATTTTTGTGAAATTTCAGAGATATTTGTAAATAAGGATAATATTTTCAATTGATATCTCACCTACATTTACAGTTATGTGGCCTTTGTATTATACCAACATGAGATCACTGGCATTTGTCTTATAGTTTCACATAACACCAATATGGTGTCACCCGACAGCAAATTCTGACAAATTATCGAGAAGCAAATTCTGAAAGATGACCATTTTTCTAAATGGCAATCAACACTTTAAATATTGTTTTTTAATATTATTAGAAAAACAAATGTCTGATAGAAACTTATATTATGCGAGAGCCTCCAAAATGGTCCATTTTAAGAGGAAGCCATATGCCTCTGTTACAGCCCTTAACTTTCTCAAACGTCTTCACCAAATTTAGTAATTTCATCTCGACCTTTCAGCTCATCACATTAAATTAGTGACTATAAAACCTCACTTATGCACTTCCATAATGCCCAATCAGGGCTATATAACCTGAAAATAGCCCAGAATTCAGTTAATAATCCATCAACTATGAGTATTAACAAACTTCACCCGACTACACTGGGTAAAATGCTTAGTTCCAACATAGCCTCTTCTCGTCTTGCCTTCCTATGACCTACATTTCTTACTGATTTCACTACATTGGCAAAAATCTTGCAGGGGAATAGTCATAGTGCAATTCCCAATGAAGTGAATCTCTTTCATTACCTTGTGAAATATTTTCCATCTGCGGCTACTATTTTGAAGACTTGGTATGCTATTTCAGGATCCAAGGCTATACCCATCGTCTACAGCATGACAGAGCAGAAGGTAGGGGTGCATCCGAACTTTGGCTTGACAAGTCTCTCTTTATCCAGATGCTCCTTGACCCTCACAATTGTCAATTCAGCTACGGGATATTTTATTTTCCATTCCTGATCCATAAATGGTTCTGAAAGTCTTTAACCTGTTACCACCCATCATTCTATTTTTAGGAACAATATTTATAATTTTCTCCTATTACATAAATAAATTTTACATGGAGTATTTTTAAATGAATATTTTTACATTATCCCTTTATTAAAAAAAATAAGTACACTTAATAAAAAGAAGCTATAATATGTTTTTAAAGCATACAAAAGTAGGCCTGGTTTGCAAACGGCACGCACTTATATCTTTTATTTTACTTTTTAAATAAAAGCAATAAATAAAGTATCCTAATAATGAACATAATATAAAAAATATATTTTGAACACCATAACATTTTTAAGTGTCTTGCTATAAATATGACACTGGGAATACATCTATTGGCAATGAGTAGAATTCTGCAGCGGCTGCTTGGGATTTTGAATGTGTGTCAAAATTAACAGATAATTTTAAAACAGCTGATATTCTGCATAAAAAGTTTTCAATGTTATAATTTCTTTATTAGACATCTACAAAGCAATCATAAAATACTATTAAAGCTCTACATGAAGGTGAACAATTTTTAACAGTTTAAAAATGATATACAGCTTACCTTACTTACTCAAGGAACACTCAATAGTGATATAAACTTCAATTGTCTAAATGCCTTAGTTTCATAACATGCTGCTACTCATTACCAATACTAGACCAACATGCAAGTTCAATGCTGTGCAAATGCAGATATGTGCTTGCAGTTTTTGTTTGCTATATTGTCCGATTATATTGCTGTATTGTTCGTCATTCATTAGTATGGTCAGAGCAAAAGACAGGTATGTGCTCATATACCAGTGAAATTGTGATTTTATTGTAATAAATAAATCAGTAGGGTGGACAAAGGAAAGTATGTATTTGTATATTATGCATTTTGTATTTTTCTAAATCAGAAAAGGACCTGTTCTGTTGTTTATATATTGCTGGGTTTAGTCGGCTCACTTTTGACAACTATCACGGATAATTCACCCAAAATGAATAGCCATCCAGGTTGATTAAACGAATAAAATAGAATGAGACGAGTTATCCAGATTGAATCAGATGAATTATCCCAATTGACAGGTGTAAACACGAAAATGAATTATAATTTCATTATTATCAGCACTGGTCAAATTTTATTATGCTTGCTCAAGCTCAAATTTTTTCAGATAAACCAAATGAACTTAATACTGATAAATGACATTTGGGAAAAGTTATAATGGAAGCTAGCTCCAAAGTAAGAAGCAAAAATATTTGAAAATGTATTGAGTGATGAAATTTTAGAATATATTATGCAAACAATAACTTATACTTCAAAATCTAAAACTAATTTAAACTTCAATTTAAGCATTGATGAGCCAAGAGTATTTATTGGAATGTTATCTTTTCTAATTACATCATCATTTACTGCAAAGTAACCTTAATTGGTCTATAGATGTAGACGAACATATTCCTTTGTTGAAAAAGCAATTTTCTGAAATCAGTTCAATAAAATAAAATCCTATTTACCTTCCAAGGATAACACAAAAATTTACAAAAGCAACAAAGCATATAAAATTTGCTATTTTTCTATACAAAACAACGAAGGCTTTCAAAAAATTGGGAGTTTTTGAATAGAATTTGGCTGTTGAAACATAATGATTGTCAAATATTTTAAAACAATATGGAATAAAACAATTTTACAAATTGTAGAGAAACCCCATAAGATTGTGGTGTAAACTTTGGACTCTTTGTGGGGTCTATAGCTATTAATATAACTTTTCATTGTAAACTGCCAAGGAGACCGCGGAGCCACAGGTGACAGTTTAATCCCAAAAGCAAACAAAAAGTTGCTTGAGATGTATATCAATGTGCTCAAAATAATTTAGTAGTATGCTGTGCTGTGGAAATATGTTCAAAATAATTTTTTTACTAGTATGCTATTGCTGATTGATTTGAAGTCTAAAGATCCAGAGCAGATGAGACTGAAAAAAGACAAAGACCAATCAGTGTCACAAACCAATCAGGAAATAATAAAAAATACTAGTGTTTTCCCAATGACCGTTTTCAAGTACAATGAAATATTATGTGTAAAGTGGCTTGTTAACAATGTAATATGTCTTTTGAGCAATTTTGACACCATTGAACCATTTCACAAAACTAATTGATACTCTGAGACAGAGAAAACCAAAGTCGTCATGAATTAGCTGAAACTGATTCATAATTATATATAATAAAATCTCTGCTCTTTATAAAGAAGAGATGGTATTGGCCGTTAGATATTAGAATATTGGATATGATATAATTGACTCTCGTAAACACAACTCTTCTAGATTTGAGGAGATGTATATGTTTCTCATGCATAAAAAAATGTGAAAATAGAGCGAGTAAATAACTTCTGCAACTTCTACAGCCATTTAACTTTTGGTGGAAATGTAAGAAAGCTCTTTTGATTGTTTTTGCCTTATTATACAAATTAAGTTTGTAAAATTGTACTATGATTTTTAAAATAAAATTGATTTTATATGGAATATATATTATTTTACCCATCATGACAATGCAACTTTCCAGGAAATATCTTATGGAACTGCAGGCGACTTAGACCTGTGCGTACTGAATGATAGCTACCCATAAGAGGTCCTGTTCCCTCATTCTCTGCGTTGTGTTGTTGCATTATTATCTGCTTTTATGTTCTTTGCTAACGGTTATCAAAAGTGCTTTAAATCTGCCCTTGTTAACTTGAGCAAATAGGTAAGCTCCCACAGTATTGGACTGTTTTCAGCCAAGAATGTTTTGACACTAGATGCAGAAAAACACCACCTATGTCTATTTCCTATAACTCATCCTCAATCTCTATTCTTCCCAATACCAAACTCCTAGTCTAGGTCTGTTATTAACTCTAAATACCCTGAAACATTAATATTGACATGTAATTTAATGGTGCGAGGCTAATTTATACATTCTCCACATGATGGTAGTGTGACTCACATCCTACCACTTAAAAATCAATCTATAATGCAAGTCATCTGGAAAATGGTTCATTGCTTCTTAATCCCATATCCAAAATCAATTCAATTGACAATATCTGCCTAATTGGTATCTACTAAAGCCGTCTAGATTCTCCATTTACCCCATACTCCCAAAAAATGGCCCTCCTCTATACATAAAGTTTCACAACTCTCGGGAAGCTTAAGAACTGCATTGCTGCAAGCAAGAGACATAACTACAAGTTCAACGTTTCACAAATTGTGCTAAAACTACGAAATTGTCCTTTTTTTACTGGTAATTATAGTCTGGCAAGAGCCCTTATGAATAAAATGAAGTTTTATCATAAGGGCTCTTGCCAGACTTATATAGAGAAGGAACACAACACTGGTTACAAAAACGTACTCAGGAGAAATTACAGAAGGAGAAGACATATTCTAAATTTCATTGAACCTAATTAAAGGCCTTAATACCTAATTAAAGGCCGAATGGTCAGACTAAAGTAGCAGAATTTCATAATTCCCCAATATGTTCTGTTTTGACATGGCAATGACTAAACAGTGCTGTATTTTAACCTGTTTTAAATTCAGATACGAAAAGTTTACAATTATTATAAAAAGGGAATTTATCATAGCATTAATATAAATGTGGAATATAAAATAAAAGCTGGGGGCATTAATGCTTTTTTAACTGGTTTTATTTGATAATATTGTACAAAAACTCAAAAATATAGAAATTATGTAGTATAAAAAAATTTCTACAGTATAATATTAAATATGTATTTATGTTTCTAAAGTAATTTTAATATTATCATAAATATTTTATATAAAAATTAGTATTAATATTTAGATCTCCTCTAACAGTTGTAAACATTTTTTATTTATCATGTTCATAACTTACAAATAATCTTAAATGAATATATATAAAGTTAATAAAAAAACTTCAAAAATTATTCATTTTTGTTAAAGACTTGTGAAAATCTTTTATTCCTAATGATTATTTATTTTAGAAATTCGCTTTAAAATTAACAAAAAAATAAGTATGCGAACACTTCAAAATGATGTGGAAAAAAATCTTATAATTAAAATATATTGTGGTAGTACAGAATAACATTTTCCTTTGTTTTCATTGCCATCTTAAAAGGTTTCCCAATTTACTACAGTCATTTTACTGCTTTAATCTATATCAAGCCCAGTAATCGACGTGGTTCCGTTGACATATTATCCTGAAATAATTTCATCAACCATTTTATTAACAAATTCCTCACAATTCAAATGAGATACACCAAAATTAAAATTAATAAGGGGATAAGAATTTTAATTTCAGATTTGCCAATATTTATTGCTTACTTAGAAAACTAAGCACACAGTTGGCAGATAATGCGGATAAGACAATCTCTTATAACAAACGCAAATGTAATATTAATGTTAATTGGAAAAAAGATAATGAAAGCAGCGTAAAGGTAGGATTAGTATAAAATATTATAAATTGTGATGACTTGAAGATTCCCTGAAAAAGCATCTGTATAAAAGAAATAGTATTAAAGTTTACCTGACTTTAAATATGTTTTATAATATTACTGACTTTAAATATGTTTTTATTTTTGGTGTATGTTCCTACTTTGTTTATGCACATCAACGAGGAAATTGGGACTAATTCATAGAAATGTGTTTCAGAATATAATTTATAGCAAATTTTGTGACTAATGTGACTAGTTTAATAATGCCAATATATATGTTTTAGCAACAAGCAAAATTCTCAATTATTACAGATTAGTCATGCAATCTGTCAAGAAGTTGTTGTCAGTAACAATAAAGTGCAATTTAATAAGATTAACTAGAAAACTCTATCATCTGATGCATCCCATGATTAAAGTTAGGTCTACACGCAAATTACCAATGTAAAGATTGAATTCAGATTACGACTATGAGACAAAAATTTCTTACACACAATACAAAAAATACTTCAAAATGAAATAGATAATTAAAGACTTTGAATTACCATAAATGAATTACCACGAGTCCTTCTTTTTTGTTGTCCATCTTTTTTATTTTATCAAGGATCTATCCTTGATAAAACAAAAAAGGACAACCACATTTTATTTCAGTATACACTTAAGTATTTATAAATTTGGTTCTGGGGGAAACCCTAAATTAGGAATCCTAAATTATTATGACTTATGTAGAAATAGTAGATACTACAGAATGTATAAATAGTAGATAGAACGGTAGTGTAGACTACCGTATATACAAAATGTAAAATGGGAAGGTTCAAGTTTTTTCTACAATAAGTATGTACGAGCTTGTCTACTCACCTTCTTTATCAAAAAATGTTTTTGTTACAGTAAGTTTAGAATTTAATTAAATCTTTATTTTATTTCATATATTATTTTATCTATTATATTATTGTATGAATATCACAATTATCCAAGATGTTTCTTGAAAAAAATTGGTTTGTGTTTAATTAGTATTTTCATATTTTGCTGTCATTTTAGAATGCTTACTTTCAATTTTACTGTACATTAGAGAAGAAATAATAAAAATATCTAACTAGTATAAGATTTTTCACATCTTCTTACCAATTAACAAAAATTTAAATCGTAATTTTGAATTACTACGTATATATAATGTGAAGAATTTGTATCTCAGTACATTAGGTTATTCTTTATTTATTTCTTTACATAAGTTATATAAAACTTAGACTGGCTTTTGAAGTCTATTCAGTTAATATAAACTTACAGTAAGATTGATATGAGTTATTAATGAACATACTTATTAAAACAAATTTTATGACTAATTATTAAAATAACTAGTAATAGGATAGTACATAATATTTTTAATGAAATATGTAGTCACTTACTGTATCATTTTAATAATCCTATTACGATTGAAAGTTAAATTAGAGTCAGAGAACACACAGATGTTTGTAAATGTTTGTGATGTTAAGTTTTTTTTCAAAATAATATTCAAATTCTCGACAAAACATTTACTTCAGAGTGATTACATAAAATAAGCATCCACTATTCGATAGGAACTGACTTTAGCAAAGAAGTTTCTTTACGTCACATGAGCTCCTAACAAAATGTTTAATATTTCTATAAAAAAATGACAGTACAGACTAATAGCAGAATGCCCAATATGACACAGAGCTGGAACTGATAAGAAGTAAATGTGAGTTTATTAAAGGTGAAAAACATAGACATGAAAAACATAACATGTGGTTATTTTGATGCGATTATATAAATATCTCAAAAGCATATGTTCTAACTTAAATGCAAATTTTCATTAGCGTTGATCTTGTCTAGATGGAAAGTGTTATAAATAAAAAAAATTAATTTTGCAATATGACAATATAACTTACTGTAATCACATTGCGATTGCCACGAGCAATGAAACAATATAGATTGTAGAATGCCCTCCCATCAAAATGCCATTCCTTGCCATTGCACTGCATCAGCTGAAATAAAAAACAATGGTTTTCAAGTTTCTTAATTTAAAATTTGTATTTGCATTGGTAAAAGTGACAATGTCCAACTCGCAAAAAACAATTATAGACTAATTTAATGTTATAAGTATAGTTGCAAAATTTTACGTATCTATAATTTGTCAAACAAAAAATGTGACAAATATTTTCCAAATATTAAATTTCTCTACAAAATAATCAATTATATCTTACGCACTCTATGCTTGAATGGAAATAATTTCACACATTAGTTTCAAATGTCCATTGATAGTAAATTTTTTAGACTCAAATTCGATCAAAATTATTTTCCAAATTTTCCTCAATATAAGAAAAACTTTCTAATTAATATTATACTAATCAATTTAAAATTCAAGCATAGTACTACCAGCAAAATATTGAGCTCTACCATAATGCTATTAAGATACTATATCATAAATATAATTAAACTCTGGAATATAAATTTCATTTCTCTTTAGAAATTTATAGAATAAAATGCTCAAAGAAAATAATCCCACAAATTAATTCATTTTAATGATAAAGATTCAGTTTAATGATAAAGCTATCTACTAATATGAGATTGAAGCTAGGCATATAAACAGTTGTATTCATATTCAATAGCCATTTAATTTGAAATTTTAATTGGTAGATTAAATCTAATTTAACTCTTAGTTTGTTACATAGTAGATAAATGTATTCCAAGAATTCCTGAATTCGCCACGGAATACATTTTAAAACGTATTTAAAATTTTTAAATATCAAAAGTCAACAATTTTAAAAGAAAAGAAACGTATTTTTCATTTTTGACTAATAGCAATTTAAAAATAATACAAAAAAATGTTGAAGATTTAAATTCAGGCACATTCGTGCCATCTCTTTCAATAAACACATGGAAACAAGTTTTATAAAATCGTAGTGATAGAGAATAGGGAACTGAAGCTGTTATAATCTTATTTGTATTATTAATTTTATCAATACTCATTGTAAATATTTAGGAAACATTTTGTCAAAAGGAGGGCAGTCAGTTTAAGAACTCGATAACGAACTAGGTGGGGTATGAGAAAATATCAAGTGAAAATTGTTGTGTATAATAACTATTATAAGGGGGAGAAATTAAATGAAATATTTTTATAGATAATAACTCCATTGTAATTATTCAAGGGAGGAAATTTTTAGGACATTTCTTTTTCAGAGAAAAAAATAATAAAAATCTTTTTAATAGTGATTTTTTGGAATAAATGAAATAAAATTAACATGTCAATTGATATTCGTCTATTTAAAGTATATGAAGAAAGGGTTTAATTATTATGGTAACACACTAACTTAAAAATCCAAAATGCATTAAAATATACATTATTATCCAATCATTTTAAACAAAAATCAGAAAAAACTAAACTAATATTTTCATCTAAATATCCCCCTTTGCATTTAATTACTTTTTGTACCAATCTTGGCATTTGAGCAATCGATTTATTTATTGTCTCTTGTGAGGTGCTTTTCCAGCTTTCTTGTAAAGCCTTCCATATATCCTGATGTGAAGAGGGAATTGACCACGAACATTTCGGTCGAGTTTTTCCAACAAAAGTTCTATAGGGTTGAGATTGGGATTTTGCAGTGGCACTTTATACTGCACTTTTTTCATAATTCCTTTGATTCGTACCAAATCTCCAGTTCCATGGTCAGAGTAATAGCCCCAGATAATAATAAGGCCACCACCATGTTTAATGGTTGAGACCATACAATCTGGCTGCGTCAAACGAAAATTCTTCTCTTCGAACCAAATAATTTAAATTTTGATTTGTCACTCCAAAGAACTTTTTTAAAATTTTCTACTGTCCAACCTTGATAGCTAAGGGCACATTGCATCCATTAATTCTTATTTTGTGGCCTTAATAGAGGTTTTCAGACAGCAACAGCAACACGACCAAAGAACTTCCCCGCAATCGTCTTTTAACTGTATATAGATTTGTTCACTTTTTCGTAAATTTTTGGAGCTGTTAGTGAAAATATACAAAAGAATGACCCTTTACACATTCGTTATAAATAATAGAATATACAGATGTGCAGATTTTTTTATATCACCAATAGTTTTAGAATATTTAGAGATAATGTAAGTTTTTTATTAGTAGTCTCAAACTTTTGGCCGGCAGTGTATATGTCGCAACCAACTCTAGCTTAATTGGCCTTTCAATTAACAGCCTAGACTTTTTACTAAATGGTGCCATTCAACCAGCAACCTGAATGGCATTCAGCCAATGCGTCTAATATAACATTTAATGAATGGGTTGGCCAATACTTAGACAGTTCAAAGAATAGGGTGACCATGTGGTGAAAAAAAAGATGAAAAATCTGGCATCACTAATTGTTTATATAAGTAAACCAATTCAAAAAATAACATAATGTTTTAACAAACACTATAAAAATATATCGAAATGTGGATAGGTATTTGCAACAATAATATTTCCAGTCTTCAAAAATTAACAATAATTGAAGTTTTTAAAAACCTATTACAAAACATTAACCGTTTGAGTGCCGACCAGCACCATTGCGCTCATGTGCGTTCTAACTAAATTTGCCACGACCACGATGGCACGGCGAAATCAGTTGCTGTTTATTAGCGCGCGGTAGGGGAGGTCGCTCGCACGCATCACTAATTTTTTATCTTTCTACGTGTTACATAAAGTTCAAATTATAATATTATTAGTAATTACAACATAAAAAGGATCCAGGAAAAGAAAATTTTTAACCCGTAATGTCGGAATACGAAAATAATTCAAGTGAAAATGATCGTTTTTCATGTTGTGAAGAAAGTGATAGTGAGAGTGACATTGTGGTGTGCTCACAATTTGGCGTAATGCAAATTTAGAGTGATAGTGATAATAGTGATGTTAACAATTATTTTGCTGATACGGAGATTGTACCGGACTGCAAAAATGACGATGTGACCTTGATTTCAGTTTTTGTTATAATTTTTGTTCACAATATATGTTTCCATAATTTTCTTTGTATTTTATTATCTTTGTACAAGTTTTTATTAAGAAAACACTTTATTTTGGAAGAGATACAGTTTTTTTCGAGACAAGGGTAAATGACATCAAAAACAAAAGATTTCTTTGGCATTTTTAAATATTTATGAGTAAAAAACCATGGCACTAAAACGATTAAAGTACATAGTAGTAATAAGAGTTTATTTATTAATTAGTTATTTATTATTTTGTAATCATGAGATCAAATAGTGTAACTTAATAACAAAGTACATACGTACATAATTTGTTAATGCAAGTTAAACTTCCATGACACTTGAATCCTTAAAGGACTTTGTTTCTAAAATACTTCTTCTCTGATATTGCGACACTAATTTACAGCAGATTTACAACTACATATTTGGAATCCCTGGCTATCGAAAGGAGACTGACTTGCCACAGCTTCCCTCAAAGTAATTGGGAGTTTCTGAAATTTTGTCACCATAGTTTATATCTGAGTATTACTCTTGCCGTGGAAATAAGTTTTTGAAAGTACCATTTTTAGTTCTAAATTTATGAACTCCGTTTCTTATATTAACAATTTTCCCTAGAATGTTCTTCGTGTCCAGAGGCCTGCAGTCTACTTTAGGTACGTTTATCAAAACACTATTACCAATATCTAAATTGGGCATTTTTTTAACAGTGGTATCAATCATCTTTCCAGCTGCACGCTTAAGTCCTTCGTGTGCATTGTTCCTGTTCAACCTTACATATGAAACATAAAATTTTAGAACCATGACCCTCTTCACCCAGAGTTATTCTGCATATTGCAGTCACAACACTATTTCAAGACTCACACTGGTGCACACCAGTGGTGTCATTATGGCACAAGTGAAGTTTGATTCTAAATTTTCAATATACTCCATTCCAGTTTCCGAATAATTGTCATTGTTGATTGTGGAAATTTCAGGACATTATTGAAAATTCTTAAGATCGACATGTATTCTTATATTAAAATCATGTGAGATAATTGGTTTCACAATATCTTTGGCAGGAACATTTTTTTTTACTTCACATATAGGGTAAAGAGATACAAAATTTTCTATAGCTTTCTTTATAATAAGAATATAGCATTTATGTTTGATGTCGTACAGTATTTTATATCACCCACCACCTCCACAAGATTTATGGATTTCTGATAGTAAATTAAAATATTGTCCTCTAGGTGAAATACGCACTGTGGGAGCAGTGGGTGTGAGTCTTTTAAGAATGAAATAGTCTTCACTTCCAGTTGTCATGACATTGCATTTGCTCATCCAGAAATGGTTCATGGCTGTTCTTCGCAGTCCAAAACTCAAGGTTTTGTTTTTTTTGTTTATAACCTCTAAGGACCTTTCTAATGTCCAAAGTTTTCAGTGAGATCCCAGAAAGAACCATATATAACCTTTGTTATAAAGTTATTACAATAAAATTGTTTACACAAATCACAGAACAATAGATTATGAAAAAACAATACACAATTACCTTGATGCTGTTGGTTATATTCGACAGTTTTCGGTGAAATTATCTTTAAAACTCAAACTGCTTGAGAAAGTGACAGCTAAATCTACATTATTTTTGTCACTACACACTTCCAAAGTCCTATTTTCTTCCGTAAACATATATAAATTGTAAGAAACACCAGAAATATTGTCGCTTGTCAACATCATATTGCAAGTTTGGGTTTCTGCACCAGGTGACAGAAAATGGAACTAAATTTAAATGTCTCAACTAGGCAAGTTGTTATACATTATCAAACCAAGTCATTTGCCTAGCTGTTTGATTGAATGGCTGAATATCACTCAGGTCATTGGTTGAATGGTATAGTAAAATAGTTAGGTTGTAAATTGTAAGGTTAATTAAGCTAGTTGGTTGAGACATATCTATATAGAATTCTCTAAGGGGTTTAACTGCATAAGTATAAGCTGTAAAAAGTATTTTTGTGAGAAATATACGAGGTATTAAGAATATTTTATATCTTTAAATTTGTGAATTAATTATATGTAAATTTATACTTTTGTATAATTTGGAAACCTGTTTTTTTGTAGGAATTATACAAATTTCTTTTTAAATGAATTATTTATGTTATCTTATTTTTTTTCTGGTTGTCTTATTTCTTTCCTTTTGATGGCATACAGCAGACTTGTATGACACCCTGCATAGGAATGACACACAAAATCACAAAGCGTTTCTTAATTAACTCTGTGTTTTTACTTACATCTCGTTCGTTCTTAATGCCATCTTAAAATGAATGAATTTGATTATTTCATTGATTAAAATAAACATTTCGTACCGTTTCTA
Organism: Druceiella hillmani; assembly: GCA_039881145.1. Lineage (NCBI taxonomy): Eukaryota > Metazoa > Arthropoda > Insecta > Lepidoptera > Hepialidae > Druceiella > Druceiella hillmani. Next base: position 23,207,710 of record JAYKKI010000004.1, on the reverse strand, counting down.
TAGATATGGGGAATCCAGAAGCTACCAAGTAACACATGTACACCAATCCACTGTTATATATGTTAATCAGTTCCAATGCACGCAGATTGCATTCATCAGCTTTCGGAACTTTGCCTTTTAATGATAAGTGGCACAGAAAGATGTCTGCCTCCCATTTTTTAAGAACCTTAATTGTGGGATGACACTAAATAAACATAAAAAATTATTTATTTATGAATTACCAAAATTTTCAACTATCTAAATTGAATAAAGCTACAGAATGGACATCTATGGAAACATAGTTAAATACAAAAAGCGGGATTTCTAAATCTTGAAAATGAAAGTCTTTATGAGAAATCTCTGGTAACTAATATCATCTGAAGTAAAGAGAAAATATATCTTAACATAGATTGCGGACACTTTATGTATTTTAACCCAGATGACAAGGTACGATTACGGAATTGGATTATAGTAAAGACCCATAAGCAAAATACTTTCATACCTTTAGTATAGTTAATTCAGCAAGATTTTTACTTTTCAGAAATGTGGAGTAATAATTATGAAAAAAAATCTAGTGTAGTAGAATATTTACTTATTCACAACAAAACTTATAACTTGAAAAGTAAAACCTGTTAAGATACAGAATATAGAATTCATATAGCAACTCATCACTCAATAGATTGACTACAAAAAAACAAAATTTGAGATGGGGCATGGTCAATATTACAGTAACAGTAAACAATATTGTGTACTTACATTAAGCAAGTAATGCAGTATTAAAACTGGATAATAATATTTTGGTTCCAAAAGTCTTACTTTTTTAATGTCAATAACATTGTTAACTGATACAGAATTAATAAGTAATTTCCATTTGAGTTCTTCTATATTTTTCTCTTTGTTTTTCCATAGATCAAGAAGGTCCATGTTTACAGCTATACAGAATAAGAAAATACAGTTTATGTTATAAGAAAAATATTTTGAATATTAATTTCAATCTCGCTAAAAGTAAATTGTCTGAAAGTAAATTGTTTAATAAGACAGTGGAAAGGTTGAAAGAACTATTTCGATACCTAATCAATATAAACATTTTCTTTATTAAACAGATACAAACTCCTTGCAGCATTTAAGAATGGTTAAGGACAGGAAAATTAATGTTTGGAAATATCTCTGCTGTGTCTAAAGAATCATCAGCCAATGATAAAGCATGTCTCGTCTACCTTTGTATAGAACAGAATATTTAATAGCTGGGCTTGATTATATTGAAACCATCAAAGGAATCCATCGAACCTATCTCACTTTTGGTGGATTCAAGTTATAAACTATGTTTTCATTGTTCATTTTTCTCCCTACAAGACTGTCTAATGATTAGATACAATGATGAAATTTGCAGATACAATGATTAGACTCTAATCATTGTATCTGCAAACACCTTTAATAATATCAACAGACACAAATGAATATCAAAATATGAAATTGTATAATATGAAATGTTGTCAGATCTTCCTATAAAATTGAAAAAAATTTAGTCACAATATTCTTTCTTGAAGTGTCGTTATATCTTGTACTAAAGTATTTACCTCTAAGGTCAAATGTTGTTATATATCAATCTACAAACAAGTCATCAATTTGTCATGTTGTTGTTATATATTAATCTACAAACAAGTCATTAATTTATCATGTTGTTGTTATATATCAATCTATAAACAAGTCATTAATTTGTCATGTTGTTTTTATATATCAATCTACAAACAAGTCATTAATTTGTCATGTTGTTGTTATATATCAATCTACAAACAAGTCATTAATTTGTAATTTTATTGTTATATATCAATCTACAAACAAGTTATTAATTTGTCATGTTTTTCTAACTATTTGATGTTGCACTAAACACTTACCCAAATCAAATTTTAAGGGCTTTGTATCCTCAATTTCCAGTTTTACCTTTTTTTCCTTAATGTTGTACTTGAGTTTATATTCTTTAATAGTGCATGATTCATCACGAAACAACATATAGTACAGCCTCTTACGCAAATCTGCATACACCACATTTTCTAGAAAATAATTGACTCCTTCCCTGCAATAGAAAATTTATTTCAATTTGCTTTGTTTATATGTTTATAAAACAAAGACTTATTATATATTATGTACAGGTTCTTTGACATAAGAAAATATAATTAAATTGGGAATAAGAAACACAAAAAAAGAAGTGGAATAATGGAAAATTTTTAATCATTTCACACTGTATGTGTAATTTAAAAAACAGAAGAATTGCAATTGAATTAACTTTCATTTGTTTTTTTGGTTAATTTCTATATTGCGTAGAATATTCAATATTGAGTAGTGTATGAAATTTCGTAACAAAACACTATTTTTGTTGTTTTTCTCACAAATTTGTTATCATTGCATTAAGGGAACATTATTTAATAAATTTAAGTGATAATGCCAGATCACAGCATTGCTAAAGGATCGAAAGTTGTAACATTAATTAAAAATGGTTACACTTAAAATGAAATGGCTCAAACATTACGAGTTTTCAAGTCTGTTATTGTTCACAATATTACACAATACCAGCAGACTGGAGAGTATACAAGACGTAAATGCAAAGGTCGCAAAAGAGTAACACAATGAGAGGCGACAGATTTATTATAAGCCTTGTATAAAGAAACCGCATTTCAGCTTCTTCCAAGATAAGAACCAAGCTTCATGAAGTTCGAAAAGTGACATTTAGCACCAAAACCATTAGAAGAAGACTTAAGACAGCTGAAATGGGGGCATACTTGCCCGCCAGAGGACCTTGCTCACCGCAGTTCATAGAGTAGCTTGGTCCAACTTTGCTCGTTCACACCAAAACTGGGATGATGATTGAAGGACCCATAGAAAGATACGCTCAGTGCAATACTGTTGGAAGAAAGCCTCATGGTGGAAGGTTAATAATGGTATGGCGTGGTATTTCCTTAGGAGAACGTACGGAGCTACACATTGTGACTGAAGCATAATACATATCGGACATTTCAGAGCATATCGTGGTGCCTTTTGCCCCATGCATTATTTATTTTTAATGCAAGATACTGCTGCATGATTGCTTCATACTGCAACGGTAGTTTTAGAGTATCTTACCGAGGTCGGAAGTGAAGTTTTGGGGTGGCCAGCACATTCACCAGACCTTAATCCAATAGAACATGTTTAGGATAAGCTGGGAAAATTAATTACGTGAAAAAATCCAGCACCAGCTAACTTAAAGCACCTCAAAAGTGCTTTGATGGAAGAACGAAATCTAGTGCCACAATACTTCCTTAATGATTTTAGTAAAAACTATGCCCAGATGGATACAGTCAGTTTTTACAGCAAGAGGAGGTAATACTAAATACTGACTGTGTCACCCAGTTTTCACTGTGACAGGTCTTAACTACTTACAATTAAGATACAAAGATTACTGCCTGTAATTTGTTTTTTTTCATGAAGTCTAAGTTTTGAACGTTCTAAAATTTTAATTTAATAATTTGATTTATTTCAAAAATGATTATAAGCTACACGAATAAATATGTTTTTATATAAATTTGCTCCCTTTTTTTACGTTCCTCTAAATATCCACAAGTGTATTTTTATACTAATTATATTCAACTCAAGTGAATTTTAATATATACTATAGGTGTTTTCTTTAATCCTAGTATATTTTTTAAATCTCATCGATTCAATGTTTGCAAGGTTCACAATGAAAAACACATGTTCTTAAAGCACAACGTATTTCATACGCAGTTCTTTCTTATTAATCCTGTATGATTTTTAAATCAGCATCAGAATTTTGTGAAAATGCATTTTCCAATGCTGATATGAAAAGACTTGAATAAAAAAAATTTTACTTTTTAAAAAAAAAATCTTACTCAATAGAGCGTTGACAATTATTTATTTTACTGTGCTAACGTAATTAAAATATCAGAATTTGGTAAATATTTAATATGACATTGCTAAAATTTGTCTGCCTTTACAAAAACAAAAATACATGGAGTAAAAGCTGTTAAGTGTTCTTAATGTGCAATTCAGTATACACTAAATTATAAAAAAACTGGTTCATATACAGGCATGTTGCAAGTAAGTGGAAACCAAAAGAATAAGATTAGATTTTAATCAGATAAAAATTGTAAGAAGATACCCACCAAGATGTAAATTTCTCAGAAATTGATCAGAAAAAGTATCCTACATTCTAGCTCCAAAGGTTGCAAAGCCAGAAAAAACCTTACTTTCAGATAAGGAGCGAAAATCTACGTTGGAATGAGGTCTAAAAACACTATACCGAGGCTGACTGGTCAAATATTTTATAGTCCGACGAAACTGACTGTTTTGCATTTATCTTTGATACGATACATACTGATCACATTTGTAATAAAATTTTTATTTTTAGGTATTTGGCACCTAAGTGGGTGATGCGTGTAGTACAGAATGCGTGGTAGCCAACATAAAAAAAGTAATTTACACAGCCTTCAGAAGAATGGGGCATCACATTCAAGTCTGAACAAATAAATAATTGCTTAGTAACACAAGTTCCTCAGTGATACGAAACCAAAAATAATTGCAAACCTAAGATTTATTTGATAAGTTTTAACTGAGAAAGTATGTCCAATGCCATTGCAATACAAGGACCTTTAAACATGTGTGGATTCAAGGAAAATATTACCAAAAATCACATTAAAATGCGATTGTATTCAAGAGCTCTGGAATATTCACAAGAAAGGAGCAAATTGAGAATCAAATATCTACAGATAATTTAATTTGTTTTAGTAAAACTTATAAAGAATTTTTCCATTTTGTTTATATATATTGTTATGACAAATATTTAAATTGCTGAAAAAAAATTAATTTTATTAATAATTTCCATATTAACACTATGATAAAGTTGGATGTTAAAATCGATAGATATCGCACTACAGTCATTTCTTACATGTGTTGAAGATATCAGTATATGTACGACATAGATAACAATGGGAAACATTTTGTCTTTTACATTACGGAATAGATATCACACATACACAAGTATAGAAATTATTAATTGCTGTAAATTAGATTGTTATCATCAAAGATGAATGTTATCATTTTATATTATTATCATGACAGAATGATTATAAAGGTAATGTTCCTTTGCACTAACGTTCGGTAATCACCAATGAAATAATTCAATAATATTATAAATTATTAAACATCCATTACTGAATATAATCAATCATTACTGATATTCTTTCAACTGTTTAGAAGTGTGATTTTAAGGATTAAGGACATATTTACAAAATCACACCTCTCAAGGATGGGTATTTACTAGTCGTTAAATCACTAATACACGCATAGTGACTGGTGTGCAATAAATTTATAGCCTATGCGCATTACTTTGATCGTTCACATTAACTGAAATAAAAAATATGTATTTTATATTTGTTTGGTAACCCAGTATTATTTTCGATAGAACAATAACAAATATTAGTATTATTCCAGTTTTTATTAGTAATTTGGATTTCGTCCATTGATCAAGCCTACTAACCAGAATAACTGTGTAAAATAATTTTATCTTCCACATGCAGTTTTATCAAGGCAACAGTAACTTTTAATTGATGGCATTTATAGTCTTCATCCACCAACAACATAAAAAGAAAAACTAATAAGATAATCACAGGTATAGGATATAAGATAATCACATTTTTAGACTCATTTAAATCTTTCATATCATGCTTTAAGGAAACCACAAAAGATTAAAGCTTCCCTCTCGTGATCCTTGTAAAAATAAATCTTAGTCATATGTGAGTCAAATTAAATTAAAAACACAAAAAAGACGATATATGAATGCATGAATAAAAATATGAGATTAATAATTATTAAAAATTACGAAAGATTCTAATTACTGAAGATACCCCATTTCCTCATGACTCTTCCTTTCAGGTCAACACATGTGCAATGACATGCTCAATTCCTAAATAAGATTGATAAATTCTTCACAAAGATTTACTTGATGAAGTATGAAAATATCTAATTAATTTCATTTGGTAAAATTTCTAATTAATACTTTAATTAACGAAGCAATCATTAAGTTTTTTTTTTAATTTTCTAAATATAAATGACAAGAAGAAATGGCTATAAACTTTGGAACTATCGGGGCTCTGATTTGACAAATTTTTATTCTGAATGTTTAGTTTCTCGCTTTGAAAACCTGAGCACTAGTAGAATGTGATGAATAATATCTTATTTTCATTGATCTCCAACTATAGAGGATCCACAATTTATCCAAATTTTACTAAACATGATTCCAGGTTATTTTTCTAGAATTGATTATCTTTTGCTATAAATTAATTTTTCCATTTATTAATAGGTGTTGGTAATCATTTGTAGCGTTTTACAAGAGATGGCGTGGGTTTTACAGTATTCTGTTTTAACTTCAGAAACAAATTTATCGTAAATCAGCTGTTATTAGGTGTTATTTTTACGACACATCTTATTTTTCAATTGCTAATAACAAGTTGCAATTATTTAAATATGTCGAAATTTGTGCCAAATGTGTCAAATGTTTTTGCAGTTCGAAGATAAGAGAATTGGAGGAATTACTTAACGAAAACTCATCTCAAACAATTAAAGAGTTGTCCACATCGTTGATTTATTAATTGTAGAAAAATGCTTTAAAGCTTTGGGAATGATCAAAAACAAGAAAATTGGGTCCCATATGAATTAAAACGGAGGGACTTTGAAAGGCGTTTTTAATTGCATTGAAGGAAAAACAGCCGGAATGGAACGAAAGGCACGATAAAATTATTTTGCTGCATGACAATGCTCGACCATATGTTGCAAAACCAGTAAAACCATATCTACAAACACTGAAAAGGGAAGTCCTAACCCACCCGCCGTATTCTCCAGATATTGCCCCTTCACACTACCACCTGTTCCAATCGATGGCTCACGGTTTGTAAGGGGATAATTTCACTTCTTATGAAGATTATAAAAAATTGGGTCGATTCATGGATTCCTTCCAAGGACAAAGCATTCTTTCGACGGGGTATCCATCTCCTACCCGAAAGATGGGAAAAAGTAGCAACAAGCGATGGGCAGTATTTCCATTAATGTATTTTTTTTAATTTCATTTAAAATAAATCATTATTTGTCTCTCAAAAAATGCTACAAACTAATTCCAACACCTAATAGTGAGTTCAGACCGCAAACCGGCAGACATCGTAGCCAGTGATATGAAATTGACCTTGTACTTGATAAAAGCATGGATGTTTTTTATTGATATTCATTTAAATGCAATTTTATTCTCAAAGATCAATTTTTTTTGTTTTATTGCTTCATCTGGGTGCAAACTGAATGTGATGGTCTTGTGTGGTTCCTAGATCATCAATAAACTCGCAGTCCTTTATGTTGACATTTAAAAGTGCTGCTAACTACTGGGGCAGGGTATTCCATAGTTGTTTTATTGATGGAATATAATTACTGGATTATTATTTTCCATGTTTTATTGATGGAATATAATTACTGGATAATTATGGAATATAATTTCCATGTTTTATTGATGGAATATAAATCTTTTCAACTAATGAAGTGAACCAAGAAGTTGCACCTACATTCTAACCAAAGTGGACTAGAAATTTGTTGGATTGTATTATATTCTAGATCATACCGCTGTTCAGGTGTCGATATCAATTCCTTCAGAAACTCTTTTTACTTCTTCGTGTACTCCATCAATTATATCCGGTTTCTGATATCTCTCACTGTATTAAGAATTTTTTGACATGGATTTTGTTATTTTTTTAATTATTTGGAATTTCTAGAATCCTTAAGACTATTACGAAATATTTTGAATTTATTTCAGAAGATAAAAAAAATTGTAAACAGCCTGCATTAAAAGACATTACTGCAGCCCACTATAAAAACCTCAGTGGGAAAAGTAAGTCTATTTCCTCCTATGTATAAGTAAATTAAAGCTTTCTGCCAAAATATTTGTTCGATTGTGAACTAAACTATAATTATTGTTAAAATAATTAGTATTTATTTCCTAATAAAACCAATGTTTAGTGTACATACTTCGAATAAGTTAGTTTTGTCCTGAAATGTTACTTGATTTGAAATTTAGATCAAGCTAACAAAAGTAATAGACAAAGTAATAATGAATGAAAAAGTTAATTTTACATACTAAAATAATTTACTGGAACAAAAAGTACATTAAAGAATCAAATAAGTCATATGAAAACGAATCTAGTTATAATTAGATTCACATTAACTTGAGTATCAACATAATGCTTAAATGACTACGGCACAGACACTTTAAAATTATAACATGAATATGCACTTACGTAAAATACATAGAAACCTGTCGAGCGTGAGTACAATCCGCATTACACGAGATCCATAGAGATTTAGATGATCCATTACAAACTTTTAGATGATGTTTTTTAAAGTATTTGCAAATATGAATATTTCATAACGTAAATGCATTCAGTAGTTTCAGAAAGAAGTGGTAAATGCTTAATTTTGTGCATATTTTTTAGTATCTTTTTAAATATTTAATATATTTCGTGTCAATTTTATAGAAATTAATTATTCACAATTAAATGAAACTAAGTGATGTAGTATTATTTTATTATTTTTACTTTCTTTAAGTTCTTTCCCACAACCTATGTTTCATTGTATTACAACATCTTCAGGTGGGCTATTAGCAAGATATTTTTTTAAATATATGCTTTAACATTGTAAAAAAATTCATATATGCTTTTTAATTAAATGATATCCATATCACAAATAAAATTTAAAAAATCATGTAAGATCTTTAGTTACTCCGTCTTCAATTATACTATAACATATTTTTAAAAGGTTATTAAATATATCACCTACTATATCTTTCATAGGCCTAAAGGTACGGCGTATATTTAAAAAATGATGACATCTAGATTATTACTGTTTTCCTACAACCTCTCTATAGGCTTCAAGTAACTCCTATTTTTTCCGAATTTTGAGTTTAGTAATTTTAGAGTTAGAATGGGTAAGGGTGGGGCCTCATATTATTTTCCTGTTTTTCTGTATATCTGAAGAGTCACCACAAAAAATTATGAAATAAACAATTGTCCCCCGGATTATTCCATATGAGTATTTTTGAGTGTAAACCATTGAAATATGTGTGGGTTAATATGTTTTATTACAATGCCAATTTCTACGTCAATAGGTTTCTCAACAAACGGCAGTAATGAATGTACGCACCAACATTTGATTGATTTTATAAGGATTCCATTTTTTCTTTTGTGGTACGAAACTCTAAAAACTTAGTAAAGAAAAAGTAACTTCAATCTTGCCAATTGTACATTTTTTCTAGCTGCATGCAATCGCTTTCTGGAATATCCAATTTGCTGAGACATCAAAAATAATTACGAAGAATGAGTTTGAATTATAACGTTACTAATTACGTCTGATGATTTGTAATTAAATTGGTAGAGGGTGAAGTGAAGGGGAACGGGGAGGGGGAGGGGAGGGGGATGGGGAGCGGGAAGGGGAAGGTTTTAGGTGAAGATTTAAGGCGAACACGAAGATGGACGTGAACGTGAAGGCGAACACATATGCAAAAGCTAACGCGAACGTGAAGCCGAAGCCGAAACCGAGGCAGAAGGCAAAGGCGAAGGGGAAGAAAATCTATATAAATATATACATAAGTATATACTTATTTATATATACATAATATATATATATATATATATATATATATATATATATATATATATCTATATATATATATATATATAAATATATATATATATATATGGATGCATGTATAAATAACAATGCATCGTCTAAAATAAATAAATATTTTTATCTGCAATGTGATATTATTTTTTAAAATAAATATATGAACAATACTTACCTAGGACACTGCAAACAAGAGAAAGGGAAAAAATCCTTTTGTTTTAAGAGGTAAAAGAATGATGATTGTATTTTATTCTTCGCCACCAAAACCTTTGCATACTTGTGAATCTCATTTAGTTCCTCTGATTCGTCAATATACACATTATCAGCATACATGGCAATACTTTTTTTAAAATCTTGATACAAACTATTCTTGTCTTTAGCCCATGGGAACAGCTGATTTAAAATTTTCTCAAAATGGGGCGATTGCCGTAATTGCTGTAAGCTTAGTTGTCGATGTTGAGTGAGAACAGAGAAGATGGTGGACAGTTTTTTCTTGATGCCTACTTCAAGTCCAGAATACTTAGCTGATTTCTCAACAGACAAAATGTGATTGCCTAGAAATGTCGCGAAGAAGGGTAAATGCTCAAAATTTATATTATGGCTTTCAGCAAATTTTTTCATATCATACATTTCAACTGTTTTATTAACGTAGTTTATGTTATTGATTGGCCAATAATAAAATCCTGCTTTGAAAATCAAGAAATCTGTATCATTTCCAATGATGGCTAAACATCGTTTTTCACGTGCGTAATGGATCATCTCAGTTTCACAATCGGTTACTGAACCTATGACCTGAAACAATTTGCACATAAACTGATGTATGGCATTCAGATATGGACATCAACATACATAACAATTTATCTTATAATCAACTTAAGTGCAAAAGCCCAAGGTTTTTCTTGCCCACACTTGTGGAATTCTCTACATATTTTGAATACACTTTCCCACATCTAAGACTCCTTTCAATTACACTCATGCGTGAACTAAATGGAAACAAATATAAACACAAACAAGCTCAGTGCAAACTCACAAACCATATTTGGATTTATATTTATTTGGTCTATATATCATATTTTATTAAAAGGTAATGTGTATCCTTAGTACAACTCAAATATATAATTTCAGAAGTTTCATTTGTATATTATGGGAAATCAAAATTTTCATCCAATAATAGCTATAGATATAGATCTCACTAGATGTGTTTATAAAATAAATATAAAAAGATGATATAAAAAATTACAATGTGAGTGAGAAATATATCATATTTATAAGTGTTTAAGTGAGTATAGAAATGATTTTTATTCTTTAATATTGTAGAGTACTAAAAACATAAGAAATGAAGTACAGGTTCATATATTGGTTGGGCCAGAAACTCATCAGTGGCATAAAACATTCTGAGTTAAAAACTTAAAGTTCTCAGACTACAAACATTTTCGAAGCATGAAATGAGATACGTTTGATAAGAAATGTTTTCCCAAAAATAAAAAAAATGGAATAAATAATCTCTGCAAGAAGTTTTTAGAATATAACTATAAGAAATATCGAAAATAAAGTTTTAATTACATTTTTAGCTTAATCATCTTGCCTGAAAAATATCATCGAGCATAAAAGTGGAAATAAATGAGTCGAAAGTGATTTTTGCTGGTAGTTTTAACATTATAAAACATGCTTCTAGCCTTTGATCTAGCCTTTTATCATTGCACTTACACTGGAAAAAATTAAAAAAAAAATATTGTAAGCACAATTCAATGGGTGACAGTAAAATATTATGGCACTTTAATCTACAATCTGTTTAGAAACCCATCATGATACTATGTTCAAAGGATTTACTTAATATTGTGGTACACTCTCAAATATACGAGTTCATATACTGCTCAATCCCAGATCTTAGTTATGATTTATACATGTGCATACGTAAAAATTGTATGTTATGGTAATAAGTATACCATACTTATGTCCAAGCTCCTTAATCATTATTTGCATCTTAAATTCAAATGAACTTATTTGAAGTGAAATAGCTGTTGTCCAAATCAGTTCACAGTTCATTTTCCAGCTTGTATAACACAATGCAATATTCATAGATTAAATAATAGAAAATTCAAGAGTTCTGAAATCTTTCATTCCTTTTTGAATATGTATTAATATATTTACCTCAAAATAAAGTCCAAAGATAAATCTTGCAATGTCACGGTATGCTTTTAGTGAATCAACCTTAATTTCATCCAGCGTCTTATATTCTTGCCACTTGCTTATGCAATCAACTATATTTTCAGCATGGTAAATATGGCGATGCTTATAGTATTCAGAATCAGCTGCTGTTCCCGCAAAATATGTGATAACATGTACATCAAGGCTGCTTAATAAAGTGTCCAATTTTAACAAAGATCGATGTATTTCAGCATAATCAAAGAGTAGAGTTGAAGAATTCCCAAACAGTGTGGAGCATACAGATCGCCCATCGATAATGACGAGGGGACGAGATTGGCTTTCAGACCTAAAAAGATGATGCAAATATTAGCTGATCACTTAACTTGATGAATTTAAATCGTAAGTGAGACAGATCATTCATTGTTTAATGCAAGCAGTATCTCCTAAGTAGCTAAAACAACAATTGCTGTTTCAACTCTTGAGGTCAAATGCGAGACAGTGTGATTTCATACCTACATTATTGAAAATATGAATACTTGTTACAACAGATATAAATTTATTAACTTATAAAGTATGGGTACAACATAAGCAAAAAAGTTTGGCTTATATTATACATAACTTACAGACTATTATAGTTTAATACCATCTTACAGTTTGTTGTCAAAATACTAAATATTTGCAATATACGCTAGGAATTCCAGGAACCCTGGTCTGACAGGAACCTATCTAATGGTCTAATTTGGCCAATTTTGCTTGCATCTTATTGTTGTTATTTTCAAGAAAAAAATTAAAAAATGATATTGTACTCTACTCAAACAATCCTTTTCAAATATACCTTTTAAGTATAGGTATTTCCCCTTTTACATGTATGAGAGTCCCCTTATTTTAGTCCCAGATTTTAAATACAATTTGTAATTTTAGCTTAAAGCAATACATAAGCTGTTTGAATTTGAACTAAAGGCATCTGACCAATGCACAGACAGTATAGAGCCATAAAACGAATGTCATTCCCATTTCCAAACCATTCCTATGTTCATAGATTGGTGAGAAAGATCAGTAATGCTTCGTTTGGAATTTAAATTTGAAAAAGTTCAAAAATATAATTTTTGGTAATTTGGCAAACGGTTACTTAAGTAATGATGCTCATAATTGGTATTATCGAAAATAAGGTCAATTAAATATTACTTATAAAAATATCTGCATACTTCTCATATGAAGATTGACTTGAGAAAGATATACTTAGGTGATTATTTTTAAATCAACAATGAAAAGCAAATTAGAAAAAATTACTTGAATCTTACAAGCACATATTTCTTGATTACAAGCACATATTTTACAAGCACATATTTCTTGAATTTAAAATTACAAATTGGATATGATACTTAGATTGATTTTATGTAATCGAAGCTATGGAAGAATAAATAAATGACACTTTGGAAGAGAAGAATAAATAATGAGTACTTTGAATGCGGAATAAAAAATAAAAGATAAAAGTTGTGGAAAGAAATTCAAGGTAAACTGTCGAACGAAGTGTGTTGGCGTTTTGCCCTCTGATAACTTTTGTTATATTTTTAGGATATTCTGATCATTAAGGAGTGAAAATTATTTAGAAACTTATATGGTAAAAGTCATTACATTTTCTATGTAGTATGTGCCTCGTCTCTAGATGTCTCCTTTTTTGATAAGCCTTGTTTTTATGAATAACGTGAACATGTGGCTTATGTATCCTGTAGCTCCAATGGGTCACAACATTTCCCCTAAGCCCCTGGACCTATCCCAGTCTTATCCAAATTATCTCTTTCAGTTTCTCGGCCAGATTTGTAACATAAAACTAGTTATTACGGAATGCGATGAAAGAGACTTGGAAGAAAAATCACGCAAAAGAAAAAACAAGTCCAAAACCTACCAATCCCAATCAGATTCCTCCTGCACAGAAGAAGGTGATACCGTGCCTGGGAAAACACAAAGTCTCTCTCTCGCAGTTCCCAACGTTGTTGCCGTAAAAATCATGGATGTCATACATCTCCCAGACATACACCCTCACATTGATATTGAGTTACAAGACTTTTTATCCTCCATCCCTGAACCAAATACAGCACTAGGGCATTTCAACGTCCACCACCCATCACGGAGCACCAACCAAAGCAGAATGCCTTGATGGAGCTCCAGGTTGATTTAGACCTGTGTTTGCTAAAGATGGTGGGTATTTCATAATATCCTAGTTGATGTCTCCTGTTCCTCAGCATCGCTAGTCATTTGAAACATATTATATGAACCTTTTGGAAGTGACCACTATTTTATGGTCATCACTTTCCGCCATTTAAATTTAAAACCAACAAAAGCTCAAAAATTCAATTTCAGTATGCCAGATTAGAAAAGTTTTCACTTATGTCTTAGGGAAAAGCTAGTTTTCTTCCCACCAGAAGACCTGGATACATTTAAATCTTGCTACGATCACTTTGTAAAGTGTATTGACCTAGCTGCTGATATCTCCATCACATTGAAGAAGAATTCTCATCATTATAAACCATAGACATTCAATGAGTTTAGTTGTTTTTAGAGAATTTACATTTTGCTACAGAGCAAATTTATTAATGAATAATTTATTTAAAAATAAATTCCTAAATTATGATTAGCCCTATATCATCCAAATGTCGAATTCTGACTCTGTGGTCAAATTCTAACAATTTTTTTATTACATGCATTGGGGTCATGTAAATAAAAAATAATCATAAAAATTGGTTGATTAATTCTGGACGTACGAGTAGAATACTCCCACAGCATCAAGTTAAGAATTTAGAATCCTGAGTTCAGTGGCAGTCAGTCTCTCCTGAGACCCATAAATACTAATTTAAAAACAGCAGATCCCCAAATCTTAAGGTTTAGACAGGCTGACCCCTGAATCAACAGAACTTAGGAGTGGGAACTCATAGTTTAATAGCAAAATCTCTGACCGAGACCCACTATACCAATTAAAATAAAATAGTTCCTCAAATCTTAATTTAAACAAGCAGTACACCCACAGCAATCAGATGGCAGTCTTTGCTTAAGATACACAATACTATTTTGAAAATAAGTGATCCTCAATCCTCATGAAAATAACTGATGCCCAAGATTAGGCAGGCAGTACTACAGAATCAGACTGAGGAATTGGAACCCAAAGTTCAACGATAGAGTCTCTATTTGAAACCCACAACACAATTTGAATATAGCAAATCTTCCAGTCTCACAGTTCAAACAGGCAGTGCCCCCTGAAACATTAGGACTGACGAGGTGAAACCCAAAGTTTGTACAGTCTCCGCTTGAGACCCACAATACCAATTTGAAAACAGCAGATCTTCAAATTTCACTGTTTATGCAGGCAGTACATCTGTAGCATCAGGAGTTGGAACCCTAATTTCAAAGACAGTGTCTCTGCTTAAGATCCTTAATGTTACCTTAAAACTCTGAAATCTCATGATTTAAGCAGGCGGAACTAGAAGTTTAATGGCACAGACTCTAGTTGAGACCCAAAATACTAATTCGAAAACAGCAAAAGAGATGGAACCTGGAGTTCAGTGACAGTCTCTGCTTGGAATCCAAAATACTAACTTAAGAACGGCTTTTCAAGTCTCACAGTTTAGGCAGGCAGTACACCACACCTGTGGAATCAAGATTTATAGATAAAAATTTGAAATTATATTGTATATATTTGTACATAGTTACCTATCTGTTTACCCTATTACTTGCTTGTAGTCAAACGAATTTAAACTCGATGTGTATACTCATCAATGAATAGTTACTGTGATCACCTTCTGGCTCCATCATTACATTCTAATTTTCCTATTATATTGCCCTTAGTTGTGTCTTATTATATTATCATTAGATATACATCAACGAAACTTTATCACGTCACTTGTGTTATTGAGGAATTCTATAGTACATCTTCAATTTCCACAGACGGAAAATAACAAAATTTTCATATTGGGAGAAGAGATTAAATGAAAAAAGAATCATTAAATTGGTTTGACTCATATCATCCAAATTTAATAAAGTCACAATTATTTTTTTGCAAGTCTATTATGTAACAAGTTGTAGTGATGAAAAAGTGAAAGTCAATGATGGTATTTTTATTAAATACAGTAAAATTAATTTTTTTTTTAATTACACATTTTGTATCATTATTTTTTTTACATTATAAGATTATAAAGAATGTCAACGAAGCTGTAGAGTATATTTTTTCATACCTTACGATCAATTCTTTCTTAATAACCTTACGAACTATATGGAAAGAAATTACCGTTAGGATGACTGTAAAATCCATCTGTTGCTATAAAGTTTTTTCCGTCAAATAATTTTGAACAAAAACCATGGCTCTTTTGATAAATGGAAAATAATTTATGAAGTTTTATCAAACATTGTCATTTATGCAGCAAGACCTTGATCTTATCATCGCTACTAATTATACCTATTGAAATTATTTACTATATTACCTAATGAAAATATGGTATGTTCAAAAATTACCTGCAGCAAAGATTATAGTAATTAGCTCTGTTCCATTCTCATTATTTACTAACAATGAGGGCACAGGTTTGAAAATAATACAAATTGCATATGTTATTAAAAATCATCATCTTTTACTGATTTTATGTGCTTTTATGGCAAATGGTCAAAACTTAAACTTATAGAATGAAACAGATTCACGGAACAAGCAACAGTTTATAAATTTTTTAAGCAGACATAGATATATGTCTGCCATTCTTGAATTTTTCACCCATCAAGTACAATACAATATACAGCTTTTCTCCCCGCTATTGGAAAATGTAAAACGTCATAAGAAAAAACAAGTTTTATCACTTTTGGTCAACTGTTTAATGCAAAACTCAAAAATCATCGCAAATAATCCATCATTTTCAAATGTCATCGTGATACTTGGGAAAGTGCCACTTCCACAATCCTTTCATAATTCATTGGGTACATATTATAACATATCAATCTCTATATTATTTTTTTATTTTTTCCTCAAAAGTTTACCTATCATCATCCCTAACCTACTATCATCATATCAACTAATAATTCTTAATTTCTTCGATATCTCTGTTATTTATAGATCTTATTAAGTATAAATAACTATGGATACAATTTTGCTAATTGATTGCCTGTGAAATTAAAACTTTTAAAATTTTACCATATAATCAGCCCGGTTGTGGCAATAAAATTTGCAATGTGTGAAAAAATATAATAATAATTTCACCGATTTCAATTATGTTTTTATCTATTTTTTATTATTAATATGGGTGCACTAGATATAATATAAAGATTTCCACACACAAAAATATTATATCAAATAATTCTTGGAAAATAAATGAACTGAAATTTGTATAATTTATCAAAAAAGATGCATGCGCCTCTAAGAGAATTAAAATATAAAAGATAGAATTAACCAGGCATTCTCGAAGATATTCTCATCGAAAATTTTCTGCTAGAATTACCTAGACATATTAAAATTAAACTCTGTATAAAAGATTCAGGTCTAAAACTTTAACTTAACAGATGCTTTGGGCAAGAGTTAGTTAGCCATTAGGTTTTTGTTATGTTAAACTATAAAATGCCATGATCTTTTGTTCAGCTGGTGAATTAGACAAAAAACATTTTAATTAAATAACAAATTATAATTAAAGCAAGATTATTTCAAGCTATGAGAGTTTGAATAGACTTGAAACACAACACATGTGAAAAAACATTCAAAATAATGAAACATTACTTACACTTCATTACTTTTACTTACACTTTATTAATAGAGTACCTTGTTGCAAGGGGTACGTTGATACGGCAAAAATTAACAAGCATAATTTATGTTTTAACATCACAAAAACGTGCCTACTTATGGATGAGTACAACATTTGTGACTGCACTACCCACCACCGGCTTTAAGCTCCGTGAACTAAACAAATATATGAAATTGTTCTAGACTATTTTACGTCAGATACTAAAACTCAATTAATATCGAAGGTAAATAATTCCAGTAAGTAATCGGAATTATACCTGATATTTTTATAAATCAATGATTCTATTAATAATTGTTAGTTCTTTGAAAAAGTCCTTTGGGGCACTTGGGTACTCACCCAAGTGGATTAAGATATGGGAGACATTGAAATGCATCAAAGTGAAATCATAAGTGCACAGGTTTTCCAATTTGGCAAAGTAAAGTTTTTTCTGAGTATTTAAAAATCAATAATACAGTACTCTATGGGCTGTATTTACAGCAAGTATTGAATATTTGACTTATGAATATATAAAATACTTAGAGGGTAAATATCTTAAAATTTGCTACACAAGTTTTAGACTTTCTTTTTCAATGAGAAAAGATTTATATTAGTTTTGATACATAATTTAGTAGTTTGTTTAATTAAAAATTCAGAGTTACGACTGATTACAATCTCTGACAATACAAATTGTTTTTATCATTATAGAATTGTGTATTATTATCACCTTCATATAATTTAGCTATATAACAAAGTGCCCCATATAATGTATATAAATACCCTATAGGAGAGGCAGAATGATACAAAACTCATTTTTTTGCTAACGTCATTATAATTTCTTTATTTTCTATTTTGACAATTTTCTGAATTGCTGTTGTAATTTTTGTTAATTACGACACGCTTTCAGCAAAATAATTTCATATTTTACTTATATTTATTACACGAAACATGAAGTTAAATTTTTTGCATCAATCTGCACCACTATTATATTTATATGCACAACCTATTTAGTTTACATGTAATTTAAAAAAAAATGATATTTTCCTATATTTAATAAAAATATGTCATTGAACTTAAATTTTCACCACTATATCTCGTTACATAAATTTACAGAAAAAATGTAGACAAGAATTACGCGTAACAGCGTATTTTTCACATTTGTTGTAATAAACGTTTTCCGTAGAATCAATCTTTCAAATAAGTTTGAAAACTTGCATTTTTTAACATAATCACTTCATCTTTTGTAAGGCAAAGCAAATTTTATTGACTGAACTTCTAAAGAATGTTAATTACTATATATATATTTAAACCATAAACAATTTTTAGGAATATAAATGAACCGAGAAACATGTCAAAATAAGACATATTTCCTGAACTATAACTTCTTTTCAAACTATATAGTAACTTTTTTCAATTCTTAAATGTCTATTTAACAACAAAAGTATATATGTGTGTTAATGCATGTTATCTAAAGTATGTTTATATTAAATGTAATTTTATCAAAATATAATTTTATTAAATTTTAAATGTAATTTACTTGTCAAATCATAGTTAAATAAATTATAAATCTTTTAATCAACCCTTTGTATTATTGTCATACAGTGAAATTGTACATTTTTTCAAGTCTTTTTGAATATAAAGCATTTTGACCTTTTGTGATAGTTTCAATAAAGAAATCACAAATGCATTTGTATATTATCCAAGACTTCTGCATAATATGCATATCATCTGGTTAAATATGCAAATTAATCTATCTATACCTATTAGCATTATATTCAGATTATGCATTATGTTCAGATTAGC
Source organism: Druceiella hillmani (assembly GCA_039881145.1). Lineage (NCBI taxonomy): Eukaryota > Metazoa > Arthropoda > Insecta > Lepidoptera > Hepialidae > Druceiella > Druceiella hillmani. Next base: position 23,188,334 of record JAYKKI010000004.1, on the reverse strand, counting down.
ATTCCCACAATGTCTACAGTTTAATACTTAACTGATATCTTCTTAATAATTTGTAGTTTCCAGGATAATCTTACCTTCTAATAGGTGTTTTTTTAGAAACATCCAACTTTAAATTTAAAAATGTCATGATAATAGCTATGCTTCATTGATCACCGCGGCTACTTGGAATGAAGTGCAATTTGAAGGTCTAATTCTCAGCCACTGCAATAATGCAGCGAATGCTATCTTCCAAGTGGTTTAACGTCTGTGGTTCATCGGCATAAACTAGCGACTTCACCTTTCCCTCCTACATCCATATGTGTGATATAAAGCACCCCAAGCAGTGACTTTTTGTGGACATAACAAGTCTTAATAATGGCAGAGGCAATTTCTTCACTCCAAATCTAGCAATTTTCTTTATTGAAGTAGTCATTCAATCAAAAATGAGCCTCGTCGCTGAATAAATCACTGCTCGAAAAAGTGATTGAGAATTGGACTTGTAGATTGCGCTCCATTGGAGCCAACCACAGCGCCCATATAATCAAAATCGTATATAAACACAAATGGGATAAAATTACCTTTTCAATAAAGCCAACACCACAGTCATTATCATGATTTTTATGTTTGTTTTCATTTTACAATTGAATACTTCCAAAAAAAACACCATTATAAGAAATTTGTTTATAGATATTTATTTTTATGGTACATATAAAGCTTTGCACTTTATCAGTCTAATAGATCAATATTGAATCGATTTTGTATATTGTTCTCTTGCACATAGTCAGGTCAAAAAAAAGTTGATCAGAAAAATTTGAAAATCCTATTAATATTAAACAATTTTTTTCAGATATAATTTAATAAAAAAAAATTAGTCCCCAGAATTACTCTCTTCATGAAGTGTGCTCCATATGAAGATTTTTTGTTATATTTTACAACATTATTAATGTATTGAACGCCACAGTCGTATATATGTGATAACGAAATTTGGGCATCATTTCGTCAGCCACATTTATGCGACAAGACTTGACAATTTTACAACATTATTGTCGTTTTTAGTATTCAGGAAGTTTATTTACATTTACAGAAGTTTATTCATATTGTCTAGACATCTTTGTAATTACAATGATGAACAATGAGGAACAAATTTATGCACTTAAAAGTATGGATTTTAATACAAACAAAATGTTTTTGGTCGTAATAATATGTCAATGTTTAATTTGGTATTGAACGCCAAAATTACGTATATGCATCAATAAAGAAACGGTTCGATTAACGATAATAGTCTAAGTTAATTGAAAATTACTGAAAATGTAATTTAAACGTTTGTCTAATATCTAATATATAACATTTCATTACATCTGAATTCAGTTTATATAAGTTTAAAGAAACACTGATAAAGATTTACATAGTAACCGAGTAATATGTATGTACTTTTTAAAGACTCCTTCGACGCAGATTTACTTCTCTAATTGGTTGATGTTTTCCTAGTAGCTACTATGCCATTGTTGCATCTATGCGACCCACTTATGACGTCAAGGCAAGTGGATTAATCCACTTGCCGCTTGAATTGTCAATTTTATCTGAATGAAGCGATTAAATGGCTGAGAAGTTTTGTTTGTATTATTTTCATTTCACATTTTATTTGTTATTTTAATATTATTAAACCTTTGTTTATTTATGGTTTTTTATTTTCTCTATAATGTATGGAAATTTATGGCATATTTTAGATGTAAAATATAATCAAGTAAGAGGTATAGTATTCTGTAATTAGTTGTTATTTGTTCAGAAAATAGCGGGAATAAGCAGCACAGACAGTAAGTTTTCAGTTTATTATATACAGAGTATCACATTTATGCTACCTACACGAAGATAAATAATTTCAGTACTTGTATTTATACTTACATATAGAATACACCTAAACAGCTTTAAATTAAAATACTTGTTTTAATATATTTGCAACTATAGCATAGTATTAACAGCATGATTATCAAGTTATAAGAAATGTGATGGTAAATCTGCAATTGCAATTTTATAATTTTATTGATATTAATACCTGTAGATGGAAATGAATGGATTATTTCAATACTCTCTCATATAATATTTTAACCTTTGTGCCTAATCGAACTTATCCCCAATGAATTTTTAATCGAGTTATACAGTAGCACTTCCAGCAGCTATCATTAATGCAAATGGTTGAAAAAACTTATAATTACTCTACTTTTCAACTTTATTACTTGGGTGTAATGTTAAAAATTTTTTCTAAATATTATAAAACCAACTTCAACTTCGTGTAAAACCTTCAATTAGTGAGTACAACACCATTTATTGAAAGGTGAAATTGGGATATTCATTCTCAAAATGTTCATTAACACAGGAAAAATAAAAAAAAACAATTTCAAAATGTCAAAGTGCAACAGAATACTAGGCAGTTTGTCACATTGTATGGTCGTTAGGTGATGCGAGATTAAAATTTATACATACTCATTAGAAGTTAATTTGGCACTGAGAATTTAATTTTCAACATATCTTTCATTCAAGTTTTTATTAAATTTGTGTCTATCTTGCACACTGTTTCGAAAGTAAATTATAAGCTCAGCATTTGTTTACAATATTCTTTTTGTAAAAAATCATATTTGAGTATATATTTTATATTTCTATATGATATTATATTACATAACACATCACTAGTTCTTCTACCAACATATATCACAGATTTTGGGCTTGCCGCTAGGGGCACGGTGCATAGAAAAATGCTTAGCAGTCAAAAGGTCAATTACATAAAAAAACATTTTTTTTTTCCCAAAATCTTTTGACACTTGTTAAATTGTTCTGTAATAAGTCTTAAATGCCCTCTACACTACTCGCGAAGTTACCTCAACGAAGTGCTCGTCGAAGAAGAGGTAAGCACATAGCGAATCGATGTACTCTACACTATTTTCTTCGCCCAACTTCGATCAACTTTGCGAGTAGTGGAGTGCAATTGTGACGAATCAGGTAGTGAGTGGTAATTATTTCTTATATGTGCAAATTTTGAAAACCTATAAACACCACATATTTCTATTAAATTGGTAATATATAGTTCTATATAATAAACGAATGTTTACAGCAAAATTTCATTTTTACTAAACTGCTAGTTATTATTTACTTGTGGAAGACTGTGATGAATATGTTCCCTCTAGAACAACTTGTACAGTATTACACTCGTATCATATTACACTCATATCATATTACACTCATATCTTATTACACTCATATCGTATTACACTTGTACGGCAATATCCTCCGCTCCCCTATATTAATTTTTATACTACTTGTATATTCAAAAAAACATTTCAATGGACGTTAGAAATGGAAGAAATAAAAGTTCTTGAAACTTAGTTAATAATATTATTTTAACACCGCACATTCATCTGACTTAAGGTCTGTTAAGATACTAATTTGCACTGCAAATTTTACAGGATTATTGATAAAAAAATTAAAAATTATTTTTTTCACTGATTGCTGTAATACATAGAAAAGAATATATCAAATGCATCATCAGCAAACATCATGAAGTCTGAAGACGCCATCGCCGCTGATAATACCGTTGATATTCAAAAAGTAAAAGCAAAGCTTATTATGACCATTGAGTTCTCTCTTTATGTGCACATAAAAAATGAAAAGATAGTTCATAGTTTTCGATGACTCCGGCTACACGCGCAAGATAACCAATGTTGAGAAATTTAATTTCAATTCATCTCGAAAACAGTAAATCAATGACGACGTATGTTACTCAACTTGTGGATATAGCGCAGAAATTAAACAGAACTGGTTTCGAAACAAGTGATGAATGGATTGGTTCTTTGCTTTTAGCAAGATTACCAGATAAATTTTGGCCTATGATCATGGCCATTGAACATTCAGGTATTATAATTTCCGCTGACATCATAAAGACGAAGCTTCTAGACATGAGTTCAAACCCGGACATTGGCAGCAATGAATCAGAATGTGCATTCCTGGCAAAAAGTTGGAAGCGCCATAGACAGGGCGGCAAAGTTGGTAAAACTACAGAAATATCATCTCGATCTGTCAACATCAAAACAGTAAAATGTTATCGATGAAATCCAATCGGTCATTATCAGCAATGGACATTATTTCAAAAAGAAATGTCCATTGCTGCAAGAACGATCAGTTAATGCATTCAGTGTCGTATTCCTAAACGGAAAATTTGATCTAAATGAACGGTACATCGATTCAGGGGCCAGTAATCAGATGATAAATTACGAAAACAATATTGTAAATATGTCATATAACCTGTCAACTAAGGAAATAATTCTTGCAAACCAAACGAGTATGCCAGTGTTGTGTTCAGGAGACACACAGATTACTACGGTTGTGAATGACTCTGAATATGATATTACTGTTCAAAATGTTTTGTATATTCCTGATCTATTTAATTCCTAATCTATCTAATTTGTTGTCTGTTAGTAAGCTAATAGAAAATGGTAACACTTTGTTACCTTTTTCTATTAGGTACCAGAAAGGAATTTGTTACATTAGAAACAAGCAGAATAAGCTGATTGTTAGCATGTTTGTTGTACAAACATGCTAACAATCAGCATATTCATAGTCTCAAATAGTATAATTATTATATAAGAAATAAATAGTCACCGATAACTTTATAAATATTTAATTGTATGCAAGACAAAAAATTACTAAATCACCAATCTGCATTTTGTCTCTTTTCATGGTAATTACAAAATAAATTAGAAATAAACAAAATACAGCAAAAATATAAAGGATTTACCTTTTTAGTTAAAACTTCAGTGAAAAATTTCATCATTATCATTGAATTTGATCGAAATATTTAATTTTCAAACCTGTAGACTCTTAGTTGATCAAAGACGTCAAAGATTGTCCAGTTTTTGAACTGTTTCATAATAAAGATCAGTTATAGAAAAAAATCAATTGTACTTAAAATATCATACAATGTTATGAACAGAAAATTGGTCAAATATTAGCCTCAAGGCATTATTGTTTCTTTTCTAGATTACAAACAATAAAAACCCCATTAAATTTGCTTATTAAGCTGATTGTTTGCATGTTTGTTAGCAGCTTCAGCAACGACTTCCACTATGGTATTGTATAGACAGCTAGGCCATATAAACAGTAGAGATCTAAATATAATGAAAAATGGTGCAGTAGAAGGGATTTCGTGCAAAGATAAAGCTGATATCAGTAAATTCAACTGTACAGTGCGCTGTGAAAGTAAACAGACAAGATTACCCTTTCCATATAGCAGAAATAGAAGTGAAAGAGCGTTGGAAGTGGTACATGCAGATGTATGCGGCCCAATGGAAGTGAAGTCTATCGGACTATCCAGGTACTTCTTGCTTTTTGTGGATGACTACAGTAGGACATACAAATGACATATTTGTATATTTCTTGAAAAATAAAAGTGAAGTATATACACATTTTAAAGAGTTTAAATTAATGGTTGAAAAACAAATTAATGCCAGTATCAAAGTTATAAGATCTGATAATGGAAAAAAATTTTGTGAAACAATCTGGTATTTTACATCAGCGTACAAATCCATATACATCAGAACAAAATGGTTTATGTGAACGGCTAAATCGAACCAGTTCTTTAAAGAGCTAGGTGTTTACTTTTTGATGCTAATTTAGATAATAAGTTTTGGGCTGAAGCAGTAAATACGACTGTATACTTAAGAAATAGATCGTTAGCTTCAGGGTCAAACCATAAGACGCCTTTTGAGCTCTGGACAGGCAGGAAGTCAGATGTCAGTCACATACGTATATTTGGCAGCACGGTCATGACCCATGTACCAAAAGAGATTAAAATGGGACAAAAAGGCAGTAAAGCATTACTTAATTGCATATACTGAAAATATAAAAGGTTACAGATTATACAAACCTGTTACAAAGAAAGTCATTACCAGCAGAGATGTTACTGTCATAGAGCCAAATAACGACTCCGATATATTTCAGGTCAGGTTCAGCTTTATATGCCCGGTCAAGAAAAATAAAGTTTTAAAGTTAAATAAAGCCATTTATGGCTTAAAACAGTCTGCAAGAGCATGGTACAAAAGAGATGGTAGTTGTTTACAAAAATTAGGTTATAGAAATTCTTTGTATGAACCTTGTTTATATATTAAGCAGAATGGCATTGTTGAGAAATTTGTTGCCTTATTTGTCGATGATTTTTTTGTGTTTTCAAATTGTGCTAAAGAAACAGAATATCTTAAAAATGAGTTGCAGTCCAGATTCAAGTTAAAAGATTTAGGAAATTTAAAGCAATGTTTAGGTATGTGAGTCAGAAAAGAAAACAATGTACTCATTTTTGGTCAGCAAAAATTTATAGAATATTTATAAAAGAAATTTAATATGGAAAATTAATAATTAATAAATAATTAATGGGATAGATAAGAAATGAGAATAGAAAAAGATAGTAATGTTTGTACTTAAGATTAGAAAAAGATAGTAATGTTTGTACTCAATATCCTTATCGACAGCTAATTGGTAGTTTGCTATATTTGTCAATTTTAACGAGACCAGATATATCCAGATATATTAATAATAATTATAATGAAAGCCACTGGATGCACGCAAAACGTGTTTTGACATATTTGCAAGGTACAAAATGTCAGGCTGTATAATATCACATGAGTGTAAAAAGCAGCAAACTATTGCCCTATTAAGTACTGAAGCTGAGTACATAACTATATGTGAGGCAAGTAAAGAAGCTATCTATTTAAGAAATATCTTAGTTGTATTAAAATATAGAAACAATTCGCCTGTAATACTTTATAATGATAACCAAAGTGCTAAAAAACTAAGTGCAAAATTGTTAATTTCATAAAAGGAGTAAGCACATTGATGTTAAATATCATTTTGTCAGGTCTGCTGTAAATAGAGGTTTGATAGAAATTGGATATTTAAAAACAGAAGATATGCCTGCAAATATGTTGACTAAAAGTTTGAATCCATGTAAACATTTGAAATTTGTAAATGAGTTAGGGATTATAAAGGTTGTCAATGTGTAATTTTAATTTGTTTATTTGTGATATGTTAGCCTGTGTTATCGCATTATTTCAATAAATATTTTAATAATAATTGACATACCCCGTTAATGTATTCAAATAAAGATAACAAATAAAGCCATCTGCTGACGATCATGTATATCCAGATAACAAATAGCACCATCTATTGACAACTATGTATTAATTTATGGAAGTAATAAAAGATAAATGTCAGTCGATTCTAAAACCTCATACCGCGTTTCATTAATATAATTAAATAAAAATGAAATAAAATTTCTATGAATTAAAAAACTTGTGAGCCATCACTATGAAATATCTAAAATCAGATGTGATACATCTATATTTTTTTTGTATTGAAATATTTTTATTTGAGCACAGTGACAATGAAAAAAAACAAATATGCAGACAGTTGTCAATAATAAATTTTAATTTCATTTTATTATGTCATTTTTATGAAATAATTGAACACAGAAACATTTCTTAACAATCTATTGTAAATATACGCTACAAACGACCGATACAAACGAGTAAAGTTGTAAGCATTAGTAAATAAGAAACAATGCTGATCTAAATGAAGTAAGAAAGAGAAGACAAGAAACTGGCCGAGTGGCAGATAAGCTAAGAAGCTAGCCGAATTGAATCGGAAAGAGCCAACGATACACGAACTGGCCAAATAGCAAGTCTGGCCATCAGAACGTTTTACCTCCCATCCAAACGAGTCATTAGGCATTTCACATCAATAATCCATTTTACTAATTTTAACTATACACTTAAACACATTTAAATGAAACCACGAGATGTAGTATTATTTCTACTACCTTTAAGTTCTTTACCAGATGTCTGCTAATAGGCCCACCTGAAGATGTTGTAATACACCGAAACCTAGGTCGTGGTAAAGAAAGTAAAAATAATACTACATCACGTAATTTCATTTAATTGTGAATAATGAATTTCTACAAAATTAACGCCAAATATATTCAATATACGCTTAAAAAAATAAAATACCAATATAAAATTTCATACACATTACACATCTACATAGTCAGTTATAAACATTTCCACAATAATATGTTTCTTAAATAAACTACTAAGGTGGCGAAAAGGTATGAACGATACCAATATTCGACGATAACAACATTCAAAATCTGTTATCATTGAAACGGTAATATAGATGTTGCTGATTCATAGTCTCAAATAGTACAATTATTATATAACAAATAAATAGTCACCGATAACCGTTATAAATATTTAATTGTATGCAAGATAAAAAATTACTAAATCACCAATCTGCATTTTGTCTCTTTTCATGGTAATTACAAAATAAATTAGAAATAAACAAAATACAGCAAAAATATAAAGGATTTACCTTTTTAGTTAAAAGGTATACAAACTTCAGTGAAAAATTTCATCATTATCATTGAATTTGATCGAAATATTTAATTTTCAAACCTGTAGACTCTTAGTTGATCAAAGACGACAAAGATTGTCCAGTTTTTGAACTGTTTCATAATAAAGATCAGTTATAGAAAAAAATCAATTATACTTAAAATATCATAAACTGTTATGAACAGAAAATTGATCAAATATTAGCCTCAAGGCATTATTGTTTCTTTTCTAGATTACAAACAATAAAAACCCCATTAAATTTACTTATTATTTTTTTAGTTACCTTTGATGTACAAAATTTAATTATCTTTGATTTCCTACAGAATATAGAATAAGTACAACTTACCGAAAAAAAAATTTTAAAGTTTTCCTTTATTTATTTGAAATAAAATTTACGGAAAACTGCGTTTTGTATCATTTCAAAGACCTCCCGTAGTCTATTTTATTAATAAATTAGTTGACGAGTTATTTTGATGTATTTTTTCAAATTAAATGGCCTTTTCTGTTGTCACTAAAGACTTAACATATAAATAAAAATAAAAAGACGATCACGTTAAATTTGCGAGTTTTACGTGATCGAACCTAAAATACAACTCGTAAGCGTAAAAAGGAAAGTCATCAAGTTTTATCCACCTTAAACGTTAATTATGATAAGTTCTTCATCAATTAAAATAAGAGATAATGGTAAAGGCTTATTTTTCTAAAGTTCACTTATAACCGTACTTTTTCAATCACTTTTTATTACATGTACATAAAAAAAACTTTTTGTATAATAATATCTTGCAACACATACCTGTGTTGATCCACAAGTTCTTTTAGAGATTTGACCTCTTTACATGCCACACACCTCTCCAAATATCCAAACAAGCCCCGCACACCCATTTCAATTACACTTTTGTAAGAATTATTTTTAACAGTCAACGTGCAGCAGACGTGCCCTTATGAATATGCCGTGCCTTATCGCACAAATGCAACTCTTTATATATGCGACTTCCTATTTTTAAGAGTTGACTTCATTGATAAAACAACATTTAGCGGGTTTTCCCGGGGAAGTATACATTGCCATATGAATAAAATTATAAACCCAAAATATAGAAAATATTGACTCAATAAATTAAACGATATTTTAGACAGCAAATTTTCATTGTTGATTATTAATTGTTAACCCTATATAGCTAAACTTCGCCCATGCTCCTTTAAAGCTAACCATCCGTCGAAATGATGGGTACATGGAAAAAATAATTTTTTATTTTGTTCACCGTTATGATAAACTCAAGAAGGTAATAGCCTTTATTCATCTGTCTCCATATGAAAAAGTGAAAAATATTTTATGCTGAGGAAGTACAAATGTATTTTATAAGTATCCGGCCCATTTTTCCCGCCTTCCTTTTTTCATTCGATACGTGTTTAAATTGCCGCTGTGACCTTATAATAATAGGGCATTTGAATGAAGTCGATATTTTTGTAAAAATCTTTCAGAGCAAGTTTAAAAAACCTCGTGACGAAGAGAATATTGCATATTACAAACAATTAATCGAAACTTTTAAAAGGAAAAAGTCTCAATTTTTTTGTTCATTAAATTGAAAAAGTTATTATCTACCAAAAAAATGAGAAAATTGTACTACGCAATATATAACTTAAACGCAATATTTAATGAGATGCTAAAAATATTTAATAAACTTCCTTCTAATGAATACTAAATAACAGGGCAGTGACGTTATAAGCCAGTTGTGTTTTGTATGGAGCGTTTTCGTGCGAATTGTAGTTCGTCAGTTTTTAAGTCGTTATAACTTTGTAATGAAAAGTTCTAGTATATCCTATATAATATACTAGGACTTTTAAATGATATTTTATGCAATCAATAATGATATGGTTTTATAATGCAACGACATTTTTCAAATTTTAACTGACACTTTATTTAAAATTTTAAATGAACATTTCTAAGACTTTTTTGATTTTTGAAAAAATGAGATCAGTTATTTTCGTTAATTATGCAATCCAAAATTAAATAGAAAAACATCTAGTTTCTTTTTTCGGCATATTTTTGAAACATAACGGCGTAAAAAATAATTATAAAAGAACAGAACTATGTATCTCGGCCCATATAGTGCAAAAATAATCTTTACGTTCACCACAAATAGTTACGTTGCAAAGAAAGCAAATACGTTTCATTATTAATTTTTTTTGTAATGACATTTTTCGGGAATTTTTCCTTTACGCTCTTTTCTCTCTGAAAACGTGAATGATTTCTCCCTTTCTTCAGAATTCGATTCTAGTTGGTTTTCCAAAGACGAACGAGGAACTAGTCTCGACTAGGGGACGGTTGCAGTTTTTGCCAAGAAAGAATCCTTGTGATGTTTTCTTTCACATATATAGGCATTAATGTTAGTGCCAATTTTACCTTTAACCATTTTAAGGGGTAATCGCCATAAAATAGTTTTACAATTTGTAGGTGTAGTCACCATAAAATCCAAATGTGGTATTTTTCTTTGTCCATCCGTCGATAAATTGTAACGAAGTATAATGTAACTGTCAATGCTAACAATATCTATCATCCCACAAAATTGGCCAACTTGTAGATTACGGCAACTGAATAATTAAAAAAAATGCTAATGGTTAAACTTTCAGAATGATTAAGGGAATTTATTCGAAGCACACACAGTATTGTAAAAAAAGTTGTGTTAAGCGATTACTTGATCTTCTTTGGTATCAGACAGTTCACAGTTTTCATTGCTTTAGACATTATATAACTGTAAAAATCACTGGTCTCACTAACGTAATCACCCTTCAAGAGTTCGGTATTGAGTTTTTAACACTTGTTATTGTTATTGCAAATAATGTACGTACGTTCACTTGAAAGAAACTCACGTTAAAGCTAACTATCCGAAGAACTTACATATATCGCAATTATCATTTTTATTTCAAAAATATGCGAAAACCCTTTAGTGCACGTGGCTATACCGCCTTAATAAAAACTGGTTATAATTTTCAATCGTGCTGAGGATATGGCCATATATTCAAATCTGATGACTCTTGCTTATTAGTGATTAATTTTGAAGCATAGGTTAATAGGCAAAAATTTTAAAAATGTGTAATAAAAAATTGGAAAAATATTCTCAAAAGTAAAACACTACAACTTGATCAAAATAAACTTTTAATTTTTTTAAACAAAACAACGTTTGTAGCGAGTGTTAAGAGAGACACATAGTGGAAGTACACTAAGTCATTTCGATTAACCATTTTATCGAACTGGTCATATTGCCCTCAATTACCATAATGGACCGTTTCCGTTTTTAAAATTTTGATATAATTTTAAATTTATTAAATTCTTTAAAAATTATTTAATACAATATTCTACGTATGATAAAAGATAATAACAAAAATGAGTGGACAAATTAGCTCTGGCTTATTTGTAGCTACGTTTATTGTCTTGAAAAAAGAATAACTCAAAATGAATTTTATAAAGTTGACATATCCTTAAATTGAGCATTCAAATAAACTACCAGTACTACTCGAAGGGATCAAAGCGATTGCTGTAATAAATTAATAACACCGTCTCCATGGTGGATAATAAAACAAAATCTTCGCCAGAGTATACGATATGACTCAAAAGAATTTTTCACTTTTGTCGGTAAGTTTATTTATTTAAAAAATGTTACATTTTAAGTTTATTATGCTTGCTTATTTTTATCATTAAATATTAAGTCAATAATACAAGGAAAAATAAAATGCAGCCTATTTTTCACCTAATTATTATTTTTATTTTCCATTTAGTTATATTCAATATGTCAAGTGAAAATTAAACCATCGAATTCTCTATGAGAAATATTTTAAGTAACATGTTATACATTTATTTTATTGCAATTGCGGGCGGCTATAATTATATAAAAATTAACATCTGAATCTGAATTTCAATCGAAAAATCGCGGGCTCGACAAATTAAAAGATTGCAGCTTTTAAGGATTTTAAAACAGCATTGGTGTAAACGCTATGACATATTATTTCAGCCACATAATGTATGATATTAAAAACTGGCAATATTGTTAATAAACTTCTACATACATAGATAACCATAGATAATCAAATAACCTAAGACCATAAGACTGCGCGCACTACGGTAAAATTTCGTGCCTATTATTTTCGCACAATTGTGAATTATATGGATATGCGCGTACAGCGTAAAAAAATCGAAAACTGATTTTAGTTCTTTAATTTACTGAAGATTTGTTGCGGTACGTTTTCACACGGATATTTTGTGTAGAGCGCACCGTGTGTGAAAAAAATCAAGCCGTATTTTCGAACTGCGAATCTTTGAAGACTATGAGGACAATCGTCGTCACCGGCATAAAATAAACTTCTATCAGAGATCCAAAAAGACGTTTTGAGTTTTCTTTAAATTCGCTATTCATGTTATTACTATTACTATACATAATTCATGTTATTATTCGTATGAGCATATTCGCCAAAAGTTGCGATTCGAATGAGAAAACTTGCGGATATCGCATGATAGCAATTTTCATTGAGATTTTAAAATGACACGGATATTATCGCACCACAGTGCGCACTAGGCCTAACATAAAAACTAAAACAGATATTTCAACACTATGGTATTCCCGCTTATTTACATTTAAGCTGCGCGTCGCTAGTTCTCATTATTCACCGGAATTTTCGGTAAATTCCCGTTAAGATACAATTGTGAGTTTTTATTACATGCGTTCGCATTTCTATCCAAATTGTATTGTTTTAGAGTTATCAACTATGTTTCACCGTGTTATCCTTTATGGACTCTAACAACTAAATTCCCGTGTAGATACACTTGTGAGTTTTTATTACATGCGTTCGCATTTCTATCCAAATTGTATTGTTTTAGAGTTATCGACTATGTTTCACCGTGTTATCCTTTATGAACTCCAACAACTAAATTCCCGTTTAGATACACTTGTGAGTTTTATTACATGTGTTCGCATTACTATCCAAATTGTATTGTTTTAGAGTTATCGACTATGTTTTCACCGTGTTATCCTTTATGGACTCTAACAACTGTTATATTTGGAATGTAAAAGTATACAGTACATTTTAGCTTATCAGTTTGTTTTTCTTGTTGAATAAATAACATTTATTAATGTATTAACTTTAATTTGTTAGTTTGTTTCCAAGAATTATTCAATTATATTAGCAGTAATTATTTATATTTCCAAGTCAGGCATACATGATTAGTGTTAATTTCATTATAGAAAAACAATTTTTACTGACAATTACAACTACACGCACGCGTATGTTTTTGTGAATATCTTATAGCACAATCTAAATATAATAAACCGTCAAGAATGTATTCTCTCTCTTAAGTGTGAGACTGTTATAGCCTATATAGTTTATAGCATTCTTTCTGCCACTTATGACATTTCGTACTTCTGCTCTCTTATTGCCTTGTGATGTAATGTATATGTCTAACACCTGCGCAAAGAAACTGGAGGGGAATGCTTTGTGAGTTGAATAATCTGTAATTTCTTTGATTATGGAAATTAAATTCGTATTTGAATATAAGAATGCAACGTGTTCTAAAAATAAATATTTCAAGCTAGCTACTTACAAACCAAACAAATTTGTGACATCTAATTGTGTTTCATTTTATATATCTTTTGAATCTTATCGTAACAATATTGCTATAGTTTTCACTTTCTGTTTTTTTAGTTCTTAATGTTTTCTTTATCGTAGCCTTAGAACATGAAATAATCCAGAAGGCGCATGAAGTGGAGTGACATTGTAGTGCGCTCGCAATTTGGCGTAATGCAAATTTTTAGTGATAGTGATAATAGTGACGATAACAATTATTTTGCTGATACGGAGTTTGACGATAACAATTATTTTGCTGATACGGAGTATGTACCTTGATTTCAGTTTTGTTATAATTTTTGTTCACGTTATATATTTCCATAATTTTCTTTGTATTTTATTATCCTTGTACAAGTTTTTATTAAGAAAACACCGAAAAAATTATTAAAATTGGAGAATTTTTGGAAGAGATACAATTTTTTTTCGAGACAAGGGTAAATGACATCAAAAACAAAATATTTCTTTGGCATTTTTAAATATATATGAGTAAAAAACCATGGCACTAAAACGGTTAATGTAGTACATATTTCTTATGTTATAATTCTACTTGATTGCACGGACGCTACTCGCCTTGTACGGAAGCGATTTTACTTGATTGAGCTAATGTTCTACAACATACTAAAAGTACCTATAATAAAAATAACGACGAGCTTAGTTCTTTAAAGGCTCCAGTCTAAAAATTTGCAAAGGGCCCCGCATTGCGTTGTTACGCCACAAGGCTACGATCTTAGAATGAAGAATACTCCAGAAGGCGAGAATACGCACAAAAGTGTGTCCAAAAAACTACGCATAAAATGCATAGTTTTAGAACACGGTTGTCAGTGCAATTTAAAACACAGCTCTGAAAGGTTATGTGCTTTCTACGTGACAATATAGCTTAAAATGCCGGCTTGTGCTATTCCCACCTGCAAAAATATCACTGAACTGAAAAAGAAACAAATGGGGATTACTTTTCATACGTAAAAACTATTACTTAATTTCATTTTCAATTAACTATGCAATTTTAAAATATCGAAGTAGATTATTATTATTAACAGAAGCACGCCATTTTTATTGGTGTTGTCACCTCTTAAAAAATTGTTTACCCAAATTAAAACATCTTAATTGCTCGATACTGAAAAATGTAAAATTTTATTTGTAAAAAAATCGGGATTTGGAAAATGCCGTTGGAGAATGTGGTATAACGTTTGAATATCCGTTGTCATATTCAATTTTAGAATATTTTACCTATTGCGTATATAATCACTATATGTAGGATTAAGGCAAGAAACACATGTTACTTTCATTAATTTCCGCCGTCTTCTTTAATTTCTTGAAAAATGCGAACCGATATTGTTTAAAATATGAAGAAATTTTATCACGACATTGAATGCTAATTAATATAAATAATTGTTTCGTCCTATTTTTAATTTCTTTAGTCTGAGATCGAATAATTTCAAACCTTTGGGCTTTTTACATCTCTTTTTACTTTAAGACACTAAGCTAATTGTTTTCTTTTTGCATTAAAAGTGTTAAGTGATGAATAAAATGGTAAAATGTGACATAGTTTTTAAATAATTTTAATATAAATACTTTGGCCAATGGTTATGGTCAGAATAAACATTTTAGAAATTTAACATGGCGGCCTTAATAATATTTCATATAAGCCAAGCCATAACCATATAAATTGATGCAAATGTGAATCCTACTGTTGCAAACAAATATATTTATATGCGTCGATTTCCTGAAGTTCATGGGTAAATTTATTCTGCTAGTAACACCGTGCGCGTTGCGGGAGGGCGCTAGTAGGCGGAGCGCGGTGCCCCCTCCACCGATTTTTGGCTTCACCGCGACCGCGAAGTGATTCGTGCGTATGCGCCTTCTGGATTACTTTATATTCTAAGGCTACGATTTTAGAATAAAGAGTACTCCAGAAGGCGAGAACACACGCAAAAGTGTGTTCAAAAACTACGCATAAAATGCGTAGTTTCAAAACAGCAACAATTTAAGACACAGCTCTGAAAGGTTATATGCTTTCTACGTGACAATATAGCTTAAAATGCCGGCTTGTGCTATTCCCACCTGCAAAAATATCACTGGACTGAAAAACAAACAAATGGGGATTACTTTTCATAGGTAAAAACGATTACTTAATTTCATTTTCAATTAATTTTGCGCGTGTTCTCGCCTTCTGGAGTACTCTTTATTCTATGTTCTAAGCATTTAACATATAAATTAAATTCAATATTTAGATACGTAATGGCGCGGATGTAGTGAAATAACAATATTCTTTCAAGTGATCGAAATGACGCTATTATTACGTTAATTCACATCTGTTCGACAATTTCTATAAATGAGAATCTATATCAGCGTTGCCAGAAAATCAAAATTAAATGTCCCGCGCGGGACAGGTTTGGTCCCGCTTTCGGGGATAACTCGACCGTGCGTGTAGCGACCTGAGGAAGCGCGGCCGGGTTGCACAGACAAATGTGGACTGGCCGCCCGCCCGGCGCATAATGATAATCAGAGCAGGGGGTGGTCAAGTAGGTACTCGATTTGGTGACAGCATCTCTTAAGGAAGATGGCGGCAAATTTTAAATGTGTACAGCGACCTCTAGTGACGGCTATGTGTCACCATGCAAGAGACACTACGAACACTCTAGAAAACACAGACAGAAACCGCTCAACACTGAGTCTGCTTGAAACGAGTGACAGATATTTACTGCGCGAAAACATATTACACGCATTTAATATTATAAGTTTTGTATATTAATTAAGTAAAAAAGGTGTTGTAGCTATTGTTTTGTTTTGTGTTCAGATCTTTGTTATTTTGTTTTATTATATATTAAGATCTTTGTTTTATTTTGTAATGGCGTGTATTGTACCGGGGTGTAATTCCTACATAGGACAAAGGACAAAATGTCATTTTTTTCCCTGCATCATAATGAAAGCCGGTAAGTGTTATCCATTATTGCTTATTATACAACATTTCAAAAATTAATATAAATTTTATACACTACCGGCGTAAAGCAATTGCGACGTTGCAGTTGTTTGTCAAAATTTAATTCGAAGAGTTGCAAAGTTTGGTTAAAACGAATTATTGTTTTGTTTAAAAGAAAACTTGCACTAAAAGATGTTTTAGTTAGTTATAGACGACATTTATATAAAAAAAATGGATTTTAAAAATATTACCACACAAATTACAATTTTGTGACAAAGTTTTTTCTTGTCAGAAAACTCCGAGAAATTACTTCTGACACACAGTTGGGTGTATTCGCCGGTAGTAAATTGGTTTTCCAAATATAATTTTTTACTAAATAATGTTATGAGCAGCATTTATATTTAATCAAACGTTGTTTGTTGTAAGTTTTCTTCCAATTGAAAGAGAGGAAAAGGCGGATTGATTGAAATTATTATACCTAACTTAATGTTTTGTTTTTTCGCAGGGCAAAAGCGTGGCTGAAATTGTGTGGCAGGGAGAATTGAGCAGTTACTTGGAATGACCTCAGACGTAAACATAGAATCTGCGGACGACACTTTACTAATGAGAACTTTAAAACTTTTCAGCCTAGGAAATTATTATATAGTAATGCTACACCGAGCCAGTATTTGCCAACACCAACTGAAGAAACCAGAGCAGCAGTCGAACAACCAAGCACGGCGCTCAGGCACAGTTGCGACAGGAAACTATCAGCAAGACCTTAGGGGCTTCTTTAGGAGAATGTCTAAGGTTATTTAAGTGATAATACCAAAATGTCCTTATGCACTCATTTTTTGCTTGCACAACTGAATATGTCAATAATTTTGAAATAACACATCTCATGAATACAACTGTTATTATAATTAAAGGAAGACGTACACTTAGAGGCAGCGTCTTTGGGGTCTAGATCGTTGAAGAGCGAAAAAGGCGGAAAGCTGAAGAGGTCCAGACTTGTAAGGAAGATTCATCAACAGAACAAGACGATTCAGCAGCTCAGACAGAAGTTAAGAAGTTAAAACAAATGTTAAAACTAATTTTATCAAAAGAATCATATATTTTATTTGAACAAGAGTGGATTTTTGACAAAAGTTTCAAAATATACTCCAACCACTAATAGATATCGCTATAATCATGTCTGCTTTGTGTATGTTTTTGCTTGTTTTCAGTTGTTGAGGAGTTGCCCACTTTCATTTATGCAATTACCACCTAGTTGATTCCAGAGTGCTACCTGGAGACGCCTGATACTATTTACAATTGTATTTTCTATTTTATTGAAAGTTTCTTGAATTTTATTCTTATAGTAATGATATTTAAAATATATTAAATTGTATAGTAATGTTATTTTCATATTTGTCTTTTGTGAAATATTTTTATAATTTTAATAAATTTATGGATTAAAATTACTTTTTTCTTTGATAACGCCATCTGTGATCAACAGAAAGTAAGAAATTACGCCATCTATGGGCATTAATAATAATTACACAAGTCTTTGTTCAGGAGAAGTGAGGCGAGGGGAAAGGGGAGTTACTTTGACAGCGTTTCGCCATGTATGAAAAAGTGTTACTCTTTTTTTATATGGGCTAGTATGGATCGTGTCCGTTCTGTATCGTATCTATTCTGTGAATCAGAGTCCGGACACTCCATACTAATATATTTTTTCATACAAATTTTCTGGTGTGCATCGGCTATCTCTTTCTAACACAACCAACTTCATTGTACTGAACCTTTTCTTGACATGCCATAGACTTATGCTATTGTCAAAATGCGTCTCAAAATGACTGTTCAATCGTTTAAAATGTAAGTAGCTTCATCGAGACTTATGCTTTTTACGCTTTCTACTATTGCTTTTGCATTTTTTATTTACTTTTAACTTTGTATATATATTAATAATATATTTGTATCTGTTTTAATATTATCTGCATCTATTTTTATTCGTTCAACCCTATTTACGTAGTTGTCAAATCGTGAAATTGTGTTTTCTTTTTATTATATTAATATATCTTTGTATTCGTTTTAATATTATTTCCATCCGTTTTCATTTATTTCATTTCTATTTACGTACTTTTAAAATCGTAAAATAGTTATTTTTAAAGATGTTTGCTATGTATGTGTATAGTAAATGTTCCAAAGGATGAAAATATGAACAGTTTGGCTAAATATTATTGTACGTCAAAACATAAAAATGTTATTTATTGCAGGTCTGAAAAACTTCGTACAAGAAACCAAGTGTGAATATGTTTTGGAAGGTAAACGTAGTATACTTTCAATAAGTGTATTAACAATTAGTGATATTAAAGCATCCATTACTTGTGTTTATTTTTAGGAATTCTTTTACTACAATTTAGGAAGCTAAGTAATTATCATATATTTATCCCTTACTTTATGTGTCATATATACTCATAATTTAATTTTTATTTATGACTAAGGCATTTAATAAAAGAGTTTTTTTAATTGAACTGTTTGGTGTTTTTTTATTTTAATCCAGTTTCGTATTATGTAAACAAAAGTGAATATAGGCACGTATGGCTAGGTCGTAAATCCAATGGCACATGCCATTTCTTTCTGACAGTGTTACAAAATTGTATGGAGTGTCCCATCTATTTAGTATATTATCTATGATGATAATGATACGGGAAGCGCGCGGGAGAGAGAGGTGTGCGGTGCGCCACGCAATCGGTGCGTGCGGCACGACATCTTCTGTTTCACTCTTTTCTTATTCTCATTTGTTTATAAATTTGAATTTCTCGAAAACGCACAATTACGTACGAAGGAATAACAAGAAACATAACTAGCTATTTTCAGGCACCAAGTACTTCCACCTCTGATCGTGACCTCGATGATATTATGTACAAAACGTCAGCAGCAGAAATTACTTCTATATATCACACCGCTAAACATTCGTTAAGCTACAATAGTATGGATTGTTTTCAAAAGTTATTGCCTCTCATGTACGCCGATTCTAAGATAGCCAAAAATGTTAAATGTGGTAGGACAAAGAGTGAAGCAATAGTCTGTGAAGTATTAGCAAAAGAAGCTTTGAAGGACGCAATTCAAAATTTAAACGAAGATTTATTTTTTTCGATTTCTACGGATGCCAGCAATAAAGGAAACCGGAAAATGTTTCCAATATGTGTGCGATATTTCAGTTTGGACAAAGGAATACAAAACAAATTAATAGATTTTGTGGAGAGTAATGACGAAACTGCCGACCAAATAAAGGTCCTTTTTGTGAAACATTGGATAAACATAACTTAAAATTATCGCAAATAACATCATATGGTGCTGACAATGCTAATGTTAACTTTGGTTCAAATCATTCTGTTTTCACGAATCTCGTTGCCAAAAACGAAAAAATATTAAAAGCTAATTGTTCAGTTCACATCTTGCATAACATGAGCAAATTTGCATGTGATAGATTAGACATCGATGTAGAAGCTATCATCTTAAAAATATACAGCCATTTCTCACATTCAGCTAAACGTTGTGCGGGATTGATGAAGATATTTGAATCTACGGAAACAGAGTGGGTCGAATTATTACGTCACGTAAATACAAGATTTCTGTCGCTCTGTCCTGCTGTGGAGAGAGTAATCAAGGTTTGGCCTGCTTCGAAAAGTTACTTTAATAAGCAAGAATCATGTGCGAAAGCCATTGAAAAGTTTTTGTACTCTGAAGCAAAGGAAACAAAAACTCTAGCCTACTTGCATTTTGTTCATAATGTGATGAGTGCTTTTGGTACATTAATGAAAGAGTCTCAGGGAAATGATATTGCCATAACAGAAATGCATGAGTCATTATGTCTCTTCTGCTCAAGGTTGACTCAAAGGCTAAAGGATAGGTTTTTTGGCTTCCAGACGAAACAGATTTTAAATAAATTGGTTGAATCTGAACGGACCAAAGCCATCGAAGACTTCAACAATTTTTACACAAATTGCCAACAATATTTAGACAAACGTTATAATTTTACAGATGAAAATATTTTTTCTAGACTTAAATTTATAAACCTGGAAAGTGAAGTTAGTTTTGACATGATTGAAAATGCTGTATCTTTAATAAAATTGACAAGCCATATTTCAATAGATAACTTATATGAAGAATTTAACTTGTTGAAATCATCCTTGGACATATTAGTGGGAAATTTTAAAGACACCACTGCCACTGCCGCACAGAAATGGCACCAGCTCTTTCAACAGTTTCCAAAAAAAGATACCAGGAATATGTTTAAACTAGTGTCTTTCATATTAAGTATCCCAACATCAAACTGCTTTCCTGAACACGTTTTTCCCAGATAAATTTAAAATGGTCGGATGCTAGAAATAAATGCTCAATAAATTTAATGAAAGCAGAACTACTCATCCAGTTTAATCTAGAGCTATCCTGTGCAGAGTTCTACATCTTTATTAAAGAGAAAAAGGAAACTTTAAAAGAAGTTAAATCTTCACAAAAATATCATGAATAAGTAATTCTTATACTCAAATAATTATTCTCTTAATTACCATAAGAGACTCTTATGGTAAGTTACAATTTATAACACTCACTCAGACTATTATTTGAAACACCAAATTTTTCTAATAAATAAAACTTTTTTTGACTTTGATTTTTTTATTTTCTCTTTTTCAGAAGGCTAAGAAGACTCAACTACCTGAAGACAGGGTTAATCTGATTTAAAATATCATATTTTTATTAAAATACATTTCTATGGCTATTTTAGCTATTTATTGTCACTTAAACGTAATTTAAAACTCAAATAAAAAAAAATATTTGAAAACTTCTGATTATATACGTTTTTTTACTATGTCCCGCTTTCGACGATAGAATCCCGCTTTTTTCACTGAAAAAGTTTGAAAATCCCAACTTGGCCAAAAAAAAATGTGGCAACGCTGATCTATATATAGTTGTTGCGTACGGCTAGCATGAGCTTGTGTACGTTTTATAATATTTCATACAAATTCATTATGTACTTCATCTGTCAAAGATTCACCTAAACAACGATTTTTTCACACCAGTTTCGAAACGGTGTGAAAAAATCATTGTTTAGGTGAATCTTTGACAGATGAAGTCGGTTTTTTCTATCACCAGTTTTGCCATTAATTACATTATTTAAACTTTTAATGGGGAAAAGGTGAATATACAAACATAAATAGGATAAATTACCTGGCACCTTTATTATAAATGGAAATAAACGAAGAATGAGTCAATTATTGTTGTATGGAATATAATTTATTGCTACGATTCACACGGGTGCAACCTTAAAACCTAGAAAGTATTTGGTATGGTTCAAATTCCCAGTGCTTTAGTAACCGATTATGTGCTGAAGTGTTAAAAAAGGGTCCATAATATATCTATGAACAATCGAGGTGGTTATTATTACTTTAAGGTTCGCACTTGTGATACAAACATTAGATTCTCCAAATTTAAAAAAAAAGAAACAAGATTCTTCAATTTTTTTTCTAGAAATTGTTAAACATCTTAGTAAAAAATTAAAATCTCACTAGTTTCTTATCTTTATCCTGTTTTTATTATATCAGTAATTTTTAATCTTCATGAATAGAAAAATAGGAACAAATAAAGATATTTTTTATTGTGATGTCACCTGTATTTATCAATTTCTCACATAGCAGCACAGTGTTAATCAGCTATTGCTGGGAGATTCAAATGGCCTTTTTATGAAGGACTGTCAATATTGTACATATTTTTTTAATAATATTAAAAAATAAATTTCCGATTGAGACATACCTTATGCAAATGCCTCCAAAATTGTCTTTTTTTTGAGGAAGTCATAAAGCTCTATTACAGTCTAACCCACCTCTCATCTTTCTTAATCATAGTTCAGGTGTAGCGCTATTTGGAGTTATATTTTTTGTTTATTTTCTATGAGTATAACACACCTATTGAAGAAGTCATTAGCATCATTAACTAAAAGTATGGGAGAAGAAAATGAAGAATATATAATGTGCCAAAAATATATTCCTTCATAGATATTATTTATGTTGATATACAAATATTCACCACGATAGTTTATTTTGTTCCAACTTCCAATGTGCATAATATATACGAGGTATAAAAAAGTACCGCATCACGGAAATCACATAATACAAGTATAACTAAATTCTGGTGGAGATTTTCAAACGATTCCCAAACCTCCCGGATGTCATAGAGCAACTCCAAGGGCCCGTAAGAGCCTTGTTAAAACTGCTATAAATAACAAAAAAATATATTTACCAAACCTTCAGAAGCTTTAAAAATTTATGGATATTACTACATAAATGTATATATAGTATATATTCATATATATATATATGTATATATATATATATATATATATATATATATATATATATATATATATGTCTTTACTTTCGACCAATACATTTTTGTAGGTGGCAAAGTATGGTAGCTGGATAACAACAGTATACCAAAGAAACGTTTGAAATCTGCTAAATTGAGAGTAAATGAATGACGATTATGATTATGCATTTTTAAAAAAATTACAATTTGTTCCCAAATTTCATCACTAAAGTACAGGTAAAAAATTTCATAGGGTGTTTTCCTCCTCAACACGCTGTTCAAGTTTTAGTACCTTAGCTGTTTCTTCACTGATAGGTATTTTTGAATTAGTAAGACGCTCTAGTTTCCAATTTGAAATACACATTGGTATATTTTATGACCTTTTATTTGTCAACGTATCGAGTTCATTTTGTACATTTTCTGCAGGTAAATCTGTATGAATTTCATAAGTCCTGGCAATATCAAGGAACATATTGAAGTCGCAAGCACAGTGTCATCAATACCTTATTTGTCAGTGAGGTCATTATATATCGGTGGAATGTATGCGGCATTAATCTGATTTGCGTGTTGTAAGTTATCCTCTTCTTCTAATATGGTCATAAACGTTTGACTCTAGAGCAACAAATCATCGCCAATCCATAATGTTATGTGTAACATTTAAAAAATATGTGTTAATGAAAATTAGCACACTTTTTAGCAGTATGACATTCTACAAAAGACTAACAATTATACTCTTTTGACTAACAGAAACAAACAAACCTTCTATTTCAATAGGTAACGTGTTACACACTACTCCCAATGTTGCATACACGCAACAGTTTGCAAAAACCCGAAATAAAAAAACTTTTTATTTATCTTTTGTACAATCAACTTTTTACTATAAAGAAAGTATCAGCAAATGTTTCCTCAGAATAAAAAGTAGCATTTATATTTAATTTATAATGATTCCACAAATATAAAGCTGACCATTTCAAATCTGCTTTAGTTAGCAATTTTTGGAAACTAATAACATTTTATTTAAAAAAATCAACAAAATATGTTAAACTATAAAGTTCCTTTTAAATCATAGAATATATTGTATATAATTAATTTCATATTTTAAATAAATAAAATAATGAAAAATGGAATGTTGCCTTCAAACAACGTTGGGTGCAAAGGTAAAAAACATGGTGCTATTTTTCTTTTTCAACATATGTTAACCCTAATACGTTTCTCAGACTTGACAATTAATTTATTTATCCCTCAAAAAAAATTTTGTCTTTATCTTGAAAATACATTAAAATGTTTTGTAAAATTATGCAATGTTTTGTAAAATTATCAGAAATACAATGAAACAATTTGAGTTGGTATTTTGACTAATTAAAACAATAAACATAATTTTTTTTAAATGCCTTCTAATTCCGTTTTCAATTGCCTTTATTGGCAATAATATATTTCTCTAACAGCTGATTGGGTGTTAACATGTGACAGCATTAACAGATACAT
Organism: Druceiella hillmani; assembly: GCA_039881145.1. Taxonomy (NCBI): domain Eukaryota; kingdom Metazoa; phylum Arthropoda; class Insecta; order Lepidoptera; family Hepialidae; genus Druceiella; species Druceiella hillmani. Next base: position 23,163,584 of record JAYKKI010000004.1, on the reverse strand, counting down.
TTTTAAGCAGCTGAATTCCTGTATTAAAAGTTTTGCTACAATTTTTTAATATTTTGAACAAGTTACGTCATAATTTTGCCATTCAAAATCAACAATGCAACTAAATATGCTATCAGGCATCTTCACGAAGTTGAAAAATTTTTTAAATGTTTGAAAAAAATATGGAGATGCAGCTGACATCACCTCCTGTACAAAACAATAGTATTATAAAATTATAATATAATTATTACCAATATCCACGGACCCAATTATGAAGAGTAGACATTTGAACTAAAATAAAACACATAATATTGAAAAACAAATTTTCATAAATATTTTCAGGCATCTATATTTAAAGGGGATTATTTTAAAGGCAACAAGACCCAAAAATATGTTGGTCAAATTTATATTTAAAAACTCAAGAAAATTTTCTTATTTTACGTATTAACAATTTATGAAAGCAAAATAGCCTTAATGGTAATTTCTCATTGGTTGTAAGCGCATAACATTTGTGTCTATGTTTTTTATTATAGAAACTTCCTGAAGAAATTATCTCTAAGAGAAATGTCAAGTCATAAAATTCAGGCAAGCTATAAGGATATAAAAGAAACTTCCACTTCAAAAACATCTTTATTAATTTTATTAAAAATGTTGCTTATAAACGTTACAAAATGAATAAAATAGAAATGGAACGTAGTGTTTATAACGTGGAGCGAGAGCAAGGTGTACATCCGTTACAAAAAGAACATGCTGAAACCGATGAACACGTACGCACCTCTACCGACCCTCCATCTCTATATCACACTTGCTTAGTATTCAATTATAACATAATATCAATAAACTAGTGCTTAACATACTAAATATAATATACATTATATTCAACTATAAAAATACAATATAGGCTTTTTATGCGTAAGACACCGGTGGCTATGTCTCACATTATTTAAAAAATTTTATCAATCAGGCTATTATATTACATATAACTACAATTACATTGCAAATTAGATTAACATTTTTTTACCAGAATTTAGTCCCTCATAAGTTTCACATGATGATGTCAAAGAAGCAAACTTTTTAAAAATTAATTTCCACGATGGAATGTTATTTCTAAGGGTAACATGTTCGATTGTGTTATTAAATTTATTGTGTCACCCAAAATTAATTTTTCTAATTTACAGATAACAAAAATCAACTCTGAAACCCCACAAAACTTGTTCTCCAAGGTCAAATATGTCAAAATTAATGTCGCTAATAATTTTTTAAAAGCTAAAATTCAGTACTTTTGGTGTTGTTAAAGTTCCTGTAAATTATAATAGAGGCCATTTAAAAAAAGCTTCAATGTTTAAAAAATGACACAAGAAGTTACTCCATTTTTATGTCGGATCATGTAGCTTAATTGAAAGAATTTTAACTAAACGAATTTAAAATAACTTACTTAATAAAAAATTAGCTATTTCATAATAATTTGTTTGTCATGAAAAGAATCTATGAACCCGCTCACAATGACTTTCAAACCATTAGATAAAAAATAATCAGTTGTATGACATGAAAAGGATAAATCTACTCACAATGAATTTAAGGTTGTAGCGTACATACATACATCGAGAATATGTATGTTTACATATGTTAAGATCAACAAAGTGTTCTGATTATCCAATTTAACCTTAAAATAAAATGTACAGGCATATTACACTATAAACATATTTTACTAAATTTGTAACGTTTGCAGGTGTGAAAGCAAGCCATTTAGGCCACAATTTACATAACGCAATCAAAGGAAACTTACCCACCGGTGCAGAACTAGTAATGTTATATTATTTAATCTCTCGCCTCGCTTTTCCTTCTCAACAGATATGTCCTAATCAAGATTTCCTTCTGTGCTTATTTACCAGTAAATTACTATTAACTTCGTTGTACAATCAAGATTTGCTGTTATGTATAAATTTTGTATAAAATGGCTCAGATTGTTTAAGAAGGATCCAATAATTTATTTTCAGATTTTATTACTGAAACATGAAAAGAAATACAAAAAGATCTAGAACTCACAATTTTTTATGGTGAGCATACCAATGTCAAACAAAAATTCTACTTTTTTGTAGAGCATTTTTGTAAAGAGTATTCCAGAGTTTTAAAGTTTAGCTCTATCTTTTTGTGAAGAGCATTCCAGTGTTTTAAGTGAAGCTCTATCTTTTTATGGAGAACATTCCACTGTGTCAAAAGTTAAGCTCTATCTTTTTCTGGAGAGTATTCAAATATTTTAAAGTGAAACTAGTTTACGTTACCTTTTAGTGGAGTATTCAGTTTAAAATATTTGGAAAGTATTCAAGTATTTTAAAGCAACGCTATGTATTTTTGTAATGAGTGTTTGAAGGTTTTAAGCTAGAACTCTACCTTTTTATAGAATATTCCATTGTTTTAACGTGAAGCTACTTTTGTTTGTGGAGAGTATTCTAGTATTTTAAATTGAATCTCTATCTTTTTGTAGGGAACATTTGAATGTTTTAAATTAAAACTCTACCTTTTTGTAGAGCATTCCAGTATTTTAAAATGAAGCTCTAGCTTTTTATGTGAAAATTCGAATGTTTTATAATAAAACTTTATATTTTACAGAACATTCCAGAGATTTAAAGTGAAGTTCAATGTTTCCAGAGCAATCCACAATGTGTCCATTTCACTGTTCAGTAATTATATAATGTTGTTGCAGACTACAATCAATCCTGTTAAATTAGAGAAGACCAGAAATATGGGTAGATTTAATTAAGATATAAAACTAAAATATACCAATATAGAGACACAGCTATTTTTTGAGTAGATGTATACAATTGACTGGTATATGGATATGAAAAAACAAGAAAAGGAGACAAAAATATTATAATTTGAATTTTTTTTGATTCACTGGATTTTTTGGTTGTCAAGGTACACTGATGTTGGATACAATTATTTTCAAAGCGTACACTTAAATGTTGAAATATATAATTCAACATAAATATTTGTATTTTTTAAATAAATAACATTGGTTTATACTCCTCAGATTTCTTTCCTTATAAAGTTATTTCTTATTAGTTAAAATCAATTTGAATACTCAAATATTCAGATTGTTAGAGTATTTGAATAGTACAACTTATTCTGCTGAATAGAATATTCAAATTATACAAATAATTCAGTTTTTTAAATTAAAACAATTATTCAATTCCAATTCTGAAAGTTTAATTTTTTTTAGTTTCATGATTTTGAACCATATTCAATTTATCAACATTAAAAACTCAGTATAGTGAAGCAAAGTCATTTATAAAAAAAGTAACTATTATATACAGTAATATCATATTTAACAAAGTAATATGTTCCAGAGACAATCGCATTAAATGAAAATGGTGTATAATGAGATTCGTTCATACAACATGCATCAATGACGAAAAATAATAATAAAATTTTAAAAATGTATTGCATAGAAAATGAACAAAATATTATATTTCCCGCATTTTATTAAAAATTATATATTCATTAATCTAAAATGGTTGTACACACAATCAAAATTATTGTGAACATAGATGCATCCTCTTAAGCTTGTAATAATAAATAAAAAAAATAAATGAATATAAACATAAAACCAAAATTACAATTTTGAACTTATTTATCAACCTTCTTAAAAATTGTCCAAAGACAATAAACTTGTGCTTTTTCATTTCGTTCACCGTTCAGCAAATAATCTCATCAACATAGTAATGAATCTGTGACAAAAGAGGTCACGCAAAGTATGGTATTAAATTATATTTTTACGTTGAAAATTTACAGGAACTTTGCAGGAAAAAAATTTGAGGAAAATTTAGAAATAAACAGGAAGACCAAAAAATTCTTATTTGGCGTAATTTTTAATGGTTATTAATTAGTAATTACACTGAAGATGTGCAAACCATTAAAGTAAAATAAAAAATATTTCCATTGTTTGAATTTGGAATTGGATGATTTGAATATTAAATAATTCAAATATTTGAATTGTTCATATAATTTGAGTATTCAATTTGTTTATTCGTAATTTTGCATTATTCACACACCTCTACCCAAATTCTTCCAAATGTGTTTCTTATTTCCTTTACTTTCATTCTTTCCATATGTTCTTCTTATGCCTGTACTGAAATATGTATATAAACTGAATGCATTATTTAACGCGTGACCTCAATAATGCAGTCCCACGGAATTTCACAAGACACTGGGTTGCCTATAATATCGTACAACTTGATGTATTCATAATCTCCATAGGTGACAATTAAAAAATAGCACTGTTTGAAAAATTGGTGCTGAAATAAATATTTTAGATATTAATATTGTAAATTTCATTTTTTAAGAAAATTATTAATTATTTCATCAAAAAAGTAATATTTTAAATAAGATCTTCTAAATACGGTTATTGGATCTCATATATTTTATTTCAAATAATTGAAATTTATAAAAGTATTCTAATTTTAACTTTTATCTGATAACTTAAAATTCGTTCTTAATTCAAAGTTGTCAATGTGTAATAACAAAATCACAAAAGCGGTAAAGTACAAGTTAGATCAGACAATGACATAGGACTGAAGAACCAATATTGACAATATACTAGCACAGTTTCTCAAATTTTAATACCCTGTCAAGGATATAGCTGTTCCATACAGCTCAACACTATCTGCTTCTTACGCATTGCCAAATTTATACACATATTCTTTTTAATGAATTACATTGTCCATCAACTGATTTTCAGGTTCCAGATCCTTTTTCACCAAATTTCAACATCAACAATGTAAAGTATCACAATGCGTACACAAGTTGCGGAACATATCCCCTTTCATCGGTTCAGGCAAACGTGTGCGCAATACAATTTCAAATGAAAACGAGTGACAAGGAAAGTAATAGACATAGAGAATTTTAAACAAATTAAAGTTTGCAGTATGAGAATGTTGCCACGTCGCTTAATGCCCAATTGAGATATGGTAACTTCCATTAACCTCCTTTACTGCTCTATTCATTTTGCCTCATGCCACACTATGTGGAAAATTTTTTTAGCGACGTAATTTTCAACCCTACCGACAAGTTGCCACATTGATTATTGAGTTTAGTAATTATTACAGAGCAAACTATGTTATTGTCATATTTGACAACATCCTTTTAACTAATTGAATTCAATTAAGGGAGTTATGAAGTTAAACCTGCAGATAGCTCTTTATAAACATACTGACAGTGCACAATGGAAGCAACACTTTCACTTCAATCAAAATAATAGTGTTGGGGAGGAACAAAAAAGATTTTGGGGTAGCACACTATGGGAATGCCAAAAAATCAATCATGTTTTATGATGTTCTCTAACATATCAATGTGACATTATGTATATCTATAAATACATTGCAATTTACAATAGAGCTGCAACTCATCAGGTATTTGCTAGAAATAATTAAAAATTATGACAAACCGCCATTCCAACTATGCACCGAGCGAGTATCCTTCTGTCGTTTTATATCTTCATTAGTTATGTGTTTATCAATGTGAATAAATATGAATTGTCTAATTTCACATTTTTCACTTACACAATTCTACATAGTGTGGCCTTATACTCTGTGCATGGAGGGAGGGCGACATGTGGAAATAAAGGAGGCGCGTCAGTCGACAGGAGGCGGCTGTAACGTGATGTTGGCGGGCGGCGCGGCAAGGTAACCGGCAGTGGCAGGCGCGGCGGGTGCAAGTCGCCCCGGCGCCGGAGCATCTGCGATGAATAGATCGTGACGCTGTGCAGCGTAGCGGCTCCAGACTGGACTTCGAGCCAACGCAGCACGCACACGCTCTCCGTGGAGAGTAGAACGCGCCATTGCTTTCAGCGCTGCCACAATTTGAGCGCGTGTCTGTCCCTCTGCCACCTCCTCCAACAAACGTAATAGGTGACCCACCATATCGCTCTCCAGTGCCTGCATGTATAATACTTTACATGTAGCTAAACAATGAAGTTTAACACGTAAGCATATTGTAGTACAATGACATAAGTAAGTTTTAGAATCTTACCACAGCCAGAAAAGTGTTACAGTGCTAAAACAATAAAGATACACAAGTTCAAACGTAAACAGAGGGCAAGGGTAAAGGATTCATAATACAATATAGGTGACATTTTAGCAAAGATAAATCAAATAAAAAATCAATGTTGCATTAAGTGAGTCTAATGACTCGGAATTTTATTTTTCTATGCAAATTTTAGAGAACCGAAATTGAATTATGCAGTATCTCATGCAGAAGTTAGAAACATCCGTAATTAAGTGTGTAGATCAGGACAAAGAGTCAAAGGACATTTGGCCACCTTCCAGAGAGAGAGAGTATAATATGTTTGATTACAACAGTGAATGATAAGGCAATACAATATTCACAGAAGCTGTCTACATACATTTTGAGACGAGAACAAAATGCATGACAATAATAAATTTTTTTTTGCTCAGCTTGATTCACTGTTAGACTAAATTTATTTAAAAAAATGTCATCTCTCTTGTTTCAATGATTGCATATGCTTAGTTGTCTGAACCTCGTTATCATTGTTCTTCTGTGCGTTCAAAATTTTTTTTTTTTATTTTCTAATTGCGGCCCAGAACTTATCAGTTTCAAAAGTACAAAGAAAATGTTAACAGAATCTTAATAGACATGTGGGTACTTCAAAGAAAAGGTAAATTAGATGTATTAAAGCCATATAGAAGCCTCTTTTGTATTGCTTTTTACAGCTGTACGCACTAAAAAAATACACAAGACCTGGTGATTGTTTTGCACATTTTTACAATATGTATATGTATATATATGTTGTGTATATATATATATATATATATACATATATATATATATATATATATGTTGTATATATATATATATATATATATATATATATATATATATATACACACACACACGCACACACTCACACGCAGGCACGCACACACATACATATACATATATCATGTCTTGCAGTAGCGCTTATATACAAATTTAGACATTTTACAAAATATCTCTACTTTCTAAATTGACTAGTAGCTTTCAGTCAAATGGCAAAACACCTAAATTAAAATAAGACAAATTGTAATATTTTGGGTTCCATAATACTGTTAGACAGTAAGCTCTTATTTTTTAATATTGCGTAAAACCATTCACCGGATTGTAGAATTTAGTCCCTATTTTTACCATCTGTTCCGGTAAAAATGACATTTCATAATTATTGTTATTCCAGTGGAGACATACAAACATATTTGTAAATAAATAAAAAACTTTGCAAATTCTATTGATCTTAATGTCGAAAATTCTATAAATAATCTCAGATATAATTTTGTTCTAGTCAATCAAGAGCTTGTTTAATTCAAAACTTACACAATAGAATTTATGAAACATACATTTTAAACATTTCGTAATAGAAATATATCTTCAAATAAGGAAATTGTTTTTTTATTTAATTATATTATGGTCAAACTAAAGATTCTTATTCTCATAAAGCAGCTAATAGTTTAGTTACTTTACAGTGCAGCAAAACTTTAAGAGTTGCATTATGGAACATGACATATTGACAATACTTCGGAAAGTCAATTAGTCTAGAAAATAGTAAAATTACGTAGAATACTTAGACCCATATACGAAAATGTCTGGTAGATTCTGTAGAACATGGTTAGGTCAAATCTAGGATTTACTAAAAATTCTAATATAATATGATATTCTATAATGCAAGCTCTAATAAAAGGATGTTAAGGCCATATGTATAGAGTATGTTCCACTAGGCGATCGCAACGCTCAAAACGCTTACTGTATTGTACCACTTGGCGACCGCAGTCGTTGCGGTTGTGATCAAAACGTCATTGATGGTGTCATTGTTCACAATCACTTCGAGCCAGTACCGACCTGCGAATCGACGTGGGTCATTGCGATCGTTTATCTGTCAAATTGACTTTGACACATTAACATATGAAGTTTACGTAAATAATATATAATTATATCATGTATATTATATCATGAATATTAAATATGGCGACAGAGAGAATTGCCTTATGCAGCTCTGAGAAGTATCTAATAGAAGTAAAAGTTGCACCAGAAGATGCAAAAAGTGCAAACACTCGTGAATACCATTATATACCAAATACCCATTTCCTTATAGTTATAAGTATGCATTGTTCATACCCATTCTACTTGGACTGACATTTACAATGCTGACAAGCTAGTGGAATGGGTATGATAGCGGTCGCAGGTGCGAGCGTTACGGGTAGCTAGTGGAACATACTCATAGTGATCAGGACAAAACATTATGGCGTACTAATGTCATTAAAAAAATTTAATTTTAGTGCAAAAATAGACTTTCAAACAGGAATGTAAACTTGGAATTGAGAGTTATATGTGAAAGAGACAGAGTTGTGTACATATTTTATTATTAAATCAGGTCGTCAGAAAAAAGGGTATATTCACTTGAAAATAAATTAAAAACCTTACACGCTCTTGTGGCTTGTTCTGGCTAATTTACAGTTTGAGTAGAGGAAATGAAATAAAAATAATCTAAACAAGTAGTTACGACTAGATAGACACCTGGTTAACGAGCTGGTCGGTGTTGGCTGGACTGCAGAACATTCGCGAGAGGGCCTCACAAGCAGTACCAACAGTACTGGTGCAGCTCTTCATAGCCTCTTTCAGTCCCTGAATGCAGTCCGTCTGAGCCAATGCCGTGACGCATAACTGAAATGTGTAATACTCAATTCTAAAATAGTGCTCAGTGTAACATCAAATGTTACTGATCATACTGTAAAGTTGACTAAATTAATTACATATAATATTTATTTTAATTAACTTTAATTGATGGCTTTGCTCCCCTATCCCTAATGGATTAATTTCTTTTTAATCTATTCTATGATAAAAAATATATGTTCATATCAATGACCCAATATCAAAAGGTATAAAAAATGTTATGGGGATCGGCTGAGAAGTAAAGATCACTCCTTAAATTCTCAACTGATCCCAAACAGACAAATAAACAACTAGTAAAACAAAGAAATAAACAAACAAAATTACATTCATATTTCTAAAATTACATATACGTTAAGGAGTAATTATGATAATAAAATTACATATAAAATGTGACTACTTTCGCAGACTGATCCATTTAAATAAATAATTTAGCAATTTGATACTCAACCATTTAACAATTTGAAATTCAATTAACTATTTGATTGCGAAGCAAAATGTGCCAACCGGTCATAGCTTCATTTACAACATCGTGACATTGCACAAATGGTGTGAAAAATTCAAGGAAGCGATCATATAATTCTTAGCAAAAACTGAATTATAGTGGTGACACTGCAATAAAAAATTCAGAGTAGGAAGCTTATGATACAAGCACATGAAAACTAAACAAGCTCCTACATGCACTGTTTGCAACAGGTGATGATCTGGCATCAGACATTTACATGCACTGTAACTGTCAAAGCATTAATGGACTTATAAAAAATTCTAACTAATAAAAATACTTCCCACTTTACAAAATTAGATCTCATTATATATTTTGTTAATATGTAAAGAGCAACTATACAAAATGGGTGCACGTGTGATCAAAATAGAGTATAATAAGTGAATTTTATTAATCATTGTCAATATGAGGAAAATTCAATTTTAAATATAATTTCATTGGATACAAAACATTGAAATTATCCAACTTATTTTTTTTTTGGCTATCAGAAATAAATCCAAGTTTTTGATAGTGCAAAACTAACGGTCAAAGTATATGAAAGCTGATTAAAATAATTGTTGTCACTGCATCAAAATTAAAATTTTTTTTTGGTAGCTCTCCGATAACACGATTCCTCAAAATTTAAGCACTATACTCTCGAGTAGATCCTACGAACACAGTTATCGCATCTTCTCAAAGCTCTATCTACTTCATTTTTAGTTGCAGTCATATGGAAACCTGGTTAAAGTATAATAACACCAAAATCTGTAATTGCAAAATACATGGGCATGGTGTCGGGCCCAGCATTAAAAGTTGTACAAGTGGTAGTTTTAAACAATAAATATGAATGAAACACACCTTGTAATCTTGTTATACGATACTTGAGATATATTATAGTAGTCAGGTTAGCATTGTTATTTTTGGGCAAAGCGGTAAAAATAAATAATTGAAATCAGTAGACCGTTGTTCGTGCAGTTTCTTTTGAGTGATCTTTGAAGGAAACGGAACAATTAGCGTGGTAAGTTTTAAACGAAGAGAAAAAACAAATAAGACATTTGAGGCACAAAGTAAATATAGTGAGAAGTTCAGATTTAAAATAAGGAAAGTATTAGCGACATTAGAAGCAAAATATCTTTTACATTGTTATATTTATTTACAAAATTTCATTTTTAAAGTTTTTAAAAAGGAGAAAAGTTCACCTTCAAATATTGTTGATTATAGAAAAAAATTAATGTATAGAAAAAAATTAAGACTACCAATTTTTACTTCAAGAGCTGAAAAATATAATTACTGACTATATCCCAGAAGATAAACCTTTAAAAGTACCTAACGTGGCTTTATGAAGACGATACAGTTTTTTCAAGTAAATTTGATGCCAATACAATAATTTACTAAAAAAATACAATGCAATTCTATCTGAAGCCTGGTAGACTAAAAAAAGTAATAAAAGTTGAAGAAGAATACAGGATTTTAACGCTCCTGGTAAAATGAATAATGTTTATAGATCGAAACACTCACGAAACAAATATCTTTAAATCCAGAGTTTTATGTGTTTCAATTTTATGTATGACACGTCAAAAATTTCTAATTTACTTTCAATTGTTTCTTACATCTGTTATTAAAGAATGTTATGTCAATGAAACTTGGTTTCTACCTGCACTATAAGCTGCTTTAGATTATTTATAAATAATGTACTTAGTTATGGTTAGGATAGTCATAGTCACAGTCATAGTTTTATTCGATATTGGTACATAAAGCACGCTTAATCATGTCAATTTGTACATAATCAAACCAAAAATATATTCTAGGTAAAAAAACAAATAAAAAACAATAATATAAATAATTAATTATACCACGGACGCATGAGTCAATAACAGGTCAGATGAATTAAAATAAAAATTAGATACAATAACTAATACAGAAAATAAATATCAATACAAATTAACTGCGACAATTACAAAAACCTTGAGTTTACAAAAATGTTGAGTTTACAAAAATAATAAAAATACTAATGATAATAATGAAATTAATATTAATGGTAATTGTAAAATATTTACTTATTGGCTAATTCTTCGTAAACGAAGTATATCGAGTAAAATATACAGAAACGACTTGATCGAAAGAGATATTGAGATAGAGTAAATAGTATAGAAACGACTTGATCGAAGAGATATTGTAAAATGTATCTCTAAATAAAATTAATAAAGCGGAATTCGTAAGTGTAACTCTAGATGAAAATTTAAATTGGGACATTCATATCTCAGAGTTAGCTCAAAAATTATAAACTTTTTCTATAAGGATTTTCTGCACTCTGCTCAGGAAATGAAAGACTTTCAAAACTTTAATAGTAGCAATAGTAGGCAATTTGTTAAAAAATTTGGCACTATTGCATATAAAACTGAAACCCTGGACACCCTGTACTATTAAAGTTATGCCTGTACCTAGTACCGTATTCGTGTTCATTGTTATTTTTTCATATATGTAAGCACTAGACATGGTCATGATCTTCATGCTTCAAAACGCCCCTTGCATGTCTCTCTGGATCTTAGACTTGCTAAATGTCAAATTGCACGTTTCTGAAGGATAAACATTCTATTTGAATCTGTTGCAGCAACTCAAAAAATAACAAATTAGTTATTATGCAATGGAAATAAGCAAAATAAACCGCCTTTGTGACGTCTGCCCCGCACAATTCCACTACCTTCTTTGTGGCAAATGTGGCGGCACTTAATTTTTGAGCTAACTCTGTGATATGAACCAAGAATTCTGCTTTATTAATTTTTTTTATGGATACATTTTTCAATACTTCTTCAAACAAGTAGTTTCTATATTTTTTACTCAATCCCTAAGCAAAATTACATTTCCCTTATCCATATTTAGTAATAAATTACTGTTTTCAATCTACCTATATAACTTGCTAAAGATTTGTTTGACATTATTTGAAAGGTTTTCATAATTAGAACCTTTTGTAATTAAAATTGTATCTCACCTACAAACATGAAAATGTCAGTTTTTCCATGAGAACAAACAATGAGGTCATTTATGTAAACTAGGAAAAGTAACAGATCTAGCACCTATCCTTTAGATATACCGTACTGGATTGGATGTTAATTGATCTAAACTATTTTAAATCTATGACTTGGGATCTTTCTCACAAATTTGATAAATTCAAGTTTCCTTCCTCTTATACCATAATTTACCAGTTTGTCTACGCAATCAAACGCTTTTCACAAATCGTAAAATAACCCTAAACTTTACCACGTTTTATCCAGTGCGAATAAAACGCTTGCAGTGACTGCAGCGATTGAATCTCTTGTGAATTTTCCTCTCTGGAAACCAAAATGATTGCAGTTTCTAGTCAGAAATTCCATCAGTTTTATTACTACAAATTTTTCAAAGACTTTACTGAATAGAGATAAGACGATAATTTTCAACTTCACTCTTTGAACACTTTTTGAAAAGTATTATTTACCTTCGCCAACGTCATAAGATTCTAATACAAGCCAGTGCGCACACAAGTAATGAATACCAACGTTAAAGGTGTCCACAATTAAATGAAACTACGTGATGTAGTATTATTTCTGCTTTCTGTCATTTAAGAAATTAAAGAAAGTAGAAATAATACTACATCACTTAGTTTCATTTAATTGTGAATAATGAATTTCTACAAAATTAACACCAAATATATTCAATAGATAAATGTGTCACTAATACCTTGCTCAATTCCTTTATTAGTTTAAGGTACACATGCCATAGATCGACTAATTAGTTGATCTATATTAAATAGGTAATTAATTATAAATTCTTTGAAATTTTGTCAGTGTACAGAGTTAACCAAGACAGGGCCGTGTCTTTAGATGCATGTCGATATTTAGTATTTCCGCTATATTTGAAAAATACTTGTAGAAATGTTTGGCAATCTCAGTGTTATCGTCTGTCCTGTAGTCTTCTGTAATTTGAAACGTGATGTTTTCTTCAACATATTTATCGCAACATTTAACAATTTCTGCCTTTATTATTTCCCAAGCAATCTTAACTTTATTAGGTGCGTTAATAATTCTTCGCTTTACATAATTTTGTTTAGCTTCCACTGATACTATTATTGACATGTAAGCCTTAAAGTTATCATTATTGTATATTTTTGATAAATTATAAAGGAAGAATAGTTTATCTCTGGATTTTCTGATTGCAGGAGTTGCCCAGTCATTAAAACATTTTTTACTTGTTTCTGTTTCAATTTAATTGGTATATAATGATTCAAATTGTAATATAATATTTTCAAAGATCATCATTTTCAAAAATTTACCCTAGTACACCCATAAGATGCCCGATATTACTTATTACATGCCTTTCCATAATTTGAGCTATATTCTTTCTTTCGAAACTTTTCTCAATTCGTGCAAATGTGTTTGTATGGTGCCATGACCGCAGTGAAGCTCATCTGCCAATTGACGAGTTGTCAGTCGGGGATCCTCCTAAATTAGGCGTCGTAATTGTTGAACGTCCAATTCAACGGGACGTCCGGTACGAGGTTGTCCTTAAGATCGTAGACATCATTTCTGAACTTTCTGAACCAAATCTTTGCCGTCGCCTAAGACACTGTGAACTCGCCCATCGCATGACATATGTTGTTTATGGCAGACTTCGCATCATGACCCCGAAGAAATTCGTGAAGTAATAGTTTTATGTAATTTACTTAAAGCTTCGGCGCTGACTATTGTCAACTGACTACACTTCGGCCTATTTATACACAGACCGTGAGCAAATTGAAGTTCAATTTAAGCCGTAAATACAAAGGCGGAAGGAATAGTTAAATACTTCAAAAAGAAAATATGTTAAATACTTCAAATGCTGATTCACGGATATAATTAGTAATAATAAACAAAACTGTCACCTGACTGTCTGCTAGTGATCGCAGTAACGGGACGGCATGCGCAGGACAGGCAGGCAATAGACGCGCAAGTCGCGGGACGTGGCCCAACCGCGCTGCGTGCTCAGCCAGCGCTGGTCGTGCGGCCAAAAGCGCACCCAGTGCACGTGCACACAATGCTGAACGTTCACTCTGCAAATGGAATTATTAAATATAGTTAATACTCTTGCAGCAATATATTATTTTTTCCTCATTTAAAACAGAAAATGATTGTCTCACCTAGGGTAAAAAATCACTAAACATATTTCAATAGTTGTTAAAGAATTATAGAAATTTTAAGACATCAGATGTCTTTTTGAAGCTATCACTTTATTAAGATACATATGAATAAAATTGTATGAATAAAATTGTGTGAAATTGAAACACATTTAATTATAGATTTTGAGGTAGTAATTAACAAAAAAAACAATAAAAAGATTCCATCACGTAAGGATTCTTATCTTGAAAAGTATTAACTATCACCAATTTAATAAGCTAAAAAAAGTTTCATTAGAAATATCATTCAATATTTGAATGTGATAAAATCAACGTTGTTTCTTGCCTTTGAGAAATTAATTTGCTTTTTTAAGCTAAAAGAGTTTCACCATTTTGCGATGCCAATCAAGAAAACTGCTATGCCATTTTTCGAAGCCAGTTCCAGAAATTGTGATAATTCATCTAACAACTTTTGTTATATCTTTAGAGAATTCGCTATGTAGAAAGAACGAGGAAATATATAGCCTATGCATGTGTTCTAAGGAAAAGAAAAGAAGCATTCGGCAATCTAATGACCTAAGTAAAACTAAGATATCATTATGATTAATGTTACTTTTATCCCAAAATGGTTTGACCGATTTAGATACGGTTTTCTGCAAAATATTTGTATCTAATCGGAAAAGGTTTGTAGATAGGTGTTATGGTGTTAGCTTGTTGGGGGGCACATTTTGTTGCAAACGAATGCTCTCATTGTTCTCCAAAATCTCCCCATTTTTCTCTAATTTGGTCAAACAGGCAAATTAAACATGATTTTCATTATAACGTTTGTGATTTAACGACGAAGGTTATTAATCAGATGTTATGTTGATAACTCGTCAGGGGGCGCGGCCTTTCTTCAGTTTCGTCGATGTGTGATATACATAGCATGTTTCTAAAGCACTCTAATTCTTCCAATGCTATGCCATTGTATGGATTGTTGAAGAGTTTTCTTTGATTTAGATCAGTTATTACTATGCCGTCTAAAGATTATACTCCACTAAGAGCCACATAAGCTTGCCCTTCGTGAATGTTGGTTTAGAAGCTTAGTTATTAAGACTAATAATAAAATGCAAAATTAAAATTTTGATTAAGCCCACAACCGATGTAAACATTTTAATCGAAAAAGTATAAAATAAAAAGAAAAATTAAAAAGTTTGAAAAAACCTACGACAGAAGTGACAGGAAAATCCCGTCGAAGCATGCCCTACCTATGCCTAAAATTTTGCAGTTTTATCAGTTCGTGACTAACTGAAATTCACTCAGGTGAGCAAATAGCTTTTCTATGCTGCTACATTGTAATTAATATTAGGAACAGAAAGGGCAAAGGCAACCCTGACAGATTTTCTTAAGTTTTTAATTATATTAATAGTTTCTTACTTTCTTTTAGTCGGGTGGTTTTCAAAATAATCTTTTAATCGTATGTACCGAAAAATTTAAAAAAAACTACATATCCCAATGTTCAGTCTACAATAAGGCCTACTTCATATATTCCCACTATTCTCATACCAGTAGCCCCAAATTTCGACAATTTAGAACATTGAAGATGAAAGTAATGGGTTGTGACAAGAAGGCAAAAATGAAAATTTATTTGTTCTCAGCAATTCCGAATCATATTTACTCAAACAGCAGCAGAAATTATGGGCTTGAAAATTAATGAAAAAAAGTAATAACTTTGCACGATACATAAAAAGAGAAAAAGCATTTATTCCATTTTCAAATAATGTGAAATATGACACCAGTGAGACTTTTCATAGACTCCTTAAAAAGAAAATTGTGGATGTGGGATGTGGGATACTCAAAGCTAAGATTTTTTAAAAGTCGCCAAGGAAATCTTTAGAGCCAAATTGAAAAATGTATCTAGAGAACAATTGGTGGATCTGAAAAAATACTCCTTCCTGCACCTCATATTAAGTTGGGCCTGATAAAGGAATTTGTGAAGGCACTACTGAACGAAAAAGAGTGTTTCAAGTATCTCCACTAAAAATTTTCATCACTATCCCGAGATCAAATTGAAGGATTTTTTGTAGGCCCAGATAATTGAAGATTAATGGAAGATAAAGAATTCGAAACTACAATGCGCGCAGTAGAAAAGGAAGCTTGAATTTCATTTAGAAATGTACTTAAAAATTTTCTTGGTTATATGAAAACTTCAGTCACTGGAAAATATGCTAGAAATTGTAAAAAAATTGGGATATAAAATCACACTTGGATTATTTGCTGGATAATCTTAGAGGCTTTAATAAGGAACTAGGGAGAGATTCCATCAAGGTACACAGATAATGAAACAATGTGATATTATGATTACAGGTTAATATGATTACAGGTTTGCTGAACGATGAAGCGGGAAGTCAGGATTAGCGAACATAAGCGTTACATAGTATTTGTATAATAATAATTAATATTTATAATATTCTAAGAAATTCAAAAGAAGTTCCTTAAAGTTTTTAATAAACTTAATTACTAAATTAGGTTTATTGTAGCATTTTAAAAATCAATTTGTATAAATTAGTTTGCAGTTATTTATTATTTTTATGAGATAAGCTGTTTTAAGAAAATAAATTTTTTTATTGTACCTGTGTATCAAAAACCTTACGTGACAGAAAGAAAATAAAGACAATGTAAAATGTAAAAATATAAAACAAAAAAAATGTAAAACAATATTTATGGATGGAATCCCCTACAATTTTAAAGCTCGTAATTAATAAAAGCTCGTAATATACTGTATTATTGAAGTTTTATACACATTGAAGTGGCAAAGAATAATCCCGCTAGTATCTTCCAGCATTTTCTAGAATGATATAAAAGGTTTTCGTACATCTCTATTAGAGATGTATATATAGAGTATCGTCATACCCATCTATTATATCAGGGATGAGAGAAAAGTGGAGTATGGCATTTGATTTTCTGTTGAATTAGCAACTGAGTTTCGGTAAGTAAACTAGTAAAATATGAAATTTCCACAAAGAGGCCTTAGAGTGCTCTTATTTCAGTAATTCCATATAGGGTAGAAAGCAAGCGAAACAACATGCAATAAATGCACAATGACAGGTGACGATGTACTCCCCTATGACACGGCCTATTGATTTCAAAGATTTATAGAAAGAAATTTTAGTCTCTCCAATAATCTCCATCTAGGACGACTGACCACATTAAATTTAGAAAAATTAAAAAGCCATTTTGAAACCAAGTTATGATCCCAAGTTATGTTTAAGTCATGTGGCAGTCACTGTCATTCTTTCATGCTGCAATAAAAACAACATCACGCTTTGGAGAAGAAATGGAAATATTCCGTTTGACTACACATGAACTGACATTGCGATGTCTGGTTTATTAGTGGGATATTTTAGAAAGATTCATATTTTATTTAATATGAAAGTAGCCAATGGAAATTAAATTCATTTTATTGTTATCTGAAGACTGGCAAAGGAAATGTTGAAAGGACATTACTATACAAATTAATAACAAAAGAAATGAAAATATATTACAAAAGACGTTAAAATAAGATGTTGAAAACATTTTTTAGCATTGTGGTACCTTTAGAGCAGTAGTAGAAGAAATATCTGTATAGTATGGTTCTGCCTTATACAGGTTGTCCAGTGGCAGATTTCAAAGTTCGAACAAACATAGTTTCTGAACGCAACACATAAGAGGGGCGCGGGGGGGCTTCGTTAGAAGCGCAAGCGGTGCGGATGTTTTAGTAGCCATGGAACAGTTGAATGGAGAGCACCGCGCTTTTGGCGTCGAGGCGTACATTTCGAGTGGATTTTCGCTGTCTGTAGCATGCCGTCGATTTAATAATCGTTACAGTATTCGTCGATTATGTGATGGACCATCGATCAACCTCATTCAGTCATGGGTAGCAAGGTTCAGAACTACAGGATCAACATTAAATAGGCCCAGGCCAGGACCTTACACCATTGGTAGCCACGGATGAAAATGTCGAGCGTGTTATGGTTTCTGTCGTTGAAAATCTCCGTTTATCACTGCGTACACGTTCATCGATATTGGGAATTCCGAAATCAACTTTACAGGTAATAATGCGAAAAAAGCTCAAGTTCTATTCATATAAAATTCAAATTGTTCAAGATTTACACGATTCTGACTTTGAATTCAGAAAAACTTACGCGGAGGTGATGTTGTTGAGATTTCGTACTGCTACCCAGATGGGCAACATATTCTTTAGTGACGAAGCTCACTTTCACATTGGAGGATAATATGTGAATAAGCAGAACTTTTGTTACTGGGATGTCCACAATCCAAGACAAATGCATCAAGAGCCTTTACATAAGCCTAAAGTAACAGTCTGGTGTGCCATGTCTGCATCTGCAATCATAGAGCCTTATTTCTTTGAAAATCAATGTGGCCAAATTGTAACTGTGAATTCGGAGAGATATGCCCAGATGTTAAATGACTTTTTCAGAGTAGAACTTTAGAATAGTCCATCCTTCAATCAAAACACATGGTTCTAGCAGGACTGGGCCACAGCTCACACTGCTAATGTGTCCATGAATGCAGTGCGGCAGTTATTTCCAGAAAAAAACATATCCCGAAACGGTACCGTACTGTGGCCACCTAGATCAACCGATTTAAGCCCATGTGACTTTTTCTTATGGGGATACTTAAAATCCGTTGTTTACAAAACAAATCCGAGCACTGTGACACAACTATATAAGAAGGATACTCCAGTCGCTCTGCAAACTCGTTTTTGAAAACATGCATGCTAGACTCGAAGAGTGTATCAGACTCGATGGCCGCAATTTGGAAAAGTGGTTTTTAAAAAATTAAATCTGCATTTGTTGTTATAAAGTTTAAAGAAACCTACTTTGTATTAGAGGTGTAGTTTTTTTTTTACAATTTTTCAAACATTGAAATCTGCCACCTGTATAAAAAATAAGCAAAATAAAAAATATTATTGAATGTGAGTCATAAAATTACAATTAGAGATAATAAATTTTTCATTTATTGCATTACGTTCGAATATTAAGTAAATCACTTTTACAAAGATTACATGGTATGGTATGTAGAGCAGTAGTAGAAGAAATATCTGTACGGTATGGTTCTACCTTGTATAAGAAATAAGCAAAATGAAAAAAATATTATTGATATACCTTTGGAAATGTGAGTCACAAAATTGCAATTAGAGATAATAAATTTTTCATTTATTGCATTACGTTCGAATATTAAGTAAATCACTTTTACAAAGATTACAAGATCAATTCACTTAAATAGAAATGTAACTATTTCATACTAATAATACCACCGTTTCGAAGTTGGTCAAAAACGACAGTCTATGAGGTTGTCAAATTAATAAAGTATTGACAATATACGTTCGTGTATTATCAATACTTTATTAATTATTAGCAAATCTGCTTTAAATTAATCATTTGAGTAAATATATATACATCTCCCTTAGGACCCTTTACGAAATTACACTTTTGAAACTGTAAAACAATTTAATTATTTGGGAACTATGATCACGTTGCAATTATCTGAAATTGGAAATAAACAACAGAATCTTCATGGCTAGCAGAAGTTTTTATGGCCTTAGAAACCAATTCAAGTCCAAGTTTACTTCTATTAGGTTAGTCCTAGTTAGGCATGTATAAAATTTTAATCAGGCCTATACTTCTGTATGAAAATGAAAGGGTCCACCCTCAATGAAGTAGAGGAAAAGAACTACTCATTTTGAAAAGAACAATTTTGGGAAGTATTTTTGGACCTATTCAAGAGAACAACATGTGGAGAAATTAGAGAGAACAAATTTACACAAAATATGACAAATACGGCAGAACCAATATTGCGAGAACCATAAAAGCATCATGTATTAGGTGGCTTTGCCATTTTACAGAAATGATGATATTTTTCTTGCCAAAGTGACTTTCGAAGATTGAGGGGACTAGGCGAAAAGGACAACCACCAACACATTGGCTTGATGACATTGAAAAGGACCTCCAACTAATGGGAGTCAACCGGTGGAGGGCCATCGCATCAGACAGAGTCGGATGGAGAAGGATCAGCGAGCCAACCTTGGCTTGCAAAGGGTTGTTGTGCTTTTGATGATGATGATGAAATATATATATGTTCTACTATCACATAGATTTTACTAACGGAATGTTTCACAGTTTTTACAAGAAAAATTTCCATACCTCTCCCTTATCTTTCGTAAGATTCGTGAGTGTTTCGTCTAGTAGCTCAGCAAGAAACTGCTTCGGGCTACGTACAGTCCAGTGTGGGCTGGCAATGAAGAGACGCAGGTACACACCCCCGACCACCACTTCACCCGGTGGTGTCCATCCTCCTGCATCAATGGACGTTGATTCTGGCTCGTGCCATATCGTGTTAGCGTCACATAGTTGCACTGTGTAGTGTCTATATAAAAATAAACATTACACAAGGCTGGTGATTAAGAGCACTAACTAGCTTATATTCACAACTTCATTCATATTCATATCAAAGTCTCTACTATAGAAATTGGTCTAAAAAAATTATATTACATTATCTATCGCATAAAGTGCAAATTACTTGGGAGTTTCTTATAAATCTGCGAAAATGTATTTAACCCAAATAGCCCATTTTTCTGCAAATGCGTTACAAGCAGATAGACAAACTGAAATCGTATACCATTTGTATTCTTTTACTTTTCAAACAAAAAAAAAATGTACAGATACTGGTTAATTTAATAAACAGATTAGGATGTTCTAACAGTGATTAAATATGCATTGTTTAGTGACTGTAGCAATATTGGTAAATAAATGTGCATTGTTTAGTGATTGTATTTATGATTGTATATTAGCACAGAATATTCAATTGTTTGAATCTTTGAAAACTTTGAATTCTTTGAAAACTGCTCTGACTGTGAAATAGCTATTTTTGCTTCTACAACTAGGCTATAGCTACTGAGATACTTGTACAATTATGACACACATGGATGAAAATTCTTTGGAAAGAACAATATTTCCACACACCATCCATAATTATGTTTCTTTGTTCCAGTCAAGAATATTTAACAGTCTCCTATTAAACTCTAACGAGAATATATTGAAGTACCAAATAACTTTTAGTAATATTTATACGAACTGTTTGGCCAGCCTGGAGACGTTCGTGCAGACGGTCTGCCTTGCAGCATCGTCCCATACGAGCTCTGGATGTTGGTGGCTGGCATCAAACATGTGTGCAGCGGCTGCACCCCCACCGGCTGCACTACCTCCGCTCTCACGCATGGCCTCACCAAACACGGCAGGCAAGTGGCGTGACATTGACAGACGCACCTGGAAAAGCAAAAGCGAGGTAATTAATTAAAAAATTGTAAAAATATTTATTACAAGGAAACGTTTGGAGGCTTTCGAGACTCAAATCTCGTTATTGTATCAAAAAATATTACTAGACATTTTCGAGTTCATTTTAAAGATCTTTTCAATGACGTGCCACTTGATGCAACCTATGAACTAAAAAACTCTCCACATTATAATGTTAAATAATTCTGGCATCTGATAAACCATGACATAATTTTATACATGTTTTTTTATCTATTCTTTCTATATACCCAAACCGTCAGGTAATCTCTTTCTTTATAATTGCCGTTACAGCCTAATCTATGCCAAATTGATTACATGTATCCTTATTTTTCACTTAGTATTACTCAAAATAGACATTTTTAAGCTTATTATTACTCAAAATACACATTTTTAAGCTTAGTATTACTCAAACTACACATTTTTAAAGAAATTTATTAAACTGAAAATGGCCACTGCGCCTTTTCATCGATGAACACACTGCACCTGCTAGTTCATTATGAACGACTTTACCAGTTTCCATACAAGTTACAAGAGTTTGATTTTGCTATGCCGCGCCCGCGCTTTCATTGTGGGGGAGCCCTAAGGGCAATTATTGCAATATTTCAAAACTGTGAAGGGCTCCCAACATCTTGTGTACAGTTGCATTGTCATAAAAAGGAGTACACCTTTTAATAATTTCCCTAGCTTTTTCTCCTTCAATGCTTCTTTAAGCTATTACAGTAGATCAGGATAGTTCTCTCCAGTTATAGAAACACCTTGTCTTTGAAGTCAATGAACGGGATACTCTGTAAGTCCCAGAAAACCACTGCCATGACTTGTCCGGTCGATTGCAACACCTTGAACCCTTAGGAAATGGAGTACTCTTTTTATGAGATTGCATGGAATCCTGCTTGGATTCCAACTTGTAACGATGAACGCAAATTTAGTCACCCGTAACAATTCAGCTTAAAATTTCATCCTTGCACTCTCTACAGACATTCAAAAAGTCACATGAACACTCGAAATGCTGATGTTTTTGCGGTGGGGTGAGCATTGTCGGCACCAATCTTGCACTGACCTTTGACACGACAAAATGGTCATGTCATTTCTCCCAACTACTTCTTCTTTAATGGGGCATAGTCCAATAGAAGTTTTTCAACTTTTTCAACAACGTCTGAAGAGATGGCCTCGATCGGTTTTCATGAGCAAGGGTCGTCTTTGATCGAATCTGCCTTGTTTGAAGAAATTATGCCATTTGTAAATAATGGTTTTACTCAGGCAAGAATCCTTGTAAACGGATGATTTTGACCAACATAGTTATACAGAAGCTGACGTTAGTGTTTGTAGTTGTGATTTTACACAAATAAAAATAATTTATAAACTTAATTTTTTTCTATGTATACAATGAAAACTTCAGGGTTAAAATAAGTATCATCCAGCATAGCACATTAATCTTTGTATGACCACTGAAAGATATTGTTGCAAAATTATTTGCCATAATTCTTCGATAGTTTCGATAAATTTTTTTTTAATTATGGTGTAACTGGTAGACAATATATTCTTAACTAAAATTTGAGTGTCTTGTTCTTGTGAATATAAGTTTGACATTTATTTGTATAAAAATGGGTAAATTCGATCATTATTACAATAAACAGTTTATAAGCATTGTATAACTATAATGTGCTTATACAGCAATTAAATTAGTAGCAATTTTATACACCATTTATACATCTGTTATACAATGAATAACTATAGGGTTGTATGACGCTTGCATAGCAAATTTTTATTAATAAGATTTTAAATCAATAAGTTTTTCATACCAATTTAAAGATGGTTTTTATTATTACAATATTGTACACAATCCCTTGAATCCTCTGCTTCGTATCTCCTTTCACAAAACTGCTACTTACAAGAATCCTAGCAAATATTGAAATGTATGTTAGCTCACTTCCACAGTATCTTGCAAAATCTGTTACCAATAGTTGCTAGATTAAGAAATCAACTCTCTACTCATTCTTTTATACATAATTATAATAAGAGAGCTAGAAATAAAAATAAGTGTCCAAAAAATTGCTTTTATACTATTTCAGAAAAATGGAACACCATTACGAAATATGCATGTTGTAAACCAACCTGATCAACTGTTTAGTTGCTCACTTAAGTTGAATACATCCTTATATATTCGTTTTCTGACGTATCGTCTTTCACTATTATGTATTTTGTTACATCGGAAAACATATTAAATTATTAAGTACTATCATTTGCCCTATTTATACTATAATACCAATATTCTTTTTATTATTCTCACACTCAGGCTTACATAAAAAAATAAAATACCTTAGGTCCGTGGAGCTTATCGGCCATCATACGGGCAAGCAGCTCCGCCGCAGTCTCCCTGGTCTCTGGGATCCTGCTGTTACAGAAAAGATCTAGCAAGTAGATGACACAGCCTGTGGAGGTAATATACAAGTTGTGCATTATGAACCCTGGATAAACGTATTGCAGTATCAACTGGTATACTAATACTAGAAATTCAGACATTTATTATTAAGCTCTATTAAAATTATTAATACAAAAAGTAAATTTAACAAGAAATAGCTTTTTTATTTAAAATTTTCGCAGAAGGAAGACGGCGAAAATTGAGGATCATGCTAATATTTAGCAAGTAATGGTTATTTAGCACTAGCTATGTATAATAATAATATATAATAATATACTACGTGTTATAATAGCAATTATTTTCACTATTATGTTATAGATATAAAGATATAATTTCGGCTATTGCAATATTTTGATTGTTAATCTGAATGGTTAAAAAGAACTATGGAAACGTGTGGCAAACTTAGGATACATGAACAAAAAAATTTAATAGACGACTATTTTAAATAGCTTTACTGATGAAATAAATAAAAAAACCAAAGAGACATAAGTATATTTTTCTTTGAACACTTTGTCATTTTCAAACTTTTTGGTATGTTGGAAAGTTAAAATTAATGGTTTGCAATAAAAAACTCAATTTCCCTAAAAGTGTCAGTCAGGAAAGGAACGTAATAATATTTAATTAATTTAAGTAGATTTCTAAATAATAGACAATGTATGTCACGATTGGAGCACTTCCAACATAAAATAAAATTGAGATTTTGCATTGAAAGTTAAGTTTAAAAAAAGAAATAAGTGTACATTACTAAAATACTTAGCAGCAAAATTATTATGATGTGAAGGTCAAATTAATTATGTGTAAATAGAGAATAAAATTTATGGCTCTAAAAATGCCCTATGTTCTTAAGCAGTGTAGCTAATGTCACAAAATTATCTGAGTAATACAGTGCCTACCTATACAAAACTCAAGACTTTCAACAGGTTTAAGCCATTTTATGCAGCATTATGTTATATACATACACACACACACACACATATATATATATATATATATATATACATATATATATGTGTATATATATATATATACATATATATATATATATATATATATATATATATATACATATACATATATATATATATATATATATATATATATATATACATAAATACATATATACATACTGTGTCAACACTAAATTGATTTTTAAAGTTATATTCCAAAAAATGGACTTCCCTATTTTGGTTTATTCCCTTTAAAATATTTAGGTTATTTTTTAGTAGAGGCTGACATAATCACTGATATCAATGTAAAATAACATCACACTCTTGATGGATAATCACAAAGGACAAATGTTGCGTGTGTACTGATGTAATTCTGATTGATTAACTGGAATATCGATTTCTGAATTTCGAACATTTATTTTCAAATTAATCTGAAATATCAAAATGATCCCACAAAAAACTAAATAATCCATTTTAAATATTATTATACAAACACTATTCCCACTGTTCAACATACATTAAATCTCAACATATAAGAGATATTAATAGTAGCAGGTTTACAGTAGGAAGAGTCAAATTAAGATGAATTCGATATTAGAAACCCATTATATAGGGTGCATGAAATTGCAGGAATTCAAATTACATTACAATTACAAGGTAGATTTTGATGTAGGCAAACAAAGAAACACAGTTTGTTAGAAAGAACTTTTCTGAAAGTATGAAAAACAACCAAAACTTTGTCATTGTTATCTTACTGCCTACATTTCTTCGGCACATTACGATGATCCTAACCGTTTTAAATGGCACTAAAAATGTCATCAGCATATATTGGTAATATTGTTAACTAATTAAGACTGATAATTGCAAATAAATGGTTGAGCACTGAGCTTAATGCACCAGCGACAATAATAAAATAATAACTTAAGGCCAGCTGAAACCATTCTCTACAAATTATATGAAAAATCTTCGAATTCACCTTTTTGTAGTGCCTCCCTCACGATCCTCGTATTAGTAAGTAATGCCGCTAATGCTACCAACGTATCTGCATGATGTTGTGGCCTAGACACACTCAGCAATGCGAGTAAGTGGCCTAAAACCGAACTTGCAGCCGCATCCTCCACACATTCACCGCTTCGTGTGGCGGCCCGTACCACAGCCAATGTGGAGCGAGTCACGCCAACATGCCCGCTCGAAAGAAGGCCAAAGATTAAGCCGAACTGACCAATGCACTGTATCTCGACTCCTGATATAGAGATTTATGAAAAGGTACTAATAGCAGTTGGTTGCAGTAGGAAAATCAAAAATAAAATAAACCAATATTACATATTAAAAGTATTCATTAAATATTTACAAAGATGGGGGCTTTGCTTATGTGAAATTTGAAAACTTGTAGCTTGTAAATCAATTTCAACTTTGGACCGTCTCATTATTACCTCAATATATAAAATACAATATTAAAACGAGGTATAATATATCTTATTTTGAATGATTGATTTTACTTGATTTGCACAAAACAGTATTAAATTTGGTATGGCAGCATTATTAATGAGATTTTAGGCAGGGTTCAAAATTATCAAGACAAATATGCCTCTTGATAATTATCGCAATAATTATCATGATAATTATCAAACTAATATGTATCAATCAATCCTTTTTTAACTAGTATTATCTATCAATTTTTACGTTAAAATCAAGTAATTTAGTTAAATTATACACATTGAACAACCAAGGTAATCTTTTATTTATTTTGACCATATTTTCACAATTAAAAGCTTCTAAAACAAAAGTTTCAAACAAAAAGAGGCAAAAATTCAATCACATTTTAATTAATGAAAATAATGAATGTAATATCATTCTCATTCTCTTCAAATACATCAACTGTTTGAGGATTGTCTGAATTTGAAAATTCCGAATTCAAAATAAAACTTAAATCTGATTTAAGATTCAAATGAAGAATGACTCACAGTTTGACAGATATAAAACATGACAGAGGAAACCCCCGCCATAAACGTTAAGTGGGGTTTTTGAAAACTGAAGCAGCAAATTAAATATTTTTGATTATATTTATCAAGATTGTTATCAACTTATATTTATCTTGATAATTATCAAAGTTATTTATTGGTGATAATTATCACTTTGAACCCTGATTTTAGTGAGTATCAGGATCACGAGGATGCCTTTGCAGCTGTTGGACATTGACAATATCATATTAAATATTTAAATGTTTGGAAGCATCAAATGGCACTTCTTCTGCAAAAAACTTTTTGTGTCGATTTTGGTAACTATTACAATAGTTGCTCAATTGTTAGGTAACAAAAAAAACTAACAAACATAAACTTTTGAACTTACAAGACCACATATTAATATATAGATTACAATTATATTATAGCTAGAATTTTTAACACCGTTAACATTATGTATAAAAATTTATACATAATGTTAACTTTCGAAGTACAGAACCCTAAAATTATATATAAATTATATCATTTTAGGGTTTTGTACTTCAATAGGAAAAACCCTTATAACATAACTCACATATCTGTTTGTCTGTCAGTCACACGTTGACGTGGAAACTTGAAATGTAGCATAGTGATAAAGCATTTTAAAAATGTGTATATTTCAAAAGTTAACATTCCAAATATTTTAGAGGGATCAAATTAAGTAATGAAAAGAAGAAATTAATTATTTCTGGCAGACCATGTCTGTATTTTAAACATCTGTTGTCTTTGAAGACTCTATCATTTTCAAAGTACTTTGGTCATTTCAAGCCCGTGTCTCTATCTATCGATCTTCGATAAAGACAGTGGGGTTTGGTCCTGATCCATGAGACCAATGCAATATTTCGCTATAAATAATGTTAAACATTTTGCTGATGTAATACAGATGTTGCACCATTTATTGACATGTCGTAGTACAAATATTTATTATTATTGTGAAAAAAACACACGAACAGGAGTAATACTGTTTTTTGTTGTTAAGAAAGTGATTCAAATCATGAACTTATGACTACAGCCCAAGTTCCATGAAAATCTGTCGCCAAATATCCAAAGACATTTTTCATGGTAGTCATTTTCCATGTACACAATGCCACTGGGTCTATATTTTGTTCATTATTATATTTTGTTAATCATTATTATAAAATTTCTTACTATTCAGTCAGTATTTATTTTCAATGAGTTTTTCATTTTCATTGCATATATTAACTAGGATTCTATGCTATCTTCTAGCAAATCTTATCAAAATTGCTCGATTTTAGTTTAAAAAGGGCACAATTATTTTTACATTTCTAATCAAGATTAAACATTTCTAATCAAGCTTTAAAAATTCCTTATATAAGAGGGTAAGTATATTTTCTATTTTATTAGCTATCCCTTTCAGTTTTACCAAGATATGGGGGTGTATCTGGGATATGAAGTGATTGGGGTGATATGGGGGTGGCATCCTATAAACTTTTATTATAATTGTTGAAAATTTTGGATTAAGAGAAGGCAACAGATACAAAAAGAAATTAGAAAATGCCTTGGTATTCCAGGTAAAACAGAAACTCAAAAATTATAGTTCATGAAACCTAATTAATACTAACCTGGATTCTCAATGATGACATTGGCGAGAGCTGTGAGTACCATCTCCATCTCGCTCATATACTCCTCGCTGGGTGCCTCTCGTACACGCTCATTTAAGAACTGTAGTAGATCTAATGTAAAGCCCTTGGGATTCTGCAAAATAATTAGTTAAAATAGATAAAAGCCAAAGTCTATACTGATTGAGTAGTTGACTAATCCTGAATTTGCTATTTTCATTCAAATATCATAAAAATATAGATTAGTTAAACACTAGTAATAAAAAAATGAATAAATTATGAGCTACCAAATTTAATTATAGTGATGATTATCAATGGGGTCATTTTCCCATCTCATTCACTCCTAAGTTTAAATTTTTTTAACTCGGCCAATTTTTAAGATTTCTAGAATTTTTTTATCTCGTCATCAGCCTATACCTTTAAATTATGATTTATGAAATAAAAAAATATATAGTTAAATACCTAATTAGGTTACAAAGTTAAGCCCATATTTTTGAGCATTAATTAAGACTAAAATTAATAGAATACCAAGAGTTGGTGGACTCACAGATTCCTCCATTTTTTTTTGTAAACCATATTATATAAACATGCTTGTTATGATTTTATCAATGTTTTAACACTTTTAAGTTAAGTTCAAATCAACAGCAAATCTGCAAATCAATCATTACCAAACAGTATTGACCTAATCTTAAAATATTTAGAAATATTTGAATCTATCATTAATTACTACTTTTTAACATATATATCCTATTTAAAAAAAATACCAAGTAAGATTGATACATCACTTTGCAATCAATAATTATTTCAGATAATAGCCAAAAAAAATTTTTTAAAAGGAAATCGTATTCAGTTTCTTTTAAAAGAAGATCTTCTCAGATCACATGTGACTTTTGACATTTATTACATAATGATTAGGGGAAAGATGAAGTATATACATTTGCTTTTCCTTAATTTTCTTGGGAAAATGCCATAAATAATTTTTTCACATGAGTGTAATTTTATTTATAATTTGTAATTTATACGAGGTTTTTAAATTTTTTTTTCAAAAATTAACAATTTCGATACCATTACTTTCAATCCATTTAATATAAAGCTTAGTAGTCTATATCTCAATTACACTGTCTATTCCATTCTACGGAATGATCACAGCAAATATAAATAAGTTGTTAATTATTCTGTAGTTCTGATTGGATAATTGTATTAAGCAGGTGTCCCTTGACAAATAAATGTTATATTCATATTTTTTGTGGCAATTATGCTATAAAATTAGTGAGTTCATTTCAAAACATGCCTATTCACCTGCAAAACATACTATTTAAGTTTATACCCATTCTCATATCGAATCTCGAATCTCATAATTTAGTAGACTTCAAAACCAAATCTAATTTGTTATGAAGAAGTTCCACTTGTTTAAGCAATATAAAAATACTTTTGAAATCTTAATCCACAGTACAGAGATTTTGCCACTAAAATAAATCCCTTTATTATGAAGTAATGATCTCATAATAATTAATTGTATCACTGCACAAAAATGTGGAAAGAGAAACGAAACTCAAATGAAACATAACATATATGTAAAAATCAATAAAGTAGAAGCAAAATAAAACTTCAACGACACCAACATTCAAACATCAACTCTTTGCATTATGACCTTTTTTCATTCAAGACAATATCACACAACACACAATGTACGTATTTTGATTCATTTCAGTTTATATGAACTGCTAAGCGTTTCAATACAATAACAAGTGAATAATCATTTTTTGCCATATTGACATTTAACCATTTATATTGTACCTTCACTTTCATTTACATAAAATTGTCTTTTATATATTATCCATTACTTATAAGTATGAAAGGAGACTGACAAAAGTTCATATAATGTTACAGGAATATAAGGTGTTACAAGAATATAAATAACACTCTTAAATAGAGACAATGAAAATACAAGCTCCTTAAAAGTTTTATTTAAATTATCAATCAGACAAATAAGAAATCTTATATTTTTTAAGAAGTTAGGTTATTTTTCATTACAGCTTGTAAATATTATTCCTATGTATCTCTTTGAACCAGCAAGATGAAAGAAGTCCAAAGTGTTCCCCACTGTATCCTCCAAACACAGATGTAACATACTAATCTATGAAATACGCAGACCCACAGAGCCTTTGAAAAAAGTTACATAGAGTAAAACAGAACAAAAAAGACATTCATTTTGACTCCAACAGAACAAATGTCATTCAGTTAACAGTTTAATTTTAATGAATTTAGGTAAATTAAAATAAGCAACCAGCATTGATCGTTTTTAAAAAGTTATTATATTCTTTTTTAGAATTTTATTGTTATTTTTAATTCTTATTAACCATTCTTAATATCTTAAAAATATAATATATAAGCTATATATTTTTTGTATTATGGCTACAAACTGTATTTTATTTGTTGCTCTTTCGTGTTTGTCCATCACTAAATTGTTTGCTATTTTGTATTCTAAAAAATATTAGCCTTTTTTAAACTGTTTTCAGATTCTATATTTTACTTTAGTAAGAACGTACATTAAATGACAATTTTTTTTTCTTTTGTATTGTGTCATTATACAACTATGATAACAATACATAGACTCTAGACTGATAATACCTCGATAGGGAAAGTAGGTTGCTCGTTGTATATCTGCACAAACACGTTGCCCACAAGTAGGTGACCCTCGTGAGCAGAATAGTGGAAGTCCTGAACGAGGATGTCCTCCTCCGATGTTAGTGTAGACGCCTTACCCGTCTCCAGAAACTCGCTTAGCTCGGCGCGTGTGCTATTGTCCCACACCAGATATGGGTTGCGCCAGTTCGAGTTCAATATTTTGAGTAACTAGAAAGAGAATAGTTACCTTGGCTATAAAAGTTTGGATATGATAATCTTAATAAATACCATACTATAATAATTTTGCTCTGGGATTATATTCTAGGAAATAAGTAATAATATCTTTTAAATATGAATAAGGTTTCTTTAAGTTATTAATTTCCCAAGTATGTTATTTAAGAGAAGTGTGCAAATAACATTTGATTCTAATTGGACATTAGAATTTAACCGAATCGAATACAAAAATATTCGGTTTATTCCAGCATTTGAACAGTTCGTATCATACAGATAATTTTAATAGAATATTAAAATAATTCAATTTTACGAATAATAATCAAATTGCAAAGGAACATAAGTCATTTATTAATTGTTCATAAATTCAATTGACAAAAACAATCATCGAAGAATGATTTAAAATATTTTCCTAAATATAATACCAACTCATTTCCATGTCGAAAACAACTCATACACAAATGTTTTCAAGAATCTTTATTCCACCTATTTAAAAAATAAATAATTATTAACAAAATCAGATATTTGATGGAATTCCAAAGACCATTCAAATCCTATTTTGCATAAAAATTTCACTATACTAAAAATATTGTCAGAATTATATAAAGATACATCTGGTCAGTAACTGAAAAAATATTATAGCTTTGGCCTACAAAATAGAATGTATAAATTTTTTTTTATTCATTTTGAAAAGAACCAAAAAGGTCTTGTAAGAATAAAATATGTAGTGCATAGAGGCAAGTAACTAATCGAAGTGAGGAGGTAAGGCCTACAAAATATGTAGTTATTCTTAAAAGTAACCCATTTCTTTCCGTTTTTTATTGTTAATATAATAGTGACATGTGCTATGACAAAAAGCAGATATTGATGACAATGTGATAAAAACCTAAAGCTAAATTTTAATAAAAACAATTTAAGTAGTTAGGCCAAAAATATTTCTTTAAAATTTTTTTTAATTTACTTTTAGTCTAAAATAAGCCTTTTTTTATTTTGGAAAGATCCATTTTGTTATTCTTCGTATTGATTAAAAAAATGTGGTAGATATTACCATTTTAACAAACATTTTTGCAAAAATTAAAAAACTAGCTATACTTAATAATAACTATATTAAAGACAAGACATTCGATTTTTTATTTGTAGATTCACCATATAGAGATATTGTGTACACTAATCGGGGCAACCATTTTTATGAACTTCTAATAATGAATATATAATAAAGATTTTGTCTTAAATAGAAATTTATCTCACTCTTGTTCAATCAAAACTTCCCACAATCCTAATATATTTCACTACATTATCAAAAAAAATTAGAAATAATGGCTTTTTTAAGATTCTCCTTTAAGGTAAGAGTACTTTTAGACACAGGTACTTTTGGCAGTTACTTAGATTAATGAGGAACATTAATCAAAACCACAGTCTTAGGTTTTTATATATTATATTTATGTTGTATTCCTCATTAGACATCAAAGAAGGAGCAGAATGACTAGAGATGCGGGAGAAAATACTTATACTACTAAATATTCCTAAAAACACAAAACCATAGACAAGATAGCTTTAGTTGAAAAATTAACAAAAAAATTAAGTACAATCCACATTCAATTGAATATAACCACCAATTCCTAAAAAAGAAACCACAAACCTCCTCTGGCGAATCATCGGCAAGTTTGGCGTAGAGATAGGGTGTGAGCAGCGTCTCAAGCGCTCGTCTTATGTTAGCGTCGGCAGGTGTCTCACTCTCATGGCCCACATAGCCGCCCAGCTTCCCACACGCCACAATTGACAACTTCGCCAACTGATTTGACACTTCCTAAAAGTTCATACATTACTGTTTCTGTAATTGTTTGCAATTTATGATAAAGCATAACTGATAGCTCATGTTGTCCAATATATTTTGTTATCTTCAAAAAATCGCATAAAACTCAATCAGGTCTAAAAGATCAGTAAAATTGATTTACGATAAGAATTTATTTGGTATTTTGAAAAAACTATGGAGATATTTGGAAAAACTGTTTTTATGACACCAACTGTAACTTATATCTAAACTGTTAACACTAGAAAAAAAGATTTAACTCAATGAATGAAAATTTTAATTTTTTTACATATAATAAATGCCTAATAGCACATTTGGCAAAAACTGTTTTGTGCAATGTTTGACCCGCCTTTTCTTGTTATCTATTAATTTTACAAATTGGCGTTTGTGCTAAGAATTATAAAAAAATTGGTGCTGTACGAGATTGGTATGATGAAAACAAATATTCATAAACTTTAACACATTGTGAGTTATAAGTTTATTAAAGAAATTATAAAAAAAATCATCACTTTACAAAAACCTATTTATTTTTGTGTAATATCTTTAACAACTTTTACAAATTTTTTACAAATTACTTTATCTTTTACAAATTACTCGCGAAGTAACTCTTAAGATGGTGTCCAAAATTTTGAATTATAATAACCATGCCAAAAAAGTACAATTTTTCTGAATTCTCTTTCTGAGCTTAACTACTAATCAATATTGTTGACATGCAGTCCGAAGCATCTGCTACTACTGATTGAGAAAAAATTCTGATGGCCTCTAACAACATAACAAAATGGCCATCTGTATCATATTTAATTATTTGTGGCATCATATAGCTATTGTTAATGTGTTGAACTTATTTTAATGGTTGTATAATGATATTAGCATACACTTCATTTTTTGTGATGTCATATAACTATCATTAGATTCATCTTGACAAGAATCAAGACGAATCTAACGATACTTAAATATCTAAAAAAACATTAAATTTGAAAACAATAAAGGAATAAAAAATTACACAAAATCCCAACACTGCCTTTGGTTTACTGAGGTGGGTAAAAACAAACATCTTCCCAATTAACATGACAAACAATAACAATACATCATCATTCCTAAGCATTCTACGATATTTGAAGCTTTTATTAAAATGTTCCCAGTTAGTAGATTTCGCATACATTTCAGAACCGTTATTGGCTTCTCAGGCCAATAGTGTAGGTATGTATCGGAGCCGATATCGATCCTTCGGGCCCGCAATTGTTTAATCAAATTCACTTAATTTAAATTTCTTTACTTATGAATTAAAAAAAAAAAGTAAAATTCCAAATATACAAATCATGAACATTCATAGAAAAGTAGGGTTCCTTTGTTGCCTAATCATAAATTTAAGATTTCATAAATCCACACAAAAGGTAAAAATTAAAAAAGTCAGGGATGGTGATAAATTGCATGTCACTTTGAAGCTTTGATAGTTCATAAGCGTGGCTTTCAAATGGAAATTTTTAAAGGGCCTTTCCAATGATGTTCTATTTTGTGAAATATACAAATTTTCATCCTCATTTTTCAAGTATTAAGAGGTATATTAAAAAGATATTTACGTTTTTCTGTAGCAAATTTGATCACTACATTACCACAAAGTTATAACCTTATCATCGAAACATGACAAAATTATATTTATGATTTAATCTGAATAATATTTATAAATCGATGTTTG
This sequence comes from Druceiella hillmani, assembly GCA_039881145.1. Taxonomy (NCBI): domain Eukaryota; kingdom Metazoa; phylum Arthropoda; class Insecta; order Lepidoptera; family Hepialidae; genus Druceiella; species Druceiella hillmani. Next base: position 23,128,642 of record JAYKKI010000004.1, on the reverse strand, counting down.
AAAATAACTATTTTTTCAAAAAATAGACGATGGAACCTACTTTACAAACTAGTTTCTGTGAGATGACAAGGTCATTTGATGATTTCATCGAAAATTTACATAAAAAATGTGATCAAGTAAAGAGTATCGAAACTATATTTTTCTTCATATATATTAAGGACTTATGGAAAAAAAACATATTAATAAACATTATATGATTCAAATTTTTAATCACTGTAAATATTATGTTAAACTTTCAAAATAAATCCAAAAATTTTACTGTGTAATCAAGGCCAACAATGCCATTCAATTCAGTGGCTCGAGAGCCTTTGCAGAATGTGGTCATGCAGTTTTATAAAACATAGACGAAAATAATCGATTATCTACTGTGACCGCCTCTGCACTAGAGCAGTAATTAATAGCTGAATACAATTTAATCTTTTATATGGCTTATATAAATGTTACGTTTGTAAATTTGTTACAATTTATAACACAATAATAATGCATAAAAATAACCAGCCAATGTATGTATTGTTCATTTTCAATTTTAACAGTTTGATCAACATATGTATATAATTTTTACTAAATAATTATTCAAAAAATGAAAAAAATTTCACATTTATTGAATCACACATTAACACACTAATTTAATAAAGCTTTCAAGTTTCGCAGTCTCCTCGATGATATTATAGATAACTTATTTACCTACTTTAACATATCTAATTGATACATACGATAGACTTATTGCTACGAGAACAATCTCTTACAGCCAACCATAAAACCAGTCCAGCCCCGTTCGACGAACGGCCGGGAATCGAACCCGGATCCCTGTGGTGCATCGTCAAAGGCCGTATGCCTTGTGATCACGCCAATACACCACGATGACGACTTGTAAACTTCATAGTACTTTCGGCGTACACTACTTTTGGCTCAAGAAGTATTATTGCAAATATCACAATGGTTTGTTCAAACACCAATGGCACTAATATGATACCTGTATCAAGTATTGGAAACTGCATCAATGAACACTGTTAAGTTACATGTTTAATGTTATCATGTATGATGATTATTATTGTGTTTTGTTTAATAGAATTTTATTCTTTTATGTCAATATATGATATTTTACATAAGCACATCTGCCCCTACAGTTGATGAGCATCAATATGCAGTAACTTCTACTGATTTACATAGAGGGTCGGAGTACAAATAGAGGGTCGGAGTATTTATTTCGATTTTTATTTCAAACAACTAAAGAAGATATCAAGGTACAGTTCTATTTCCGTTGCACTATCAATAATTTAAGTATTATTAATGAAAATGTGAATGATATGTCATCAATTTTTTATCTAGAATATAGTATTTCTTGTAGAAAAACTATATCTTGGATAATAAAAGTGATGTTATGGAGTCAAATCATAATTGGAGCAATGCTGATAGAAAGCAGATACTCCGATTTAAAAGAGCTTGTTAGATCGATGAATCTAGCCAAATTAAGTAAACTACGATATATACTAGGTATCATGATGATGTAGTGACTTGACGGAAACCTGCTGCTAAGGAAGAAGCCACACAAAAACTATTTTGTGTGGGGATATAGTTGATGGATATTATGCTCTTACTGCTATGATATATATATATATATATATATATATATATATATGTATATATATATATATATATATATATATATATATATATATATATATATATATATATATATAAGCATCTGTTCTCATTAGATAAAAAGAGAAGAAAATAATGTATACAACAATAAAACACTAATGATCAAATTTATGATGCATACAGCGCAAATATCACTTCACACAACAATAATCGAGCAGAACAATTCAATAGCATTGCAGCTAAACAGTTGAAGGAAGACGTTTTAATTTTAGACTGAAATAGTCATACGCCACATGATGTTATGCAGCGGTTGTTGCATTAACTTAGGAAAACCACGACATATTTTTATAAATCTAAATTCCATGGAAGCCCCTGGAAAACAGACAAAACTTTTAGAAACAACCTCAGCTCAAACAAATAAGTCTCACATTTCGTGTCTTGTAAAATGAACCTCACATTTGACATTTGTGTTCAAAGTCATTACAGTAGCTTGTGTCAAAAAGCTGATTTATCAGAAGAGCAATTCGAGAGAACATGTTTTTACAAAATTTAATGAAGCAAGTGAGCCTGAGACACGAAACAGAATGTGAAACCATTTTACAAGCAGAAGTGATTCTAGTCTTTTGACATTATAGACTTCTAGTCTTTTGACATTATAGACTTCTGGTCTTTTGACATTATCTTCTTTTAGCAAGATAATGTCAAAAGAGATGCAACAATGAGGAAAAATATTAGATTAGCCCAGTTAGTTAAAAACCTGCTGCATTTGCTTCATCAATGTAAGCAGTATAAAACTTGGGAAATAATAATGAAAAGATAGCAGCGTCAAGAAGAAAGATATCACCAAAAATGTGGATTATGTATAGACAAAAGATATTTCACTTTGGTAGTATCCCCAAATGCAGTATTTGAAGAGGGTATTATAGAAATTAAATATTCTTATTCTGCCTATGGTACAAATGTCAAAATGGCTATATTGAATACAAGCATTACATTTTTGAAAGACGACAATGGAGGTTGAACTACCATAAACAAGAATCATGATCGGTATTTTCAAACACAGAACCGACTTCATACCAGTGAGTATAACACATGTATCATCACAATTTGGACAGGAAAAATTATCCTTTAAAAAGCTAAAGAAATTGGAAGAGATGATTCTTTTTGGGAATAAGTTGATAAATTTTTACTGCTAGTGTCTTTTACCAGAAATAGTAATTTGAGAAAAGCACCTTCAATATGTTAATAAATACTCAGTACGGATACTCATAAGAATAATCAAATTAAATAAGTTGTTATTTTAATGTGGATTAATAACAGCACCTAAACGTCACCACTTTTATTGCACAAGTCACTGTTTTTTGAGTTTTTGTGGCTTATCTATAATAACAACTTTTATACATATGCTGTCTAGACTTATCTATAGACTTTCTAAATATCTGAAACTCTTCAATGTTAATATATCGCAATTAAATTAGTATATATAATAATTTTCGGAGTATTCATCACATAGATCAGTGATTTTTTTCTCAGACTATGTTGACATAATTAATTGTATCTCAATAATTGTATAATGTATACACTTGGTATAGAGCCGATGACAATTTGGGAACTATAAACTGTGAAATTGAGATAATTATATGTCAAATGAATTACTAGGATTTGCGTATATTTCTAAAAAAGAAGCAAACAAAGAAAACTTTCCTCTCTGTAATGTTACTGGGATTATAGAGTCAATACAAAATTGTCAGGCTGTGAATATTTGCATTTTTTAATGAATGTTTTATTGGCTGTAGTACTAAAGACAAACGTTATGTTAACAAAATTACAATTCCACAATCATTATTTCAGCATGGTACTATAATTATAAAATTTTTTGGTTAATATACATATAACAGAAAATATTTAAGAACAAGTTTCTTCTTAAAAAAATTAGATATGTACATAATCAAAATTTAGTTTTATTTTATCGGATAATACTATTATGAACATTTAGCGATTTTTTTAGCTTATTATACTGATAAAGAATTTTTAGCGAATAATATTGGTTACGGAGTAGAAATGTAAAAAAAAGATTATTTTAATTATTTGCTTTAGAATGTTTTTGAAGTAAGTTATTTTTTTAAATCGATTAATATTGGACAAAACATCACTTTAAAATTGTTATTGTATCATAATATATTTGAATCTTTTTTATTACCAATTGACTGCATATTAATGATTTTTGCCAAAGCAAAAGCCTTAAATTAATTACTTTGAAACAATGACGGAGTCTTAAATTAATATCAAATTCATCTATATAGTATCTGTGTAAGATCTGTATTTAAAATAGTGGGTACATACCCAATACTAATTTTTGGTACATACCCAATATTAATCCAGATTATACACCGCATTACATGGCTATACGGATATCAGACATATTACTAAAAGCAAGCTACATCTTTTTTCGAATATAAAGTTATCTTGCACGTAAAATCGTCAATGAAAAAATTAATTGTCTGGAAAGATTAAGATATTGTTATCTACATTAATATAAGATTTAGATCGTCCGTGCGGCATTGTGAACTCAAGTTTCACACCATCTATGTGGCATACTACAGAACCCTAAAAACTAAGATGATTATAATTGAAACTTAACAATATGACCGTATTTACTGAGAGCACATTTACTATAATCATATCCCCGCTTACCTGTTTATTATTATGAGCCTCTTTCTCGACTCCACCCTCATCAAGCGTGTAGTCATAGTTAAGCGCAGATGCAAGCAGGACATGAAGGGCATGTGCACGCACTAACGCAACGCGAGCTTCACTGTGAGCCGCCAGAGCACCGCAAGCCTCAGCTGCCGCGCAGCACAGCTCACCTAATTGCTGATGGAAAAAATGGAATAATGTTATTATTAATACTTTACTAAATTATATTAAATAATTTTTTAACACAGGGCATTTAAATAAATCAAATTTAAAAATAAAAAAATCGTATTACAATTCAATAAATTTATTTACACTTGTCATTCAAAAAGTAACACTCTATTGCCAACAAATTTACGTAGTTAAATACAGTAATAACATATTTGGGATCGGTCCGGTCAGTAGCCATGACTCTAACTTGGGTAATTGCTGTAAAATTAAATGATTTTTTTAGTTACAACTGGGTAATAGCTAAATCAGATGTACCATGTAGAACTAATCTAGTCAATATGGAAATCAAGTAAGTTAGCAGATATAGCATACAGACTATTAACAAAGCCCATCTTCAATAATAATTATAAATCTTTATCCCTTACATTTATAAATAATACACCGTAATTTTCCTCGGAAATCAATCTATCCATTGGTGTAAACTAAAACAAAAAAGTTGTTAACGAGTTATCCCAAATACACAGACAGACATTTTGGGGACATATTTTTTATAAAAAGTGTAGTAATTATATCATTACTCTGTACCCTATGTAAGCTCAAACTTCTGTGAATGTATTTACAGATGTAATACTGATCTGATATATACAAATACTTACTATATCTTGCAACATACAGTCTGCTCAAGAAAAATGTGACCGTTATTATTGTTTTTATATATTTCATTGAAGTGCATGTTATTGGATATTGCGCAATTAATTAATACTTTGTCCAATCACCGTCAATATTTATTATAGCTTGACTTCTTTTTTCCATTCTTTCAAAAAGATTTTCAGTGTACTACAATGGTATCGCCATATCTTTTTAATTTGATAAGAGATTTGCTTTTCCGTGCACACTGGTTTTCCTTTGAGTTGCATTTTAATGTACGACCACACATTTTCTATAGGATTTGCATCTGGAGACATCGGCGGCCACTGGTTGTAATGTTATTTTGCCGTTTCCACGCACTGCACAGTTTACGATGTTTTGGGTCATTGTCTTTTTGCAGCACCCACGTTGTTGAGTTTGACCGAGAAAACTTTTTTGCAGATCTCATTAAGCATTTCTTATAAATTTTGCACATTCTTTCAGTATGCAAAATACCGGTAAACACAAAAAGGCAACCAAATCAGGTTTGGAGACGTATCCCCAAACGTGCACTTTTATAGGATGTTTTACTCTACGTTGAAGCAACCTATTATGCTTACTTGTGCAAGCTTTCGACAAAGAAGACCATGCCCAGAAAGAAGATTCATTTATGAAAATAATGTTGCCCCAATCTCGATTCACATTTCCCTTTGCCCAGTTGAGTCGTTTTTAAACGTGTTTTACAGATAAAAAGTAGCCTGAAAAGATACATTGTTTTCATGCAGGCGACTGCGGATTGTATTTAAGGATATATCTAGTCCCTTCTGACATAGTTTTAATTGGGCAAAACGCAGTGAAAGGTCTAGAGTATCTCAAAAAAGACGAAGGATCGCTCTATCCTGCTCTTTAGCTGTCACTCAGCTTGATCCCCTCTCCGGCAGGTCGCTCACGTTCCTAACCTCTTGTTAAATATCATGTCGAAATATCTTTTGAAAGTTTTGTCTCAAACTTTCAGACTTTTTAATGTATTTTGCAGCCGATTTATATGATAGTTTCAATCCTATAGCATGTTGAACAAGAAATACTGTTTCATACCATTTCAAGTTGTAAAAATAAATAATTCACTAGAATTAATAATGCTAAACACCAGTAGAAATTATATTGCGTATTAGGGCATGAGTCAAAAATAATAATAAAAAAAACAGATGACACTGTGGTATTTTTTTTCTGAATAATAACAGTCACATTCTCTTGTTGAACAGATATATCTTCTTTGAGTAGTAAATGAATCAGACAGATGTGACAGAATTAAAAAAAATGTTACCGTAGCATTTAATTTCTTTTAACAGCCTTTAAATTACCTGACATTCACTTCTCCATAAATTTCCTCAATAATTATGGCGAAAAGTATATGTTATAATGGGTCAATAGCATTCTTTATATTAAAAAGATCCATAAAGGATACTTACATTGAAGTGCAATATCCGTACAATGTCGGTCAACAATTGCGGTATAGCTGCCATGACGTCACGACAGGCGCTAAATTGTGCCGCAACTGCGAAGCACCGGCAGCAGTGCACACACACCTCCGCTGCGAGATCACTAACTTTACTTGATGCAGAGAGAACAGAAACACAACGCGTGAACGCATTGTGTAGTACCTGGCAGAAGTAAATATCTACATTTATAAAAGTACCTGATGAAGGTAAAAGGGATATCTATAACTCAAATTTCAAATTCCTTGGCTATTAGTAAGTAAATCTGAATGGCTTAACCATATACAGCATAAATTCTTAATTGTGAAATCTATAAGTTTAGAAGATAGCTGCTAAGAAATCTAATATAAGCAACATGCATTTTTTCATTCAGTTGAAAATAATAGTAGCAAATGTGAAATTAATTTGTAAGTTCCTTGCTTATAAATGCTGCCCATCTCTTATCCCATTTATTTACCTTCATACCCACTGGAGATAGCATGCACGTAACAGTTATAAGACTACCCAACTTACAGCCTAGTTGATTTGCATTTTTTCATTCAGTTGAAAATAATAGTAGCAAAAGTGAAATTAATTCATAAGTTCCTTGCTTATAAATGCTGCCCATCTCTTATCCCATTTATTCACCTTCATACCCACTGGAGATAGCACGCACATAATAGTTATAACACTTGCCAACTTATAGCCTAGTTATAGACTTACCAAGTACCGGGGTATAATAGGTGTCAAAGGGGTCTAAGCGAAAAAAAAACCTAGTTATGCTCCACAAGGAGGTAGCACAACACCATACATTTCAGAAAAATATTGACATTTTAGACATTTAATCAATAATTAAAATCTATTGCTATAGTATATAAGCTTTTAATGCTCGCGCCACTTCATGCTGGAGAGTGCTCACCATTCGCCACGTGACTCGCCTTGTCACTCACGACGCTTGTATCAATGGCGATTTTTTGAACAAGATCAAAGGAGTGGCGAAGCAAACGTCTAAATTGGGTATTATGTATGTGCGAGTTTTGACAAGTGTTGTTAACAGTATTTTTAAGTTTGTCAAAAGCAGTGATAATACGTGCATGCATCTCTATTATACTGTCACAGTCTTTCTCAATAATAACACAATACGTTAAAAACTTATCGACAACACAACTGAACATAAAAAAATTTCACAATAGACTAAATTAACAATTGACCTCGACCACGAATGCACTCTTGCATATGAAAAGAGAGTGGCAACATAGCATCTCTCTTTATTTACTTAATAATTATAACTGTACCTGGCAGTAAGGTGTACGTAATGAAATATGTAAGGATTTGTGCAGACAGTTTTTCTTGAAATTCTTATTGTGCTATAACTCCTAAACCTCTTAAGATAACAAATTCTGGTTTTCACCGATAATCTACTCACAACTAGGAGATTCATTGGTATTCATTTTCGCACAAAGGTTGCTTACACGGTGTATATACTATAAAACATACTAATAAATGAAATACAATCAAACCTGACTAAACAAGTACTACATGAACAAAGTGTAATAGTCCGGTCTTGTCATTTTCACCCTGAAAAACTTCTATGAGTGAGAAAGTAGAAACATCTATATTAGGAAGCCATTTTTTTACGTCTGAACCTCAGTAACTGAGACTGCCTCCCGCCCTAGACCTCTATAAACGAGAGTCTGCACTTGCAAAGACAAAATGGAGCATACAGTCGAACCTGGATAAGCAAGCATTCAAGGGACCGCGATCTTTTTTTCGCTTATGGAGGTTTCTCACTATTCCGAGTTTCTAGGTTATAGAGGTACAGGGTGCCTTTCTCACTTATAGAGGTTTATAAAAATACATATATGTAATGCTAAACATGTATGTATTGTATAGGTATAGAATATTATATATTATAGAATATTAATAGAATTTTTTATAAATGCTTACAAAAATTGCATAATAAATCTTACACTAATATTTACCTAAAGAAATCCGTCAATTTTTTTTGAGCTTCTATTTTTTACGTTTTGTGCATGATTTTCTACTTTATAAATTTGATCAAATATTGTTTTATCAACAACCACGGAGTATTAAAAAAATCTCGTGGATCATCTCCAGTGCATTTAAATATAATACTTATAGAGGTTTGTGTTTCTAACTTATAGAGGTTTTAGAGGGTTAAAATGCCAGGATCTGGCAATTACTATCACTTGTAGAGTTTTCTCGCTTACCCAGTTCTCTCTTACTCAGGTTTGACTGTATTTGTTCTCTATTATTTACGCCGCTTTCTATTTTTCGTGTAAGGCCAAATGAGCATCGGCACCTACATACTTATCATTAACACACACTTATTAAAGTTTCTAAGTGTCAACACTAATGAAGGTATATTGCAATCTCAAAATGTGAAAACAAAAAAATGAAGTGTTTCTGTTAAGTGATCATAAAATACAAAAATTCCATTAATTTGCATTGTTCTGACTGACATGGAAATATTAAGACAAACTGAGTTGTGGCTTTCCTAACCTTGAAAAATGCGTAATAATACTGAGATTACAAATATTTTCAACTAACAATGGCCGGTTGGAAGATTTTAAAAAGCGACATGATAGAGCTTTTAAGAAGGCAGTTTGGAAACAAATCTTATGATCAAAGTGTATAATCAGTCGATTGAAGATCTGTCAAGTCTTTTAGAAGGGTATGAACCAGATGATATTTACAACGCAGATGAGACTGGTTTTTTCTTCAAGTACCTTCCAGATAAAACCTTTACATTTAAAGGAAAAAAGTGCCATAGAAGAAAACAAAGCAAAGGAACACCACATTATTATTCAATGCACAAACATGACTGGTACAGTCAGAGACCCTATTCTAGTCATTAGAAAATCCAAAGCAACCTAAATGTTTCAAAGGTGAGTCAATAACTTGTATTTATATTTCACTTGCTTTGAGAGTAGGGACAAACATAACTTACCGAATTTATTTTCAAAAATGTAAAAACTACGACTAACACAATGGTTTGGATGATATTTAAGAAATGGCTGAAGAAAGTTGATAAGAAAATGAAGAACAAAGGAAGAAATAGTTCTTTTTATTGACAACTTCTCGGTCCACGTGGACTTAACGACATTTGTAAATGTGAAAGTCATATTTTTCCTTGCCAACACCAACAGTAACCTTTAACTGTTATGTGCTTTTAACGTTTTTATCATAGAAAATTCATCCAAGAAATTATTATGTGCATGGATAAGAACATTAGCCCTGAGATAAGGTTCCCCTTGAGAGTATGGTATATAGTAAGCATTGTTACTGTCAAGAATTGCTTCGAGAAAACTGACTTTATGCCGGTATGAGTAACCAAAGTTTTATTCTAAAATTAGTTAAAACTTTAGATTTGGAAAACTTGACAAAACAAAGTTTTAAAACCTAGATACCTTTACGTAAATAATTACTTTTTAAGTAAATAAACAATATTTCCTGTGTTTTCTTACGAAAAACTCTAGTGAAAAACTCTATACGCAAGGAAAATACCCAGTCCCTTGAACTTTCACTAGGTTTGACTGCACTATAAAGCCATTAAAGCCTATTAAGCGATTTATTGCCAAAAAATGTCTAGTATGAAATAAGATTTATAATAAAAAGGAATCTTACACAAAAACTATAACTAGAGTTGGCTGAAGGTTAACTGTATCGATGATACTTACATCAAAGCCTCATAAACGTAATTCAAATATTTAAATTTAAACAATGTACCTGCAGACCACCTTCCCGCTGTAACTCCTCAGCATTAAGTGGTGATGAGCGCACAGTAGCATGTGCAAGAGCACAAGCGGCTGCAAGTAATGCTCCACCACTCTCCTGGAACAACGTCTCTGACTCGGCCTGGGCACTGACCGTACGTAGCAGTTGTGGGTACCCCGCATACTTATATGCTGATAATTCTATGAAAAAGACAAGTAAGTGCAAAACATTATAGAATAGTCAGATGAGTATCGTATCATGTACAGAAATATTCTAAGGGAACTTAATTGTTGAGAATAAAATTATTAATATAGGAAACAAATGTAAAGAATATAATAAAATATAGTATATGTACATATGTGAATTTTATTTCGTGAATTTACATGGAAAAATTAATTTAAATTTCTAAAAATTGTATGAAAAGTATTTAAAAAAAGGGCTTTATTTCTAAGACACATCTGAATATTCTACACAGTTCTGTGATTAAACACCGAATAGTAATAATATAACACGTTGAATATATTTTTTTCTGAATGCCATCAACAGATGGCATCATCTTTTAAATTTTATTTTAACAACAGTCAATTATTTTGCAGTCAGCGTATAACGCCTTTCGTTGTCAGACACTTATTCCCGGACACCGTGTATATGATATATTTTTATTAGGAATGCCATCAATAGATGGTATTGCCATTGAAAATACGCTTTTTATAAAAACTTGTTTTAATGAATTTGTTTAATGAAAACATTAATTTTAAACTATTTATATATTTTTAGTCAATAGCGAGAAACATAAGCTTTAAAATGATGTCTGAATCGTAAATTTTGATGAATAATTAAGGAATATATGGAGTTGCTACAAAAACACCTTTGAAAAAAACTTTTTTTTTCTATTTTAACTAACTAACTACTAACTTTTACAAATATTGCAATAACACGATGATTAAATTGAATTGATTCCCACTATTTCACATAAGTAATGCAAAAATTATTATAATAACATACACAAGAAAAGGCTACATTTAAGAAATAACTAGGAAATATGATAGACATAAATATAATGAACATTTACACAATCCATGATTTAAAAAAATAGATGCAACACTTAATTAAATTAATAAGTTTTAAGCAGAGAAAATAACACCAAATAATTTTTACTGTTGGATCTGCTTTGATTGAAACTATACGAAAGTTAAAAAGTTTATTGCCCTTCTGTGAACTTGGAAAAAATGTATTTAGCATTCATAATTTCACTCCTTCAAACGAAAAATTATGAGATGTATTGTAGAAAAATGTTAAAGAAAAGAAAATAAAAATGTCATAATAAGAAAACAAAGATATAATTGTCAAAAATTAAAAACTAATTAAACTAACCTTACAAAGAGAAAAATTGCATTAGTGTGTTTGTTATTAAAGTTTTGGCACCTAAACAGCTGATCTAAATGACATTTAACTTTCATCACCACATAGTTTATAGTGCCCCCAGATGGACATAAGGCATATAATACCTTTTTAAAATGTGTGGATAATTAGCAATAATAATTTAAATGAAGGAATTTAAACTGTGAAACCATTATAGCTACATTAAAGTAATGTAGTGTAGAAAAAATGAGACTACGAAAAAGTTCAACATATCTTCATAATAATTACGGATGGTCTGTTTTTTGTTGAAAAACTAGAACCCAGAATTTTTTGAGTTAACCAAACTGTTTAATGGCTCCATCAATATAATGTTTAAAAGAATCATACACAACACGGAAATATACAAAAATGTTCCAGGATATACATATTATATATAGCTTAATTATTGCACCGAGATTATGTGAAAAGACAAAATGCATTTTGGCAACAGGTGGCGCTGGCCTTCTTTTAAGGTGCTATTCACATTTAAAGTGTCATTCGCATGTATGTTATTGCATCATCATTTGACTTTTTATATTTGATTTTTTTAAAACAAATTAGTGGTTTTTGTAAATATTACAACAAGGGTAGAATGAAAGACAAAACTGCACGTTTTACCATATTTTACTGTTTCACTTATGTAAAGGATGGGTGTCAAGCTTAAGCAAAATATGGTAAAGTTTACGGTGACAGTGACAGCTTTGGAAAATTCTTACATGATTTTGATCTCAACGATACACTTCGGTCAAAAAGGTCTATCAGACTGAAGATATCAAAATTAAGGTATTAATCAAGTTAAATTCACATACACGACATGAGAAATTATAGAAATCTTGATCATTATAATATACATGTTCAAAACCACCTGGAGAAGCCGGGATAGGTAAACAAGCACAACATTTGGGTTCCTCATAAACTCAAATTTCCTATGACCGCACATGTAAACGTCTGCAATATGCTGTGAGGAAAACAATCCTTTCTTGGAGCAACCAATAACTGTTGATGAAAAATAAATTGTTTATAGTGGTGCACAAACAATCTCGCTTCCGACTTAACCGTTCATCAGACAAAGATTACATTCTCAGTGTATCTGATATTTTAAAGGTATTATACATCTTTCAAACTTCTAGTAAAAACCAAACAATCTATTAGAATGTGCCCCTATCACAAATAAAAACTTGAGAGAGTCATCACTTCATAAATCATAAAGGAATGGTGTTTCATCACAATTCCGGACCACACACAAGTTTGATCACCCATCAAAAACTGATGTGTTGCCACACCCGCCATACTTGGCTGACCTTGCTCTGTCAGACTTCCACTTGTTTTTTGCTATTGAAAAGTCCTGGAAAAATTCTGATGAGGCCATATATAAAAAATTTTCGCTGAAAAAGACAGAAAGGATGGAACAAGATCGAACAAAACAGGTAATACGTCATAGAATAATAGTTTTCCTTTTTATAGATAAATGACTGAAAAACAGAAAAAACTTAAAATGAATTTTCCGATAAACAAATATATTGTTTTTCCAAGCATTTTTATGTTACAAAATTGAGCTTTACAATTCTATATTTAAATTATGTAATGATATTATTCTGGCCAGGCAATATTATTATAAAATACATGACAGAATTAAAAATTATAAGATGAGAAGAGACATATCAACAAAGGAGAAAGAAAAACTTTCAAAAATTGTTTACACACATGTCTATCTGTCTACTTCATGACGAACCTGAAGCATGATAGTCATTTTGAATTATATTTTCAACACACTATTAAATTTCAAATATTTGGCAATTGTTCAGTAAGATTTTTTCCATTTGAAAACATACCTTGTGAGTATCTGTTGAAGAGTATAGTTTGTGTGCGCAACACCAGGACAATGTTGTTGGTATTGGGCCCGTCGCAGTTCCATACGCTGCGACTGCAGAGGAACTCGTACGCTTGATTCACACTCTCAAAACGATCCTGTAAGGTAGGTTATGCACATAGACAAAATTTTACGAAGTCTATCTCTATATAGTATCCCTCAATAATATTTATCTGTAATAAAGATTATGCTCACTCACTAGTTCCCTGAAATATTCTTCTTTCTCTACGATTCTTGGAACTTTCTTTTTTTATGACTAAAGATAAGATGACAATATAGTCATATCCTCAAATGGCAACTCATCCAGCAATGATATACAAGTATTTTATAATCTTGATTTAGTTAAAATTTGTAGAATATTATTTTTTAGAATATTTCAAATATAGCATCATTCTATATCAATCATTCTATATCAGTCAGGATTATTATAAAAGTAATTACATTGCTTCTTATCATTGCATTTGATTACACTGAATTCCTTCGACAGTTGCATGCATTCACCGAAGTGAACAGGCAGAGAAACAAGGCAAAAAATTTAACAATAACAAATTTTTACTAGGATAAATGAACTTTTAATTACATTTACTTTTAATTATTGTTTATAGCAATAAGAACAATTTTTCCTTTTTTCTTACGGAAACAGGGAAATGTTTTTCATCTTTTCCATTATATTTTATACTCGTAATTAAACAAATTAGGTAAAATTACTTCAATTATGTCGTAACTACATTCCTTCTTTATGTAAATATTATATCAAAATAAAATTAATTTTAAAAGTTAAACAAGTGAAAATGAATTTTGTTGGCCTATGATTTTTCTGTGCGTATTCAACATTTAAGGAATCAATATAAATTTAAAACTACCCATTTTAATTTAGTGAATTGATGACTAATCTTAACTTTAATCATCATATATATTAATACGCTAAGGTTAAGATGTTACTCTCCCTTTTTAGAAAAAACCTCACAACTAATCCACATAAATTATATATCATTTTATAGATAATTGCTTGCTCTACCGGCATCCACAACTAAAAAATTTATTATTGCTATTGTTTTTGCAAATTAATTAATTATTAAAATTATATACACAATACAGCAATGCTGCCATCTAACGGCTCAACGTCAATATGATTGAAGGTCGGTAAAATTTTTGTTTAATTTCAAATCCACTCACGTATAAATAAAGTGGCGCTTTAGCTCAATGCTTTTGATACTTGCGCCTCTATATGTCAATTTTAGTAAAATATTTGTTTGATCTGTCATCTGAGCTTCATAATGGAATAAATAATGCGAAGACTTCGCCGGGTCACGCTAGTCTTACATATTAATCTTAATCTTACATATTTTCTATTCACCAAATACAATGAATCAATATTTCTAATGTAGATTGTGAACCAATATGTCTAATGTAGATTGATGTAGAGTAGTTTTGTTCACATTGTTAGTATAGTAAAAAAAAGATGTATATACAATCTATATACAACCAGTGGGACACTATGATATCTAAAATAATATAATACTGAGACACGGCTGATATTTGTGTTGTACTAAAGCTATTTTAAAATACTGGCCAGTGAAAGTTAACTTTCACAGATTAACGTATGTTGAGTTAACTTTCACAGGTTAACGTATGTTGAAGGGCTTAACACCAAATTAGGTGAATGAAATGAACATTTTTGAGGCTTTGGTAATCTAGACACAGTATTAATCTTTTGGTAATCTTGATGCACTGACACATCTTTACATATTTATGAGTTAAATACAGTTAATAAAGAGGTTAATCCACATAAGCAGTGCTCTCATGAATATTACACATAAAAGCAACAATACCCAACTTTTGTTAAACAGTAGAGTGAAGGTGTAGAGGTCTCGTCATTATTACAACAAATACTTTTAAGTAAAAAGGCATCACTGAGCAGTCACTTGCAGTGCTTTTTAAATAGGGTAAGCTAATACAGGAGACACTTCTTCAAAGGTCTTACCAATTCAATTCTTGCCAATTTTATGCTTCTTGCTTCACTTTCTTACTATTTCAACATTTTCTTACAATTTCCGCATAAGTACATATTTTAATGTAAATGGTGTTAAATTGTAAACTAAACAAACACATCAAGGATCACTACATCTACGCTTTGCATAAATATTTTATGAATTACTTGTCTATATATTTTTATCAGAATTTATCAAATTACTTAGATGGGAACAAATGCAGTTTAACACCTGTGAATATTTCACTGTTTATAAATTATTAAATTAACGAACACACATTAATAACAATATATTTAACAAAAATAATTTTCACTCGCAATCTTTTCGTAACAAGAATTTAATTTTCTCTTTTACAAACTGATTGTTAAAATTCTTACAACATATTTGCCATTATTCGTGACACTAAACACTGAATATGCAAAATACAAACACGAATTTACAAAACGAAGAAAGTAAATCAAAAATTTAAATAAGCAAGAACGTTTGCATAAGAGAGATTATAAATTTAAGGTTTGATGACTCTTCCATTATATTATAAGCACTTTTCAAATCAATTTCTTTTTTATTAGAATCACAAACGTTACTTTTATAAAATAAATACATTGTTTTCTATCAATATTCTTTCATTTATAGAAAGAAAAAAAAGAAATTATCATTAAGAATGGCTCAACACTTTATTCGAAATGCAACTCTTGGTTAACTGCAAACATGGATCGCATATGAAAATGGCATACAATACATTTATTAAAAACATGTAATTTAAAATTGACTTCGATTTACCATTCAGATTATTATTTTTTTCAATAAAAGATAAATTCGAAAATTTCACATGCATGACAATATAGTTTACACCATTTTCTAAGCGTGATGAAAATACAAAATAATAAACTAAAAAAAATAAATACAAAACAGGAAATGGGCATCACAATAACTAATACACTGAATTAAAATAATACGTTTATTTATGAAATGGGAAACTAGATATTTTTAGAAAAAGTTATTTCATTAAACTTTGTTTATTTCGGCTTTTCACAGCAGATCTTTTCAGTTATTCTCTATGTTTATGTGTGTTGTTTCACTTTGAATATAACAAAACATAAGTTAGTTCACTAAATGTAGCCAAAGGTCAGCTAGCAAGTTTTCAGCTTATTTTTTCCCTACACATTGGCGCTTGAAATGATATATTCATTTTTGGTGGCTTATAGAAGACTTTAGCAACGCAATGTTCCATAAAAATTGACGTATAGTTTATATATTTCATCTATTACTCACACTGATAGTATTCAGTTTGTGCATTCGACCTTCTGATCATATATTAAATTGCAGACTTTACATGAATACCATAAATTAAATATGTTTAACTATTCATAAATGTAGGATGTATATAGGTCAGATGATCAGGGCAATCTATGTGTGATAAAGCACTGCGCGCCACTGTGTGCGCACCACTATTAACCTTTGCTTTTAAACCCTTACAACACTGACATTCATATCATTAAATAAGCACAATATACTAACCCTGCCCTCCGGATTCTTATCAGGATGGTACTGCTGAGCCAGCTTGTAGTAGGCCTTTCTTACACGAGCCTCTTCATGGTGACGCCCAGGAGCCAGCCCGAGAGCGCCATATGCCTCTTCTACTGTCATCGCAGGTGGTTTTTTCTCCACTTCTGCACGCCATGCTTCTAAAACGTCTTTAAGAAGACGCACCTGGGAAAATAAAGAATACACGTTATTGATAAAGAAATAGTGTTTCTAAAACTATGCATATTCTTAACCCAAAACTCTTGAGTTTGATTATCTATTACATACCTAAATCCTAGATTGAGTTTAATGAACATTTTATAATCAATTTCCTACAGACATCTTGGGTTGAACGAACCCTAACATCTTTTAACTTAAAAAAAGCTGTCTCAGGTTTTGACATTTACTTGAATCCACAATGTGAGGTTTTAGATAGTTTATATTTTACAATATTTTAATTTGGTTAAATAATAATTGTTTTAGTTTGCGACTGTTTGTTTGATAATATCGATTTACATATGTGACAAGTAACCAATTTTTTTAATGTTTCTGTCAGCATTGTATATCGGACATAAATAAGTAAACAAAAATGCTGAAGTGACCTATTTGGTTAACAAGTTTTTTGGTACAATTTTAAATTTCAAATTCAAAAGCTGTGATATAAAGTATAATAAAAATAATGGTGTATAAAATAAAGTACAAAAGATAATGTGAACTTTCATATTTTACTAAGCTTCTTTTTTAAAAGTTTGATATTGCACATAAACACAATATATCCAGAAATTATTGTTGTTTTGGTGTTAACAATAAATTAAATATCACTGAATGAGAACAAGACAGAACAACTAATTTTTCATGTGCGACTAACTTTCAGTACCTTCCCCTTTTTTTTATAACAGATAACTAAAACATTTAAAAATATATACACTGACTTATTAAGCAGAATGATTCTGTTCTGAGATTGAGATGTTCAGTAATTTATGAGAAATACCCATACAAAAAGGATAAATAAACAAACAAAAAAATTTTCCATTTTTCACTTCAAGCATAGACAATTTGTATAAACTACAGCTTAAAATATAAAATAAAAAGCCC
Organism: Druceiella hillmani; assembly: GCA_039881145.1. Classification (NCBI taxonomy): domain Eukaryota; kingdom Metazoa; phylum Arthropoda; class Insecta; order Lepidoptera; family Hepialidae; genus Druceiella; species Druceiella hillmani. The sequence goes on along the minus strand of JAYKKI010000004.1, from coordinate 23,110,454 downwards.
ATACAACAATGAAAACAAAACACAAATTTAAAAAAAAAAATTAAAAATTGTTAAGAAGAATGCAAAAGGTAAAAAGAAGGCCAGAACTTGTAGAAATAAATTTAGTTTAAATATAATTTTTATGATGTTTCATATTTGATTCCTCAGTGTTGAGGATAGTAATAAACATGTCTTCATCGTACATGTCTTCATACCGGCAACACTATTGGAAGTTGCTAGCTAGCTTCTTTGATTTAGTCACACCGTCAGTTCGATGATCTGTCTCAAGCACATTTACTTTTTGCATTTTTTATAATGAGCAACTAGTCAATATTAATAATAATCATTAATTTAAAATCAGATGTAAGAAGTAGTTGGATGTAAGAAGTGTTACTACAAAAACACAACCTGTAATAACTTGCCTAAAATACTGCATTTTGCGATTTGTCCAGTCATTGCAACATACCATAAACATTATATATACTCCACTTTGAACTTTTAATTCCTGATAAACAGAGCATAATAAGTCCTGATAAACAGAGCATAAACAACGCACATACTCAACTCAATAACCAGAGATTTTTCGTTATTTCAGAAGACAGTAAAAGAGTGAAACCAGCAATAACAACAAAACCACGAAAATCAGCCCTATGTTGTATCATGTTACTTTATCGTAACTAGCTAGCTAAGACAATGGACAGTTACAGCTGACTTTACATATTATATAACTATTTCTTTCAGTAATTTAGTAGTCGAATTAATTAAGCAAACTGAAGGTAACATAGTCGTATTATAGTCACTTACAGTTAATTAATTTTTATAGTTACTTTAGAAAAATTATATATTAAAGAAGATACCAACAAACGAAACGCTTGTAAAACTCGTATTTGAGATTTGTGGGATGGCTCGGACATTTATGTTATCAAATAGTACTATCATAAAATATTTTTGACCATCTAAAGAAATAACGAAGATTCAACAATTTGCAGCCGATATTAAAATTGACATGACAAATAAATCTTACTTGACGCACAACAAAATAACCTATAAAATGCATCTCCTGTCATACATAGATAAAGCACAGAACCGACGTGACGAAATAGCTCCATTCTTTTCTTTCTGCTTGGAAAATTTGTATGATGCTACTCTTTTATCTCAAGCCACCGAACTTTAACGGAAAATAAAGGCAATGCCAACAATAGTTCTACATATATATAATACTGATTTGTATACCAAATATTAAGGCGACCGTTATGTTGGTGCATTTGGTAACATATATGTTAAATAAAGTAAATGATACAACATAAAGCTGAATGTCTATCTTCAATTACAATCTTTTAATGCAATTTCACACAAAAAATAAAATGTAAAATCAATCAATACTCACAGGATCGGGAATTGGCCAGTCGGGGAAGCGTGTGGTGTCACACAAGTGGCGCAAGTAAAACACATTACAGAAGAGTTCGTGTTGCAGTTGCGGGTAGCGGACTACTGGCATGCCGAGGTAGGGGTAACGAGCAGCAATATGTGCACGCAGTCGTGGTGTGAATTCACCTATGTGCGCTGACACTTTCACAATCAGCATGCGTCTGGTAGTGAATTAATTGATTTATTTAAGTATATTATGGTTATAGACATAGAACAGTTAAACCCATAAATTGCTACAAACCAAAAATCCTTTCTAGTTTGCAAGCATGAAAAATTTTTTATTACTCAATGACAATGTAGACTTTTAAGCTACACAGACGGTTATTAAGTAATTGTCAAAAAATATATTAATATTTGAAGAATAGTGATTTCACTGTGTTTCCATAGATTTAGCTGTAAATTGGTTTTTAGGAATAGTGTTGTCACTGTTGATTCACTTTAATAAGACTGCAAGAAGATTTCTTAAACAGGAAATCAAATTATGAATAAGGTATACAGGATATTGATCTCCTGAATAGTAATGCGTTTTCCAGTAAGTTTAATTTTTGCTTTGATGAGAGTGATGAGTCTTCTAGAAAGTATTTTGAAGCTAAAAGAAATATGTAGAATATATGCATTTAAAATTGATTAGATGATTAATTTCTTCATCCTATATATTAAGGAATATTTAATAGAGATAGGCCATAAACGATACTCGCCAATTTATATTTAATCCTAACTGCAAACTAGACTCGAAAAGATATAATATCTTTTGAGAATACAATATTCATAACATAAACAATTTTAGAGGCTATATAATTTAAAGCAACTTTCAGCAATACCATAAGTAGCACAAAAATTAAAATATAGACCATAGAGAACTGCACAAAGGAGGACTTTGTCATCGATACTGTTTTAGATTGTTCAGAGTATTCGAAGTTCAAAATTGTTTTTAGTGTGTATTCTACAACTGATAATTAAGCTATCAACATTATTTACTTGGAGCTTCCAACCAACATTTCATATATAAGTCAAAGAAAATCTGTACAAAATAATCTTAATCTGTAAAATCTATTTTGACCGTTTTAGTGCCATGGTTTTTTACTCATATATACTTAAAAATGCCAAAGAAATCTTTTGTTTTTGATGTCATTTACCCTTGTCTCGAAAAAAAACTGTATCTCTTCCAAAAATTATCCAATTTTAATAATTTTTTCGGTGCTTTCTTAATAAAAACTTGTACAAGGATAATAAAATACATGGAAAAATTATGGAAATATATATTGTGAACAAAAATAATAAAAAAAAACTGAAATCAAGGTCACATCGTATTTTCGCAGTCCGGTACATCCTCCATATCAGCAAAATAATTGTTATCGTCACTATTATCACTATCACTCAAAATTTGCATTACGCCAAATTGTAAGCACACCATAATGTCACTCCCACTATCACTTTCTTCACAACTTGAAAAACGATCATTTTCACTCGAATTATTTTAAAAATTTTCTTTTCCTGGATCCTTTTTATTTTGTAATTACTAATAGTATTATAATTTGAACTTTATGTAACATGTAGAAAGATAAAAAATTAGCGATGCGTGCGAGCAACCTCCCCTACCGCACGCTAAATAGCAACTGATTTCGGGAGCGCCATCGCACTCGTGGCAAATTTAGTTAGTACGCACACGAGCGGCATGGCACTCATCGGCACTCAAACGGTTAAGTACGCAATGTATCCAAAAAAAGGCATAGAGTAAAAATTACTAGATAGATGATGTCAGTTTATTGACAAAAAAGTCCTAATTACCATGGCAAAAAAGTATAGTCTAGTTCTGGTTAGATTTCGATAATTACTTTAGAGATATTTCCCACTTCTTCAAATTTTAACTGCAACCCCTAAGTTACTTCAAAAGATATATTTTTTTAAATGCTATAAACTTGTCGTTTTATATGAACTATAAAATGCTACATAACTACACACTCAAATTTATCCACCGATTGACAAATCTATCTAATAAATTAAATAAATGATTGTGTATTGATGTAAAAATCAACCTTTTAACAGTGAAAAAAAGAATATTATTACCTCATTTCAGAATTCCATATTGCTTCAGGTGTATCATACTCGCCAAGGAATATCTGTGCAAATTTCTCCGCCCCGTGATTATGGAGATAACACACCATAGCTTCTGGTAATAGTTGTCCCAGTATCGAACGTTGCATGATATCTGAGCTCGCACTCTGCAAATGTGAAATATTAAAATATGTTAACATATATTGGGACTTGGATAAAAATATTTTATAAAGTCTAATAAGCTGAGGTTCTAATTTACCCTGGAGATATACCTATTAAATAGTGTACTACAGTATTCACCAGAATACAAACTATTTTTGTATGTAATATTGTAATTCACAATTAAATAATAATACTACTCACGTGGTTTCATTTAATTGTGAATAATGAATTTCTACAAAATTAACGCCATATATATTCAATAATATTGTAATCTTAAAATATATGTAGATATGAATAATTATGTTTAATCTATTCTTAGTAATGTATATATTATTTTCTTAAAAGTCAGTCAGTCAGTTGGTACTAGTTAATTAACATTTATTGAATAAAATTATCTTGGTGTCTTTACAGAGTATCAATGTGGGCAAAGATAAATACAATGGAATGGTGAACCAGTAGGTAAAATGATTTAATCTTACCGACTTTAACAGAAGCAAAAGCTAGCAAAATAGTATTACCATTGCAAGCGAGTACCATTTTAAGACATTATGGCTTCAGTGTTCAACAAGCCATGATTGTGCTTGTGTTTAACTAGGATATTATAACTCTTTAAATTACAAATTTTTTTTAGATGTAGGCTTTACATCTAAAAATAATTCATAGATTAAAATTACCTGTGACAATCTTAGCCAATTTCAGGCAATAATTACAAACAAAATAAAAAAGTTGTCAAGAATCTTTTTTCATATATAAATGTGCTGGCAAAATATTCTATCTGCAAATCTAATCATTTTTAGACCTCTTTAATATCATTTTTGATTTGTGTTTATTGAGACTTTATGATATTATGAAAGGGGAATGTTGTTTATGATCCATTAGAAAAAATGTTTAATATACATAGGTATTGCAAAAATAAATTACAAATTTTGTACCAAAATAAAGACAAATTAATAAATAATCAAGGTGATTAAATCCTTTAGTACACTGGAGACAATTTGCTCCTAAAAAAATCTTTTTTGTCATGGAAAATGTGGAAGTCAAACATGCTATTGGCACTAACGCAGTCCAGCTTGCAACTTGCTCTTCATAATCTGACTGGCTGAAGGTAGTAAAAGGAAATAATATAGAGTATACTCATCACTATCACCATTGCAGAACTAATTATACAGAAGTATAACATTGCAAGACATACCTCATCAGGTCTAAAGGCCTGCTTCATATGAGTGAGCTGCAGGAAACGTGCTATAGGTAAGACGTTGCTTCCTGTGTACATAAGAATGAAGTAGAACACACCCGTCATATACAGCTTTGACACCTCTGAGTTATCTTGCATCACTTCATATAGCAATGTCGCCACCTAAAAATAAATTATACACTTCTTAACTAAAGTTCACAAAATTCTGTTCTTCAAAATATATATCAACAAATCATTGTAATATACTTCAAGGTAATAAAGCATAATTATTTCTGTTCTAATACCTGATCTACAAAAATCAAGCCCATATTATATTCAATGTTTAGAACAAACATATTTCTTTATATGAATTGTTCTGCTTGTACTCGTCTGATTTTATTTCACAATGATAAAAAAGCAGGTTAACTTTTAAATAACCAATGAATTGTTATACATATTAAAAAATTGTTGTACACTTTAACAAGTAATTAACTCGCTGGCTAACTATAGTCAAAATTGTCCAATAATCCATATTCTCTCTATTCATTGCAGGTATGCAGAACTGGTTTCCAAATACTGCTGGAGATTAATGATCTTGCAATAAAATTATTATTAAACTGTTCACTTTGAACTTTAATGGTCTTAGCAATAAAAATTACCTTAATCCACAGATTAACTAATCTCTGGCTTAGGGTAGACTAGTAGGAAATTGAATTTAGTAGCAATAAACATGGACAAGTTGCATTGCAGTTACGCGTCGAATGTATATTTCATTTGGTAACACAGTAAATTTTATGTTTGTCTTTGCAATAAAAATAAAAACATAGTGTGTACCATTCTTAGAATTTTCATTTAGTGCTTATTGTTAAAATGTTGTTGACTATTTTGGAGTATTTAAAATATATATATATATATATATATATATATATATATATATATATATATATATATATATATATATATATATATTAAAAATTTTCTTGACATACAAATTAGCCACTCTTAGGAGTTGAATATAGAAATAAATACTTGTTTCATTTTGCTTAAATACTTGTTTCATTTTTTGTATTGAAAAGTATTAATACAAATTTTTAAGTAAAAATTAGTTACCCCTTTTCACCTTGTTAGGTTTAGAATATCGGAAAATGCTTAGGTGCTTGTTTAACGATTTATATGGAAAAGCATTAATACCAAATTTTAATTAAAAAATACCATAATCATTTCATCCCCATACAAATTTAGCCACCCCTTTTCATCCTCTTAGGAGTTGAATATCGGCAAATTCTTAAATAATTTCTTCATTATTTGTATTGAAAATCATTAATGCAAATTTTTAAGTAAAAATTACCATAATAATTTTTTCCCGTACAAGTTTGGCCACCTTTTTTCACCCCCCTAAGGGTTGAATTTTGGATATTTCTAAACATATGTTACATTATTTGTATGGGAGAAAATTAGTACCAAGTTTCAAGTAAATATTACCATAAAAATATTTTTTCCCTTACAAATTTAGCCACTCCTTTTCACCCTCTTAAAGGTTGTATATTGGAAAATCCGGGTAATATTATTTTTGTTAAAGACCATGAAAACCCAGTTTTAAGTAACAATTACCATAAAAATATTTTTTCCCATATAACTTTAGCCACCCCTTTTCACCCCCTTAGAGGTTGTATCTCATAAAATCCTAAAACACTGGTAACATTATTTTTGTTATAGAGCATGAACATCCAGTTTTAAGTAAAAATTACCATAAAAATATGTTTTCCCATACAAACTTAACCACCCGTTTTCATCCCCCGAGGTTGTATCTCAGAAAATCTGGAACCGCAGGTAACATTATTTTTGTTAAAGAGCATGAACCCCCAATTTAAAGTAAAAATGAACATAAAAAATATTTTTTCCCATACAAATTTAGTCACACCTTTTCACCCCCTTAGGATATTGAAAAATTCCTACTTAAACAATTCAATTAATTCAATTAACAAAAAAATATTCGGTGTTTTGCATAAACTATGCCAAAGTTTGAAATGACCATATTAATTGTATACTAATAAAATTATTATTTCAAAATAAGCATGGCAGAATATTAAACTATGTCACGTAACATTTAATTTTAAATGGCGGTGACCTATTTCGTAATAATACTATTTAGAAAAATTTTAAAAAGTGGACATATTTTAGCAAGTGACATTGTTTTCAAGTTCACATGTCTTTCCACTATCATGTTTGCACTTTTTGGCAGACTAGCTACTATATGCACTTGTTTACAAAAAATGTTTCAAAAATTTACAAACTTACTTCACTCTAAGTACCCTCTCCTTATTTTCCTACCTACATGGTTTGTAAGTAAATATTTTTAGAATCATAGTACGGATTCTCTCGACACTCTTTTCTATCGAATTACTAATTTTTCGAGAATATTTCTGACATAAAATATATCTTACACTAACGAGGTACTAGTAGTATTTTATAAAATCAAAGTTTTAATGTGTATAACTAATGTTCGCAATGATTACAAAACTAAATACATTTTTGTAGATTTTAATAAATGGAACATATCTTTTGTAAAAAAATAAAATATTTATAATATAAATAAAATAATCTTATATAAACGGTGTGTAATTTCACTATAACACTGAGGTATATTTATTTATCAAAAAAACTCCACATCCAACTTGACTAATTACCCTAAAATGCTAGGCATATGCTAACACCAAAAATACAATAACATAAAATAATATAAATAATTAATAAACCAAAAAAATACACTTTAATTCAAATTAAACATAAAACAAACTTATTTTCAAACATGAACTACCAAGCAACCCAATAATCGCATTCCTAAAGTGGTCAGAGGGGTCGAAAAAAATATTGCCTCCATTATAAAATCAACACCCTCTCCACAAATTTCAAATTTTTATCATTAGTGGTTTGGGCTGGGCGTTGATATGTCAATCGGACAGGGCCTTTTATATTTATAAATTGAGGCATATGCTTCTACTTCTTTTATAATTGGTGTACGAGTGCAATATTCGGCAATATTGTATTTCTCATACCAGCAATTCTGCAGAAGCCACATTGTAGGAGTACATTCTTTTAGCAGTTAACATCTGAATTTCTGAACTAATGTCGCCGTATTAAGCCAAACATTAGTTTACGATTAGTATGGTAGACACTATATTATAAATAAATTACAAGTTTCTAAATTTAGCTATTAAAATTTACCTTTTACATCTTACTTTATATCTATTCTTTCACTAAATTTACGATATATCCTTGTATATGTCTTCGTGAAACAATACGAGGGGGTGTTTTTAAGTTCGCAGATTGGAAAGCTAGGCCATTAGTAAAGATGTTTAACGGAATGATAGCTATTTAAGTAACTCATTATTAGCATAAATACCAGGTTATATCATAATCGGATCATTATTCTTTGAACTATCGTCGAACAAACAACTCAACCTGGAAGAAAGTCTGAAGTTTGGAAAAAATTGGGTACCACACCGTTATAAAGTTCCTTACCAAGCAAGGAATGTCGGTTCAAACCATACTGAAAGAGATGGCATCCGTTTATAGGAACCCTTGCCCAGGTAAAACCATGGTTTACAAGTGGCATAGTCTCTTTAAACAGGGTAGACTCACTTGAAGAAAACCCACGCCCCGGCCAATCGAAATTACTACTTCGGAAATTATTGAAAAAGTTGAAAAATTGGTATTGGAAGATGCCAGACTAAAGGAGAAACAGCTTGCAGAGATGATTAAAGTATCGGATACAACAATTTTTAATGAATGATTAAATTTTAATTCCATGATAATCTTGGTATGACAAAGGTCAGCGCAAGATGGGTGACGAGAATGCTCACACCGCCTTAAAAACAACGCCGCGTGGATCTTGCGCATTTTTGGGCCTCTGTAGTGAAGACAAGGATGGATTATTGAGTCGAATTGTTACTGGAGACGAAACTTGGGTTCATCATTATGAACCAGAGTCCAAACAAGACTCAATACAGTGGCACACAAAAGGCACATCACCACCCAAGAAGTTTAAGGTGTCACAGTCAGATGGAAAAATTATGGCGACAGTCTTTTGGGATTCAGAAGGGATCCTATTGACGGATTATAAAGATGTTTCCATAACCAGAGAATACTATGCGTCAATTCTAGAGAGGTTGAAAGAAGCAATCAACGAAAAAAAAAGGGGAAAATTGACCAAAGGTGTCTGCTTTTGCACTACAAAGCTTCCGTTCACACAAGCTGTGTTGCGCTAGCCGCCCTGCACAAGGTGGGCTTCGATATTTTGGAACACCCTGCAGTCTTGACCTGGCTCCCAGTGATCATTATTTGTTCCCAAATCTTAAAAAAGAGATTCGTGGACAGAAGTATTCAAACAATGAAGAAGTGATCAACGCAGTTTCAGCTTATTTTTTGGGCAAAGACGAAACATTTTTTATGAAGGTATAAGCTAATTGAAAGATCTGAAAAATGTATTAGGGTAGCAGGTGAATATATTGAAAAAGAAAAATAATTTTGTATTTTTATTCTCACTCCTTATCCTCCATTCTGCGAACTTAAAAAATCCCTTCGTATTTGCTCTAAAGATTTCTGCCCATAATGAATTTACCTGCTTTATGACATTACAATAAAATTGCATTTTTTTAATTTCCTCTTCTTTTCTTTTAATTTACTTTCAATATATACCATCCGAAAGCTAAAATATAAGTACAATTGAACGTGAATTTGTTACATGAAATGACAATTGTTCAACTATTGTCAACAGGCTATTCGACTTGATTTTTTAAACTGTTTTAAATTGTTCTATTTTGTAGTATAAGCACACTACATTTATATTTCCAGGATATATGCCGTATCTTTTCTATATCAATTTTAAAATTTGAGTTTTCGCACTCGCGCTAAAAACACAATTTCTGTAATGGTGGCTAGCGTGACAATGTACAAATCCATCTATAAAAAGTTCATACAAAGTGTTTGTTTCAGTGCTAACGAATCCTAAAAGATGAAAATAGTGGCTGCAATTTTAGTCCGAAGAGATTCAAACAGAATTATAGCTCACTCAAATGTTTTTATGTATGAAGATCATTTCGATGTAAATAATATTTGTGTTTTATATATTATTATCGATATTGATGCCTATAAACCAAAAGAATAAGAACATTAAATTTTGGTATGAATGCCTTTTACTCGCCTGTGACGTCGTCTGACTTTTAACCAATAAAAGGGTGTTTGCGACGCTGATTGAATTTCAAAAAATATTGTGATTTCTTCACTTTTTTTTAATAAAATATAAACTTATTCTTTCGAAAATGAAAAGCAATACATTTATTTACGTTACAATCTAATAGGATGAACCCGAATTGTGGTATATTTTGTTATGTTGTCAAATAGCATATTCTCTCCTATCCTGTCCTTATTCCACGTTTAAACTTAGAACTTAGTGCTTTTAGCATCTTCATTTCCTAACCAAAGATTAGTATTAGCAGCTGACTAAAGTTTTTACAGCCATTAAACAGTGGATCAAAATATGTCATGTTTATTACTACAAAGCCATGACTTTAACGCGAATGCATAAAATTAATTACAATGATTTTTATAATATAATGCTATTAGGATATAGCAAGTTGATAAATATATCATATTTATGAACTTGGAATATCCTAATAGCATTTTATATTATAAAAAATATTTATTAAACATTTAATTACACAAACTTACTTCTGCATTCACTGTTATAAAGATTGCAAAATAAAATGGACATACCTTTTCAACAAGAACTGGATCGAATGTAAGTAATATTTGTACAACGTGAGCCAAGAGGACAGGTTCTGATAATAATCGTTTCACCTTAGGTAGTGGACGTATGATGGCGTTATCTTCATCTCTGTTAATATTAAATACCAAAAAAAATAGTTTTCAGAATTTTAAAGTTTTTCAAGAATCTCTTACAAACCAAAATTCTTGTAAAAATCCATTACACTTCAGTAAGGCTTAGTTTCAGTATAGAGGTGTTCAGCTTCTAGCTATTATTGGTGCACATTTAATTGTACAGAAATTGCACCTTTTATCCCATTTCTATCAATTTTTATGATGGCAAATTTTTTTTGATGACAAATTTTTCCGAAAAAAGTAAAAGTTTATTCAACTTGTGAAAAAGGTTCCAAAAATCTTTAATATGCAATTCTGTATTTACTAATATTAGCTATCAATTTGACATTTATCTCTCTGATTATTCAAATAGTAAGATAAATTGTAATATTTCAATGCAAAATATAACAGTTTTACATGAAATATAATAATTTCATTTCTAATTATCCATAGAAGTAAATTACACGCTTAAAACATATATTAAGTAAATACTATATCTCACCTACTAGGGAAATACTGACAGCATGTAATCAACAAGTTTAGAATGAGAGTGGCAAGCTCAGACTCATTGAGCACGGGTGAGCCGCGTGCGAGCAGTGTCCACTTCAATTGTGGAATGGCTTGCATGGCACGCCATCCGTCCATACTGTTCGCCCAACATTTGGTTCGACTTGTTATCTTTTGTGCTTTCAGGAGCTCACCCAGCTGAGAATTATTAACATCAAATTTATTGAATATATTTTGCGTTAATTTTGTAGACAATTAAATGGAACTACGTGATGTAGTATTATTTCTACTTTCTTTAATTTCTTTGCCACAACCTAGGTTTCGTTGTATTACAACATCTTCAGGTGATATATTAGCAAAGATTCCAATCTTTACTAATATCCCACCTGAAGATGTTGTAATACAACGAAACCTAGGTCGTGGTAAAGAAATTAAAGAAAGTAGAAATAATACTGCATCACGTAGTTTCATTTAATTGGGATCAAATTTATTTTAAATATTTTGTTCACAATAACTGTAAATTTAGAAAAACAAATGCAAAAAAAATAGTATCACAAATGTAACCAATATATTAATATATAGATTAAATATTGAAAGCTTTACAAAATTACATTGCTATTAAATATTAAAGCAGTAAGCGAAAAAAGCAGAAATGTAGTTTCACAGCTAATATCCAATTAAGCCATACCAAAACAATAGAGTACATGACCAATTTTTTTATTTCATAAATCATAGTTTCAAGGTACAAGTTAACAAGTAATGAAAGAAATTTTAACAATTCTTAAAAATTTACCAAGTTATAAAGGTTTAAAATTAACGCTCAGACAAGGACAGCAATTAACAAGCAAAATCGCTTTTACTTTCGTTTGCTTTCAAGCTAAGAAAAAGTCTGAACATGATGTCATGTTTAGTAATACTCATTGCGCAAAAGCAAATGAAACAGAAAGATAGCGTGGAGTTGTCTTCCTTCCATTAAAATTGGAAACTTATAACCTGCTTATTTTTTAATAAATTTTTAAAATTTGTAACTACAGATTTTTAATTAACCTATGACATTTTACTAAATACCCTATTAATACCTTAAGTAATTATTTTAAAACATTGGTTGGTGAAAAATAATGATTTTTCAATTCAACAAAGAGAGGAATTATCTAACTCACTCACATACTATATTTGACAATGGCAAAAACAAATCACTGAATTAACCTTTATAACTTTCAGATAAAGAATGAATGAATTTTTATTTTCTCCCACATAAAGAGATAGAAAACCTAACAGACCAAAGACGGAGTTTATTTCCAAAAAATTAAGCAAATCCACAGCCCTGGAAATCACAACTATCTATAATGTGAATGTGGAATTACATGTACAAATATAGCATAATTCAATCCATTGGAAACATATAAAACTAAAGCCTATAACTTCACACAATTGGACTCAGTTACTGAAAATGGTATAATATATCAGCACTCTATATGCTGTAAAAATCATAGATTTCAATGACAATATGTTAACTAATTCTGATAAAAAAGTTGTTAACTAATTCTCTCTCTCTTTCTACCTGTAACTTCATGCACCAATTCACCGAGACAGAAGTGTTATATTTATTTCAAGTCTAGATATGTAAACTCAGTCATCTTGTAGACTCTACTTTTGAAAAGACAGATGGCTAGCGTATTCCATGCATGCTGGGTTATAGAACAAATCGCTTTAAAAATGTTTCATGGGGATATATAACTATACACTGGTGATCAGAATTACAAGTTTGATTTCGTATCTTTTAAGCAATATATCACTCTGACTTTCTGGAAGTTCACAATCCAATACTAAAATTTAATCAAAATGGCTGCTACAACTGTACAATGCATTGATAGTTATGTTATACTTGTGTATTCTTCCCTGTCCTACACTTTCATACTAATATAAAACTGTGATTTAGACAAGTCTTAGTAAAAAACAAACAATCTCAAGGGCACAAACCTCCTTACAGCTAACTGGTCCAACTCTATTAACACTGCCTCCATTCTCAACGTGGTAATACCATTCCTTTTCAGCCTGCTGTCCAGCCGCACCAGGTGCTGCCTCCAACACATTACTTTGAGCCGGTACAGTGGCACGTGACGTGTGGAGATGTGCCAAGGTCATCAACTCCACAAGAATGCGCACACCGTTCCACTCCAATAGTTCTCTTACATTGCGCCGATGCAGGATGAGTTTGTTGAGGAATATGACGAGTCGGTCACGTTCCATACGGTCAGTTGTCTGATTGTAAAGAATATGACATGAAAGAATGGACACATGCAATATGTGATTATTTTAAAAACTTTAATGCACAATTAAAGATATATAGGGCAAATAAATTATTTGGAATGGCAAAATTTTAGAGTAAAATTTTATGTATTTTTAATTTTATGTTCAGATACAGACAGTGAAAATAAGAAAATTCAATTTAGACCTTATTTCTTTATTCCAATTTCCGCCACTATATTTCAAAATTTAAAATAGTTTTTTAGATTTGATATTATGATCTTTTTAAATTAATGTTTCCGGGCACCGAAAATGGGAAAGTTCAATTCAGCCCCTATCTCTTATTTCTACTTTCCCATACCATATTACAAAAATTTGTTTAAATTTGAAATTTAGCATTTTTCTATTTATTTCCAGATTTTGAAACTGAGAAAATTCAGTTCAACCATCATTACCTCTTTCTACTTTCCACTACCATAATACCGAAAACAAGAGTTTTTTTATATTTTATTTCAGCATTTTTAATTTTGTTTACAGATATTGAAAATAAAAAATTCAGTTCAGCCGCCGTTCCTTCTTTTTACTTTCCACTGCCAAATTCAATATTACTAAAATTAAAACAGTTTTTACAATTCATATTTTAGCCTTTTTAATGCTTTATTGTATGGAAACACATTAATCATTTGGTAAGTGACTAACGTGTTTCCACACAATGGACAATGTATATGTTAGGATAATGTGTATGTAATGCTCTACTCGTTATTTTCATATGTTATTCTTTTAGTTATTTTTTTGTTATACTCATGGATTTATACATTTATTGAATATTGAAAGAACATATTATAAAAGAAGGGTATGGATAAAAATTACCACCCACATTCTAGAACTTCTTACTGATTTGAATTTATATGTTTTTTCATTTCTTCATTACTCACATTTTATACACCGTTAACTACTTACTCTATCAAGCATCTGAACTATAAACTTGGTGTCAGGGAAGGGTCCAATATCTTCATAGTAACGTGCGTACACTACTGCCATGGCCTGCAGACACATGCATTTCATCTCCACTTTCGGCGTCAACAGGAACCGATGGTACAGCTCATTGAAGAATTCATACCTTCATTATTGGATGGAATATTATTAATTTAATGACTGTTACACAATCTAATTATTTTTGGATATTTTTAATTTGACTTTGAGACTATACCAGATATTAATATCGGGTATACTCTCAAAATCAGTTTAATTATCGGCATATGTGGAAACTTTACAAGGGCACAGAAACAGCATTTACATACTTCTATCTAAATTAATAAGCAAAATCACTTTTATTTCCTTTTGCTTTCGAGCTATGAAGAAGTCTGATTCAACTTTTTACACCTACATGAAGAATCAAACATGAAAAACACAATGCAGATATAAAATCGACAAAACTTTTGGGCACTATTTTTGGCATTATTCACCCAAAATTTATGTAAAAATGGCGTAACAAAATTAAATAAAATTTTATAAATATGATGATAAGTGAACTACTGGCAGAGATGAAAAAGTATACTAGTTACAGTGGAATATGCCATTTTACACTAGAAACCCTCACAGATGACCTGGCAACTGTAACATCTCGAACTATTGAGTTGGAAGTAAATAGTAATCAAAACAATATTATGGAAAAATATTAATTTTAAAAAATAGCACAGGCTAGCATATCTCAAATGCAATATCACAAAATGAAGGGAAGCAATCTCCCATTTTATAATCAGCTCATATTGGGCTCGTACACAGAATCCATCAACATGTTTCGGTGAATTTAACTTGACGTATTTAAGATAATACCGTTTAGTCTATACAATTTCAAGTTTATAGCATTTATAGTTTTTCGAATTAGAAAAATCTACAGACATAAGAAATATAACACATTATTAAATTATTTTCTTAAAAATACATACGATTTTCTAATAGGGCAATACGGAGAATCTTCACTCTGCAGAAGAATACGGAGATAATAATCGCCTATCTTGACTTCGTCTTGCAGACAGTGGTAGACCAACTCCAGCTCGGTATGGTTCCACGCAGTTAACACATCGCCGGCCAACTCTCGCTCTGATGTGAAAGCCCGTAGTTCATTTTCCAGAGCATTACGCAGCTCCTCCCGGGTCTATAAATTGAAAAAGTAGCGTAATATAATTATAACCAAAGCTCTTTTTCAAAATTACAAAATTATAACTGTTTCTAACATTAGAATTATAGCTTAGTTAATTATAAAGTATCAACGGTTAAAATATTTTCGTTCCAGCTGATGGACAGAATACGGTAGTTGACTCATTCTAAATTTTGATATTTTTCATACAATATTGTGGAATATAAGTTAATTAAAAACCAGTCTTGAAAAAAATTCAAATATTGATTGACAAAAAAAGCCAGTTGTAGGTTTCTAAATTTGATGATACGGATAGAGTTGGCTATATCCCTGTCTCTTTTCCTCTCGTAGAATATAATGTGCAATATTAAAAATGACCTCACAACATAGTATTGCCGCCTTCTCTAAAGGTTAAATTTAAACTTTTATAACTCGGTCAATTTTTAAGATTAAAAAAAATTTTCACTCTTCATCAGCTTGTACCTTGAAATTATGATTAACATAATAAACAAAAAAATAGTCAAATACCCAGTTCTCCTTTGGCACATATATATAAATGTAAAAGAATATACAGAAATCAAAGCTCAAATTCCAAATTGATTCACTACATACAGTTGGACAGCCTTGGACAAAATATTTTCTTGTCTATAAATATTTTGTCCAGTACTATCCAACTGTGTGTCTCTTAGTCAATCCTATGAAGTCCCAGGTTATTGTTATTGGTAATAGGAAATTCCGTTCTACTATAAAAGACTTGGCAATAGTGAGAGATCAATTTCTTAATTGGCAGCCCTAAATTAATTATATCAGCCATTAAGTCTTCTGCAGAATCACATTTAAATATCTTCAACATTTCATCCCCCTGGAAAATTACTACGAAGACATGTACTGATCTTTCAGAACAATTCCTTAAGAAACTTAAGATCTTCAACGTTTATGTATTTGTTACAAACATCTCACAGTTTAGAATGCGGATCGATTGGATGGATATCCATGGCAGGCACCATTTCCACATTCTTTTGCTGCTTTATAATATCTTAAAAAATCCTCATAGTCCTTCTCGTTTTGCTGCAAGATTTTCTGCCCTTTCTATTCATTGCCCGGGTTTACATTCGGAGAAAATTCTCACAATCCTTGTCTATGTTTGGAGACAAGGATTGCGAGAATTTTTTTACTGTTTATGCTGCCAAATTATGGAATAAATTCAAGTCTGATACCAAACTTATATCGTCCATTCAAGCATTCAAAACACGTCAGAAAAAATCATACATCCCCTAAAGTTTACTTTCCACATTTCATTTCCTTTCATATCCCTCTCCTTTAACCCTTTTCCTTCTTTTCCTACCCCTTGAACCAAAACCTCGCACATTCAATTATTTTTGTATTTTTTGGCTTTTTTTTGCTTTTCTTTAAAAACTCCTTAATCATATTTTATTACATTTTTGCTATCTACCTATCCTGTTACTTTATAAACGCACTGTAATTCTGGTTACC
Source organism: Druceiella hillmani (assembly GCA_039881145.1). Classification (NCBI taxonomy): domain Eukaryota; kingdom Metazoa; phylum Arthropoda; class Insecta; order Lepidoptera; family Hepialidae; genus Druceiella; species Druceiella hillmani. The sequence goes on along the minus strand of JAYKKI010000004.1, from coordinate 23,093,388 downwards.
TGTAAGAGATTGTTCCTGCAGCAATAAATTCTCCACATGATTATTCATGAAATAAAAAAAAAGAAATAAAATATATGAATAAATTTCTGTTAATGGTACTATTGTGAAAAGACGTTCCACAAGCCTCTTTGCTACTCCGAATTGCAGTCTACTAGCGTTTATATTATATCATTTAAAGGTTAAAATGAATAACAATTATCATTAAATATTTTCAGGGTTTAAGTACAATTTCAACACCCAATCGCATGTTCGAATGCATAAATAAATAATGTTGATTAAAGTCACGAAAAGCTAATGACAATCTACAAATCTACAAACTACAAATCTTTTGTTTTTGTAATTGTTTATTGATAAACACTGTTATTATGAACAGTACTGTTAATAGTAACACAAAAATATATATTGCCAACAATAACTTTTTAAGTTTTCTGTTGCATATTATTGTACAGCATTTTTTGACCCTTTTCTGTCTGCTTTATAAAGTAAAATCATATCATACTCAAGAAACTGTCATATTAATTTATATGATATAAATAATGCTCATAAGAACCATACACATCCAACAATGCGGCTTACCTTATGATTCCATATAAGGTTGGGCAACGCATGGTCATTAGAAAATTGGTAGTAGAAGTAGGGCCAATTAGACTCTGACTTGATGTTTTCACGACGTTTACGTAGCACAATAGGACGTTCGCGTAGTTTTTCCTTGCGCTCCACATTCATACCCGTATGCAGCGCCCAGTGCTGGAGGGCTAGCTGCGTGTAATGCTGGAAATATATAACTCTACTGAATATTGTAGTCTCACAATAACACTACTTTTGCCCACAATCTGCTCAAGTTAAAATATTCAACACTTCGTTTATTAGTCACAGGAAAACTTGCATATTCATACAAAAATATTATTGGCTCGTAACAAGACAACTTGTGTTTACACATGCATCAGTTTAAGTAATTATAAAAGCACAAAAAAAATTAAATTTTATATAAAGCTTTTATATGATTACAAAGAATATTAAATATTAAATAATGACAAAATTTTTTCAATATTTAAGTTTTCTTTGCAATTTCTCACAAATATTTTTAGTTTTGATAAGTAACACAATGAGGAGTAAATTATACACGAGATATATCTATTAAAATATGATATTGTAATTCCAGTAAACAAAACAGTCAGAACTATTTAGCACTGCATGCGTGGTGACTTTGAACATATTTGAACATACATAACTATGATTCAAAATATTGCTTCATTGGATTTAAAATATCCCAAATAAATGATAACATTTAATACAAAGCCTAAATAAACTGTCTCAAACGAGTAATAACCTCTAGATGCTTCTCCACATATTTCAACTGCCGATCAATAGCCAGCCACTGGGGTGACTTGCGTGATGCAGCACTCGCCTCACTAGCAAGAGCTAGATTATCTCTCTCGGCCACCCGTTCCGCTGCTAGTGCGGCTGCCGGAACTTTCTCCTCAGATTCGAGAAAACTCAAAAGGCCTGCAGGCTGTAATAGTCACCATTATAGGAGAAATATCAGGAGATGAATAAATTTAATTGAATATGATTGTTTTAATGTAAAATTATTGCAAGCATATATTCTTAAAAGTCCAGCATGCTATAGCAAGGTTTAATGTAATTTAGTCATATGCATAACGTAATATGGTTGGGCCATTATACCACATGATTTAACGTAGAAATATAACTAAACGCCATATTTTTAATATAACCCAATATAGGTCATTCACAGATTTTTGGTATCTTTCAAGTGATTTCTTAGTTCCATGCATAACTCTTTTCTGAGTAACAATATTCAAGTTAACTCAATACTTCCTTGAATACAAAATTAAATATTTTCTTAATAAATTGCTAATGAAATGTATTTGATACACAGGTATGATAGCATTCTTGCACATTTCAATTGCATCTTGGCCTTTTTTAAAGTAAAAATAATATATTGGAAATGCTTATTTTGCTTTCTAAGCATGTAAAGTTTATCTATGGATAAAACCACACAGAGTTCAACAGCGGCAATGCTCTACGGGAATTTGAGTGTTAAATAAAATTGCTGTAAACATAAATTATTTTACTTAGAGGAGAATATCATAGATGAAATTTTCATATTTTTCAGCCACACAACAGACTAGTCGAGATACTTGCACACAAATAGAGTGCAGCTGCTGTATGCTTCTCTATGAAACTGTTTCACAAAGCTATACCATAAGCGGCTAGAGTGGGAGTGACGAGACGACTATTGAGTCTGCCCCACAATTCTTAATGCGTGGAAAAATTCCCACACTTATTAAGCTTTTCCAAAAATATTAATTACATTTAATTTCTTTTCTTTTTTATTAGAAAGCTTAATAAAACATGGAAATGGTTTTTGGTATTCATGAATATAAAGTACTTCAGAAGTTTAAAAGAAATGATTTTCTTTTTAGGTTTTTTTTTTACATTTGCTTGGAAAATAAAATGAGGGATACATTTTAAAATATTTTGAAGACTAATATCTGATGTTGACAATACACCTAAATAAAAAATGTAAGGAAGCTAAATAAAAAATAAGGGAAAGTACATCCACTCAATGTATCAAAGGAAAAAAAATATAATCGCCACTCTAAAGATATGGGAAAGCATTTCAGATGTTTTGTCCCAAATTTTTTACTTCATGCCTGTCATTGTGTTAACAAAAAGCATATGCCTGTCATTGTGTTAACAAAAAGCATATGCTTACAAAACTTCTTTGCAAAATTGTAAAATATGACCAATAGACTTAGTCATATTTTACATTTTACATACAATTTCATATTTTACATACAATCAGATGGACAAATATAAGTGGTCTCAGTTTGTATGGAAACCATCATCATCAAAAATCATCTATTTACGAGTAATTCAATCAGATAAGTCGTCCAAGTAATGATATTTCACTCTTTCTAAATATGATATATCATCCATTTTATAATGTCAGTCATGTATCTAATATGTTATCGACATGCACTTTACCCTTTCTAATATATCACGGTCATGTATTTTATCCTTTGTAAGTTCTGTATTACATCCTTCCTAATATGTCAAAAGACTAGAAGCTTTTTAAATTAATTTTATAGTCTCCTTACTTTTTCTAAACATTAACCATAATTACTATTTCAAAACAGCATATGTACAATTTTGTTACAAATATACGTGATAAAAATTTCAATTTATTTTAATAAAATTTTCTTTAATGAAATTAAATAATTTCTTATATGAACACACACAGAAAATATTACATAAATGTTCTTGTTTTAGGAAGCATTAAAAAAAATACAAACCAAAATCCGTTTAAGCAAAGCAATTGCTGGCGGATGTCCTGTAACCCAGAGTGTGACAAGATGCCGTGACAGCTGCCGTTGCGCCAGTCTTGTACCGCTAGCGGTACCATATAAGGCTGCCAACAAATGCCTCGGTAGAGCAGCTTCCGCAAGTGCCAATGCCTGCATGCGACTTCCCGAAACACCCTCCTCTATCAAGGCTCGCATCACGAGACCTGCACCTTTTACTATAGCCATAGATGGATGCTGGTGGGAAAAATTATAAAATGATAATTTAAATTAATAACATTGTATTTTAACCATATATCAATATTATTGCGTATATTTATAAAAAATCTGAATAACATTATGATCTCTGTTGAATAGAAATGGTGTATCTGGTTCCATCAGTTCCTATATTTCACAAGTAGCACCAAGTATAAACACCAAATTTTGTTATACATTAAACGATATTCAAGAACTTAAAACTTGTTTTATTTATAGCAAAATTAGGAATTACAGCCTACTCACATTTTTTGGCAAGGTTCTATAATAATGCAGTCAAGTAAAAGTGTAATTTATATAAAATTTAATTATACCTTTATTTCCTGACCTTATATAGCATTGACACCAGAAAATTATAAACAACTGCAGCTTTATTGCAAAATTAAGCAAAAATATGTTTTCTTTAGCAGTGTTCTCTAAAGCAGCTCATCCTAAGAAGTGCTGATGAGTGTACCCTCATACTCATAATTATTAAAAATGTTATTCATTAAGGTTTATAAGCTATAGTATTATTACTAATAAACAACAAACATAACATCTATTTCCTTGGGCCCATTCTCTTGGGGGTGCACACAGCGACTTGTCGCTGTCAACTAGAACAGCCAACACTGAATTTTATAAGTGCGAACGAGAATGTTCGAAAAAAGTATGACACATGAAGCAAACAATTTGAAAGAAGATTAGAGCAATTTGAGCTAGCATTTTTATGAAAAAGTGATGTTTTCTTTTGGTAAAAAAGATTGACGAATCAATTTTAGATATAAAGAAGCTAGAGCACTTATGGATGCTGATCAAAGTATATTCCGATTGAGAAGGTCAAGACTAGCTTTGATCTGATTCTCAAGCTATACTAATATGGGAAATGTCACGTCATTGGATGTGCTCAATTTCTGAAATCGTTCATAAGATGTCAAAAAATTTAATTATAGCTATCTGGCTGATTGTAAATAGAAAAAGAAAAAAGAAAAAAAATAAAAAGATATAAAGAAGCAAATAAATAGTATGCAAGTATAAGTTATTTTTTGTTTATTTTTTTTTAGTGAACTGAAATTTTCATGAGCCGCCACTGCTCTGAACTACTAGTTACATGACAATTAAAAATTAGTACTTCATTTATAAATATATTTTTTGACCATTAATATTAATTATTATTATATAATTAATCATTAATTTCCACATTTAAACATTATAACCATTATCAAATAGCTTTAGATGCATTGCTCAGTCATCAAAAAATTAATAAAAAAAACTTCGACATACTGACAGAAGATATGACATGCAACCAACAAACCGTACTGTCATTATCATTACCCTAATCCATGCAGATAATTTTCTGATATTCAAGATAGTCTTTTGTAAATTAAAAAAGATCAAAAACAAACACAAACCTCGAAAAGCATAAACAGAGATCGACCTCTCGTGGCAACCATTTCTAGCAGCTGATCAAAGTGTTTTCCTTCTGTAGTCTCACTGTATGGCACACACAACGCAAACGTGAGGAAGTCCAGCATAGCAGCCACAACCAGAGCACCACTGCCTTGTGTCTAACCAAATAGATTTATCTGTATTACTTTTAAAATTATATAAGCAATTCAGCCAGGCTTCATTCTGCAAGATTATAAGGTCCTTATAATGTGTCTAAATGATCATTTCATAAAAAACATAATATGAACACATATGTTTACAGATTTTTACAATTTTCAGTTACACAGTAGTAAGAAATCGGTTTTTAACCAAAAACTGATGCCTTTTAAAATAAAACTATTATAGCAGATTTCAATTACATTATCGACTTAATTAATAGCTAAATAATATGACTGAATATTTTAATAAAAAGGTTTAACATTCTATAGCCTCAAAAGCGGCCATAGTTCTTCGCAACTAAGATGTATATAGAATGTATGTACTTACAAAAAAATTACTACTCGTCTATAACTGCTGTGATAAGGCAGAGTATAATAAAGAAAATTGTAAATAACTAACAACATGCTCCGTCCACATATCCAACAACCCATTCAGGAAGGGCTTATTAGCAAGCATGCTGCATTTATTGAGCTGCTCCTGTCGCAAGTCGGGGTCAGCATGCATGGGCTGCAACAACGCTCCCAGCGCATCCAATGCTGCGTGTGACGAGGCTGCATCGCCACGGCGTAGCGCTGCAACTACCGCATTGCCTATCCATTCTCGCAGTCTGAAATAAAATATATTATATAAATGCCAAATACGAAGGGAGGTGCAAAAGTTCGCAGAATGAAGGAGAAGGGAAGGGCATACATTCTTTCTCGGTACCCAATTACATTCTTTCTTAGTATGAATTTAGAAGTCATTAGAGGTATATATAAAACGAATGTCAAATCCCTAACGTCATTCATTTATGAATAATCGTCTCTTAAAGAAGTTAATCTAGAAGTGAACTGCGAACATGGAGCAAATCGAACTACACACTGTGATTATAATTCACACCAAACAAGGAAAAATTCCTCAATCCATCATGGGTGAGATGGAAGTCATTTCCAAAGATCGTTGCCTTGGTAAAACTATGGTTTATAAGTGGCATGGTCTATTTAAACAAGGTAGAGGTTAGATTGAAGACTACCCCCACCCAAGACGGCCGACTGAGGCCACCATGTCGTATATTGTGAAAAATATTGTCCGTGTCAGCTCCAATGCGCAACTGGAATTTACTCCTTAAGTACAATTGTCTTGAATTGTATAAAATAGGTAACACTGTATTTAAATATAAAAAAAGAAATTACATTCGTGCAAACAAATTAATTCTGTATTCTATTTTCATTATTAACGTGTACATTTGAGTGTACTTTCATTAATAATATATCTAGCATTATATTTCTCGGCAATAGCGTCCCAAGAGTTTTTTTTATCTTCACACTTGCTCCGTTGGTGCGTTTTTCTTCAATTACATCTGCAACAATAGCTTTTTCTGTATTTCCGTGTACTTTCTTTTTCTTGTATTAATTTTACTACTTTGTTGTTAAACGCAATACTTTCAGTAAAAAAGAAACGATGCTTACAACTTTAGTATATAATCTGTGCTTATAATTGTCAATAAATTATTCAATATGTGCCTGAAATTAGCTAACGATTGATGCGCAGGTGGAAGTATTGAATCAACACATAAATCTCCGATCGGCTAATCTTTGATTTTGCCAAACTCGATTACTTAAGACTAGTTTAATATACGTTTATTGAACTATCGAAGACATAATACGACAATTCACATTAATCTAGACTTACGTAATCTCGATTTAATCTGATTTTATGTTTTGTCTATTAATATGAGTCCATGTGTGTCAAACTCTGTCATTCTTTTTATGCCATAAGAAAAATATATTGATATCTTACTCTAAAGATGCACAGAAATGTTACACGGTGAGGCCACCTAATGTTTACACTTTTTTTAACGCCCTGAACTTCGTACACTCTGAACTTCAGATTTTACTCCTCATAAACTTCATACCGGGCACTATATATGAAAATCGATTCATAAGGAGTAAATTCCAAAAATCGAAACACTTGTATTGGAAGATACTCACCTAAAGAAGAACTTTTTGCATTAGTTGGTGTATCAGATACAACAATTATGAGAATTTTACACGACCATCTTGGCATAACTAAAGACGGTGCAAGATGGCGCAAAAGCAACGAGTCGAGGCATCTAAAGAGCTTTTGAAGCTGTGTGCTGGCGAATCTACGCTTTATTTTGGAGAGAATTAGTCCTGAAGATGAAGCTTCGGTTCATCATTTTGTGCCTCAGTCCAAGCAAGAGTTAATGCAATGACACAAAAAAGACACGCCCACCCCCTAAGAAGTTTAAGGTCTCGGAATAAGCAGGAAAATTGATGGGAACCGTTTTTTGGGATTAACCTTTTTTAAAATTATTATTTGTTTTGGGATTAATCTAAAGTCAATTTAATAAGGCATTTATGTCTACATATATATGTATTTGTAGCATCATTACCATCTACTAGACACAACAGTATCTATTACACTCCCCCTGACTACTTAATCTTCCCCTAAAGATGGTTTAAATCAAATCTTAATTTTACACACAATTGAAACGCTTATATTTTTTTTATTCAGTCAGACAACATTTTATAGGTAAATAGTTCTAGTACTCCCATGTAAGATATAAAGAAAGGTATGAATAACATTTGAAACAATTGTTCGTCCATTTTTTGAGTCTTCTTCCTCAATTTTATTTTTAATCTGTTAAGTTAATTAAGTATAGTGATAAGACACAATAAGTTATGTCAGTCCATTAGTACACCATCTAGTATAATGTATGTATGATTGTCTTTATATTTAAGTGTATGGCCAGTAAATTTCAGACTAGTACAATACAAATAATTATTCTCATAAATCCACAATTAAATGAAACTATGTGATGTAGTATTATTTCTACTTTCTTTAAGTTCTTTACCACGACCTAGGTTTCGTTGTATTACAACATCTTCAGGTGGACTATTAGCAAAGATTAGAAGAGAACAAAATTAAAAAACTCAAAGCCAAAACCCAGAAACTAAAAGTTATAACCAAACAAACATTTTATCCTTTAAATTATTTTAAAATTATTTTTTTAAAAAAGTCAACACTTTTAATAATGATATTTGAATACAAATGATGAAAAAAAAGAATGACTTACGAATATTTTCTAATAGCAGTAACCCATAATTTTGTTTGTCCATTTTCAATGGTGCAACATTTGTGAATATATAGAACAATACTGATAGACCTTGATTTCTAAGTTACTATAGTTGTCCGGTCTCGTTCATTCAATACATTTACGCTTTATAAATAAGTTTGACTCTGCGGACTCCACACAACAATGACATTATGCTAACCAAATATCTTTTAAATTACCACCACATGGCACTTTTATATTATTACCACCACATGGCATTTTATACGATCAATATAAGTAATAAAAGAACAATATTTATGGAATGCCTAAAATGACAGATAAATAAATTGAATACCTTTACAAAATGAATGTAAGTAAGGAACTGTTTTAATGACCTTGTTTTAAGGTTACTTTAAGATAATGACAATAATGTCAAACACGTCACAAACATGATAGAATCCTTTGAGAATAATTTTAACATCACTGTCATATATCTTCAGCCACAGCTTTATCAGTCGCAAGCTCAATAATTATAACTGTATCTTCGAACTTACCCTGGCAATGTAGTGAAGGCAGCAAATCCAACCTTACTCGCTGAGAGCCTACGCAGAGCATGGAACTGGGCCTCCAACTCATTCAGCGGAGTGTTGGTACCGCTATTCCGCTCCGTCTGCATCAAAGCTTGCAAAGCCTGCACGATCAATTTCTCCTTGTTCTCCGCAAATAGGCGCTGGATGAATATTGTATATATTACGACTTTATATTCCAATACAATTTTGTGTAGATACTCACACCATCATACCATTTACTCGCATACCATCTCCCACCAAAAAGTAATAGGTAGTGAGGAGAAATCACCATATTGCACATAAACACAAATATTTTTATTTATTTATAAAATATTTACTGTAAATTTAAAAACTTAAGGAAGCTGATGTCAAACTTATTGTCATGAAGGGAGTCTCTTATAGTCAACCGCGATACAAGGATGTGAGAAAAAAATGTTGTGGTAGATAATTTTTTATCGCTGAATGCAAATTTATAAGAAGAAATTGCAAGTTTAAATGCAAACGATAAATCAGAGATATTTTAATACAATAAAGTAAACTAGATATGCTGCATCATCCAAAGTCAAGGATAAGAAAATAAAAAGGAAATATATAGAAAAGGGACACTGACATGCTTCATAACAAGTATAATTCTAGACAAATATGAGACGTAGATACTTTGCACGATAGATAAATTATATATGCATAAAAAAGTTTTCAACACAATCCATATAACTGAAATTAACTTCAAAATTTGAATACATAAAGAGTGAAAACGAATCTTTCACGCACAAAGTATTTTATATTACCTTGATGTGAGAAAAATGTTTAAATTTTTTAAGGAACCCAATTTATCAGTATTTATCCATAAGTTCCAACAGAATATTTTGAAAACGTTGGACTCCTTCAAAAACCAAAAAATAAATATTGGAATTTACAGAAGTTTGAGGATTACTAGAAAAATAAAATAGATAAGAAAAGCAGATTGTGTTTTTGATAGATTAATTCAATACTATAAACCTGTATACTCACATCTTGGTTGACTGAGTAAAGAAGTCCGCTATAGGCAACGTTGGCATTGAATCTCTCAATAACTTCGGCTCTACTTAACGAGCCTGGATTCTGGAACAACCTGCAAAGCACAAATGATTAACGAATGTCTTTTCTACGAATATAAAGTAAAAATGTCCATTTTTTATTTAGAAAATTTACGTTATGTACTGTAATTTAATATGTGAAATCTATAAGTAAAATCAAACACAGCAATAAATGCTCTCGAGTGAAAGGGACAAAAACTTAGTATAAACGGGATAGCGCAATAGGCAGCAAAGAAATTAGTAATATTCGTTTTTCTAAAAATTTGTTTAGATGATTTGTTGTATAATCATAATTATATAATGAAGAAATTATATACAGTTATATCTGTAATATATTATTTTGTATGCAAACATTTTTGCAATTGAGGTTTGAAAAATGCAGGTCTAATATTAAAATTGCCTTTTCCACAGTATTAAAATTTTTGAAAAATTTAAAAATGGTCATCATAAAACCACATGAAGAAAAGTAACTCCTCAATGAGCCCACGGCGTTTAAAGTCTGCATTTTTGTTGGCCGAAGTGTAATAGTTAATATGTTTTATTAATTTGCCTAATTTCAAATTTCTACATCAAGCAGTTTCTAAGAAAAATGGGTTGTAATAGAGACACAATTTGAAAAAAAAAGTACAAATTCATTGGCATTTGAAAATATCTTGCACATCTTGGTTGCCTGCTGAGGAGAATATCCATTGATAAATTTGGCAGTGACATTAGCCCAGGTAATAACACATGATGCATTTACTGACTCAGTTTCTTCAGAAATTTGTCTATGAACATTGTTATAACGCTGACGAATGAACATTGTTATAACGCAATCGAGCCATCGAGTTGATCCAGAGAAGTCTACCCAGCACAACAGCCCTTCCTGAGCCTTACTTTGCAACACTGGTCCGGGCTTGTTGAAACCAGCGCAGCAATACCTTCTACAATTCATTAAATTTTCCTGTTTGAACTTTTCAATGTTTTCCCCTACATTTTTCTTGATGATTTTTAAGAATGGAACGGAGATTTGAACCTATTCCATTCCAAGAATCTTTGCTAAATCTTTTTGTTTCAACACCTCGTTTTTCACAATTTCATAAAATACCCATTTTCTTCACTTAAAACACTTCATTACACTTATAAACAGCCAAAATTTTCATTAACTGCAAGAATTACTATTAATGTGTCTGTCGCCGATATAATTAAAATGAAGAGAATGAGTACAGGCAGATGACAGAATGGGCAGAGACAAAATGAGTATGGGCACTAAAATTAAACTTAACTCTGATTTGTGTTTACTTATGTAAAGAGCAGTCATATGGATGGGTTGATCCACTATTCCACTATTACCAAATAAGAGTTCGAAATGGTCAACACCTGCACAAGTTGTGAAGTTGGTTTAATACATTTTGACAAAAGGTTTTTTGTCAACACTAAAAGTATAAACAAAAGGTTTGCATATTATAAGCGAGATCTGCGAGCATTGAAAGGGAGAATATTTGTATATTAATATAGATATTGGGGTCGGGACCATGGTAAATGTGCAAAATAAATGGGATAGCACTACATTATACAAAGTTTCACTGTATTGTACTCAAAACTAAAACACTGCTCTTATTTCTAAAAAACTGTTCACATGAAAATCCAAAATAATAATTTTACAGTATTCATGCCTCCTGTTATAGTAAGTGTCCTCAAAAGACTCAAATTTTGTAGGATTTTGAATACAATTTTTATACCAAAAATTTATTTGAAGAACAACATTGATATAGCATATTAAAAGATGCTTGAAATATTTTTACGATTAATTAAAAATAATTATTGTCAATTAATTTTAAATAAAGTAATTTGAAAAATATTGTAAACAAATTCATCTATGAATCGTTTATCACATCAAGTGAACAAACTTTACTTTCCGTAATCAAGAAAGTGACATTAAAATAAAATAATTTCCATGGAAACATAGATCACAAAATTAGTAATTTAGATAGCGCAGAAATTCAACCTATAATGCTATAAATTAAGAGCAAAATGTTTAGTAAATAAGAGCAAAATGGTCTGAATAGTATTTAAATAACAAAACAAACAGGTAATGAAATTAACAGACAAATTATCACATTAGTTTAGATGATTAAGAAATGTCAATAAGACAAATTGAAACCTTTCAAAGGCCATAAACATTTCAGAATTCTTATGATTCCCTATAAGCACTGTAGAAAATCAAGAATATTTTACAAATTCAGATAGTTTATACAGTACCTTAGATGGTTTGACTCGGTCTCCTCATCAACAGGCAGATGTAACGGCCCAAAACGCTTCCCACGTGGTGTAGCTTGCATCTTCACATGCACATCTCGGTTGCCTGCTGATCGAACTCCGTCCATCAGGCTAGCCAATAGTGCATCTCTGTAACCAAATTCTGATGTATACCATACAAGGAATGACACCGTTCACCGAGCTATGATAAGTTTGACATTGAAACGGTTTTAAAACCAGTACTAATACTATTCCTTTTTTGTTTATATCCCTGACAACGATTGTGAATTTATGACGATTGCAATATATATTGTAAAATGAAGAAAGAGTGAAAATCTTCCTTTATTTTTTATATAGTTGTAAACTTTAAATTTAAAAATTTGTCTCACATTTCAAATTCAATTTTAATTTTTAGACTTTTTAAGCATATATTTATATCTAAAAAACAAGATGAAATATTCACAAAGTAACCAATCTGTTTACCAAAATTATTTAACTAATTTGAAGATCGATTTAAGTTCAATAAGTTGTATTATAAAAAAGGCTTTATCCAATAATTTTGAAATATTATTTATCATCATAGACACATAATTTAAAACATACTAATAAAAAATACTGCATTACATTATTTGGGGACATAATTGTAATCATTGAAAAGTAGAATTACCCAGATACTAAATTGTCTTAAATTGAATTCGACCTATAATGAAACACCTCCATACAAATTTAAATTTCATTCAGCAGCTGGAAATGAATGAGTGTATTACTTTCTCTATGGCTGCATCTGTTAATGTCAATCTAAAAGGCACCTTTAAAAGGGTAAAATTATTTGAGATGCAAGAAATTGTAGGCCCACTGAGCACAATATTATTCTGAATTAAAATAATTTGAACCATTTGTATTTACATTATTGTCTATATATATTTGCACTTTTTTTAAGTCTGGCATCTAAACAAACATAAAAATGTTAAAATAATAAATACCAAAATTTTGTAAAGCTATAAAAATATAGATGGTAGTTTATGTCTCAGACACATTAAACCCTCAAATAGACAATAAACAGAAAATAGACTGTAGACAATAAAAACAATTTCCCCGAATCTTAGAAACATTTTATTTGTCAATTAAAAAAAATAAATTTCAATCTGAAAAATCCAAAATTTTGATTTTTAAATGTAACTTCAAATTTTGAAATGAAAACAAAAATTAATACTGTCCGATAATTGTAATTACCGTTCTGTAGCAAGGTACGTCCTGACATGTCCATTGAGATACTCCACAGAGAACATTTGTGGATTCGTGGGGTGCCGAACGAGAGCCCACACATCGGCGAGGGGTCGAAGACAGCACACAGAGTAGGTCTGGGGATCCCGTTCTAAGATGCAGGTGTCAGACAGACATAAAATGCGACGCGGAGGTTCCATATGCCGTGCTGAATTTACTTTATGAACTACAAACTCGCTGATTGATGTCTGATGTTGATCACCACTGAAAAATTTAAATTAACATTATTAAATTTCTATCTAGTATTTCACTATAGCTCTAGCATTTGTTCAAACTTGTAGAATAATATAAATAAGGTGAATATTAATATAAATAGGGTGAATATTAATGGACGAATTATTTGTCATGCATATAATTTTTATAAACAATTCTATAAAAATTTTTAGTTTACAAAGACACTTTTCCTTTCTAGTTTTTTATGAGATATATTTTTTAATTCCTGTAAAAGTTTAAAATATTTCATTCCTCTGGGAGTTTAATAATTAGAAAATAAACATTTATCAGTAATAGGAAACATGCATATACCATAGAATATTTTATTGACAGAAAACAGTAAATGTCATTGAATGTTAAGAGGTTATGTTACAAGTGAATACGAAACTCAATTTTTCAAAAACTAAACACTATTGTTTTTTACAAATTAATAAGATATTTTTATACAACACACTGCACTATATTTATGTGTTGTTAAATAACATTGATTGAATACAATATGTATACTATTGGGACTTCACATGAAAAATTGGCAGCAGTGTAAACAAAAGTACATTAACTCATCACCATATGCCACCGATAGCATCTTTCACAGTCCCTATTAATAATGTATTATTACATTAATCATATCTGGCTAATGGCATTAATCATTGAGTTTTATTTTATATTAAAACATATATTTCCTTTCGAGAGTTTTATTCAGCTTCAGCATCCCGTTTGCTTTTGTTTTGTCTAAAGACATTATCATAGTAGCTATCTATAACTGTTTTTTTAAGTTTGATGGTCTTTCTGGTAGAAAGGATTTTCTATAAACATGAAGTTTTTCCAGGACTTCATTTCTTTTGTGAATATTAAGTTTTTCCAGGACTTCATTTATTTACTTATTAATTTATTAGTCTTTAATGTAACATTTGTAAATACGGCAGACTTATAGCTACAAGAGAGATCTCTTCCAGTCAACCACACCCAAACAATGTAATTAATTAGTTCAGAGGTAGACTCTAAAATAATATAATTATGACAAAAACTAAGAAAACCTATTTTCAATAAAAAAGAAAAAAACCTATTAAGGCTGAGTAGAACTTGCATTACGAGGTTTCCATAAACATTTAGGTGCATATAAACATTTAAGTTATATAGTATTCCCATCGAACTATTAACAAATATTAATATAATTTTTCGCGACGTAAATATATTGCCTAAAACAACATTCACAGGTGAAAAATATTATGAAATTCTCAAAAACTATAGTTTTCCATCAAACCTAAAGAAAATTCCATTAATGCAATTGTTTATAATTTTGACTAAAACAACTTTGGAGGTGGGCGGAACATATTTTTATTGCTATTTTCAGTAATATCTCTAGAATTATCTCAGAGAAAATTCTTGAAATTGCTTGGAATCTGTTATAAAAAAAGTAATTACATAATTTATGTTACAAAATACACACCTGTATTTACCAAATCGCTGATTCTGAAAATCCTCCATAGTAATCATTGTGGTTAATACTTTTATACTTAAACCTAATGTATTTATAGCATTCTCTAAAATCTTATTGCTTATTTCAGTAAAGTTGGGTGCGGAGAACAGATGCAACCGACTGAATCCTCCACACGCAACCACGAAGCCACCTGGGTAATCTTGCAGGGGGATGATGCCTTCGATGTCGCAGTAGTGATAGTGGGCGAGGACGGTATGCGTTGCCGGATCTAGCTGGTCGAGGGAACATGGCGTCACCTCCAATACAACCGGTAATCGCGTATCACTCCAATGATGCTTGTACGCTTGGTAACGCTGAAATTAGAAAACATTTTAATTTGGATTAAGTTGCTTGTTTTCATTATATAATTATTTTTGGAAATAGTTATGAATTAAAATTTCAACTAAATAATATATATAATCAACTATTTATAATAGTTTTTTTTAAATCCATGATTGAAAAATTAAAGTGAGGCAACACACTACACATCACTATGAAGCTTAATAATTTGCAAGCAAGGCTTAAAAATGAATAATGCTAAATGGAACATTTAAAATATTTCTACAATAACAATTAATTTTAAAAAAATTATCAAATGACAACCCACTAAAAGTTTTGCGCACACACAAAAAACTTTCATAAAAACAAATTTTTTTATAATATTTTGCTACTTAGTAAATGACGTCTCCATACGACACACTTGTACGAAGTACTTGCAAAATTCATTCACATAGTTCTAAAACTGTAGAACCCGTAAAGTTATGACAGACAGATAGACCAATTGACGGACATGACTAAATTATGAGGATTTCTTGTTTTACTGTGGTACCCTAAAAAATTTAATAAGTCTCTAAAAACTTTTATTTAAATAGGAAATCTTACTGCCAATTTCTCCTACTAAGGGGCTACCTGTACTATAATGTATACATCGTAGATAAACATAATATGACGGTTTGTAATTTATTTCCATCTGTCTTGAGAAGTATTGAGTTTCGTTGGTTAAAAACCAATGAATCTCGATTTATAATAAATATGCATCAATGTTGTACAGTTCGATGCTGTTGCAGTTGGAGTAGTTGTAAATATAATTGTCCATTTATTCCCTAAGGACAAATAACGTGGGAAACTGTGAGAAATAAATGTGTGTCACAAAAACTTTAATACAACAAAACAAAGCCTCGGTTTCATTCATTTTATTCTGATTTTTTGATTCTAATATTATTAAATATCCATAATTTTTTGCCATATTTTCTCCTCACATAAAAGTTTTCAATTTTGCACGCCACGAAAACCTATTGCTTGGATAGTAAGGTTATTTTTTTTGATACCATGATAATAGATTTCATAATCTATTCTTTGTGTACTGGGAATGAACTTATTATATGAAATTAGCAGACTAGTAAATGTAAATGCAAATATCATTAGAATCCATGAAATTGGCCAGACTATTTTAAAAGAATCGTAAAAAACATGATGAGCTTGAGCTGAACTGATAATACCTTCACTCGCACCAAAACACAAAACGAATGTTACTGTCAGTTAACAGTTTATTTTTAATTCAATTTTGCAATAGCAATAAACACAACTGCAAAATGTTCTTGATTATATTTTGTAATCATTTGTAAGAATTATTATGTTCTATGTTCAGTTTTTATATTTTTCCTTATACTTAACAATTCTTGATATACCAAATATATGGTATATGTATATTTATGAAGATAGCTTTTCCTTGTTTTGTTTTCTGGTCATAAATTGTATTTAATTGTTTGCCCTTTTTTATTTTAAAGCGGGGGACTATTTGTCTTTTAATTTTTTTTTTTAACTACAATTTATTTCTTTAATGTCACGTACATCTCCAATCTCCTTTCTCACCAGTCTCCTTTATGAATACAAGTTCCTAATTTCAACATTATAATAAAATCCAAAATTTAAATTTAAATTTGAAAACAAGAGTCGAACTATTTTAATTAGCTACATCAGAAAAATGTTTATGACAGAAAAATATATGCGTTTTTTTTCATTCAACTGCTGGAGACAGAGAAGTACAGGACAAACAATACATTACGATTAATTGAACCCACGACATTGTTGTAAAAAATGCTGATCAAAAGTATGTTGGAAAACGAAGGAGCTGAAATCTTTAGCAAAAAAACTTATTAATGTGACAATGCCCACTAAGCGTTTTCAATTTTTTTTTTATTTTATCTTATATCGGATCAAAAATGCCAAAGTTAAGGGACTCATTATAACTCACTTTGAAGCATCACATTTAAAAAATGAGACTTGAAGACACAGTCTAAGAAACCTCAGTTTTATTTGAAAAGATCTATATTATCAAAAACATTACTCTTATTCAATTTGCTGTAAAACATGGCTTAACTACATTTAGTAAACCTGACTTTTATTATATTAACAAAATGGAAAAAAAATTGTTTGAATGAAGTACACGTGTATTTGAACTTGAGTAAACTAACGAGAAGTACAGAAAATACTTTCCATCTTATGTTTCCATTGTCATAACGTAAAAAAGTATGAAACACATGCTCAGCTGTTAGAGCCCCTGCTTTATGAAATTCAATTTATACCATCTAGAGATTTTTTTGATGAATCCTTCACCAAAAAAATTAAGAAAGAAAGCAATATATTACAAGTTTCTAATTGGCAGACAATTTGACATAAAGTTATATATTTTATAGGATAGGGGAATAGTAGAAAAGTATCATACCATAGTTTTCTTTTTGGTATTTTTTTTTATATTAAATAATGCAGAAAGGTTGTATTAGGGGCTAATTGTCATTAGGTATTATTATTTTTTAACACATTAACTGTCACTTTACTTTTCAAGACTTAGGTCATAGAATGCAACTTAATTTAATCCTATTAATTTATTTAAAACCCTGATTATAGTAAAAAGTATTCAAAACAACACACATAAATTTTGTTTTTTTAAAAAAAAAAATTATTACGTAGTTGGCATATACAAAGTTTTTGCCGTAGCCAACTACAAGTTAACTCGTAGTGAACCCTGTCAGGCAGATCACCTACTACAAATTCTCTTATAGTTGACACTCGAGACGTATTTTCCTATAATATATAAAATTATTGGTAAAACCAAAAGTGCACGCTCCACATTTTTTTTAAATTTATTAAATATGCAATTGAAAGAAAAAGTCAATATATAGCTAATAACAGCAGGGAGCAGAAAGGGGGAGCAAGAAAACCCATACAAAATTGAGACTAAGAACAGTCACCGAGCATGAAAAATGGGAGTATTTGACAAATAATTTGAAAATCAATCACTTCTATTCTGATAGCTAACCAATAGACAGAAAAAGTATCACCAAAACTGGCTGAGAATTGCAATCCATAGCGTATCCTCATACATACATATATATATACAAATTTAGATCATATTAAGGCAAATTTACATCATAATAAATATCATTAAAAATTTTAATAAAATTTTATCATTAATTGTATCGTTTTTGAGTGGAAGATCTCTTTCTATTGGGAGGCAATTGAATAGTTGATTACTTGTAAAATTATCCAAGATGTAATTACTTCTAGCATCTAAACCCGAGGCTGACGAGCTAATAGGTGACGAAACACAGCTTTTAGACAATTAAAAATCTCAACCTAAATAGTTCTACACAAAAATTATAAAAGAAATATTTCTTTCGCAAATAAGATAACTGTCTCCCATATCTTTGAACCAGTCACGGTACAAAAGAAAAGTTGAACTGATATAAGGATGCTAATTGAATTTTAAAGTCTATACTATAAAGTGTTGAAATCTACACCATCAAAATTCTAAGATGTTTTATTGAAAAATATATCCAGATAAAATGATAAAATGGCTTTACAGAAAAAATTCTTGAAAGAATGTTTCATAATTTTGACAATTATTTTATGATTTGAGATAGATCAATAAAATTATTTTACTTCACTGAGGCAAGCGTCACGAGAAATCAGTTCTGCATTAAGACATCTTTCCTTTAAAAAAAACATTGATAAATTACAAATCCCTCATTCTCTTTAGTAAAATCAGCAATCGCGATTTAATGGAGCATTTAAAAAAATTTCATATATGTTAATAATCTTCACTTTGATTCTGATGAATATTTTTTCCTCGTTTGTTAGGGGGCACTTTTTTACAAATTTTGACGAAATATAACACTTATATACAATGTGAGTTAATCGGTCTCTTATATCTTTCCTATCGGGCGAGACGAAAAAATTAAGTTCAGTTTTGAAAAGCAAATGAACAATGAATATCTTATTGCACTAAAAAGTTTCTTTACAGACTGAGGCCTCAGCTTTGAATGTGATTTCTTTAACTAAATGTACCAATGTTAATTGTTAATAAAAATCCTTCAATGCAAGCAAGCATAAGTTATTATTATTACAGTTCCTATCTCTAGTAACATAACAAAGCCCATTCAAGATAAGGCAACAGCACATATTCCTACAAACCGTGCTCTGTTGTTTCAAACATAAAAGAAATTGTGTTTACAGTTTTCATCTCAATATTAAAATTGCTCTATTCATTTGACTAGACTAGAGAAACTAAAACACTGCACATATTCCTACAAACCATGCTCAGTTGTTTCAGACAATAAAAGAAATTGTGTTTACAGTTTCCATCCCAATATTAAAATCGCTCTATTCATTTAACTAGACTAGAGAAACTAAAACACAGCACATATTCCTACAAACTGTGCTCTGTTGTTTCAGGCAATAAAAGAAATTGTGTTTACAGTTTTCATTCCAATATTAAAATCGCTCTATTCATTTAACTAGACTAGAGAAACTAAAACAGAGCACATATTCCTACAAACCGTGCTCTTTTGTTCCAGATAATAAAAGAAATTGTGTTTACAGTTTTCATCCCAATATTAAAATCGCTCTATTCATTTAACTAGTCTAGAGAAACTAAAACAGCAGTCATAATTTTTATTTCAATAGTTTTTAAAGTGAATTGCGTAAATATTATTTTAATTTATTACTTAAAATTATATTTACCTATTAATACACACAAATCTGTATAATGGTCTACAGCCTAAAGGATATGAAATTTAAACTAATTATTCTAGTTTTCTAATTACGATAATTTCAAAATTTAGAATGAATTATTTTTAAGTACTTTTGTACATTTGTGATAAATAGAACCATCCTAATGTACATTGAAATTTCAAAGAGCAATGATTGTTTGCAAAAAAATTACAGAACAATGCAATAATACTTTACCACAATAGAGCCAAATAATAATTGTTTTTCTTTTTTTGAAAAATCAACAGGTAAGGAAAAATAGATATTATATTTATCTTATTGACATAATAGCGCTTAATTTAAGTTTCGAATGGCGCAAGTCTTAGTATGCCGCACCACGTTTGATATTAATATAAAAGAAATATATACATACATGCCCATATTCCCAAAGGGGTGAACAGGCACACAAATCATTGAAATCAGGTGCACATTTTGCTGAGATTATGATCCCAAACGTGACAAGTGGTAATCCTGCCTCGGTTATCCGAGCAAAGTTTACAAGTTAAAAATATACCTTCTGGATATAAACTATCCATTGTCATTTCAATGAACTGCTTAAAAAGAATCAGTACAATTTTTTCATTAACTTGATAGACCTTAATTACCAGGCAAGTTACACTAGTATGTTTAATAGGTCGACCTCAAAGTTGTTCTGCGAACTTGATTATGGATAACTTAGTTGAATAAAAGTTTGCATTAAATTTTGTGTTGCAAATGAAATTTCTTGTGCCAAATCGTTAGAAATGTTAAAAAAGTTCACTCAACTATGTCGAAAACACAGGCATATGAGTGGTACAAATCATTCAAAGAGGGGCGTGAAGTGGCCGAAAATTTGCCTCGTCATGCCTTCAATGTCTATCACTTATGATAACATTGAAAAAATCAAACAATTAGTGCTTGAAAATCATCATTTCAGTATTAGAGAGTTGGCTCGAGAATTGAACATTGATAAAATGACCATTCACGTATGGCGCATTAGACACACTGGTGCAAAATGCAAACCAAAGACTATAATGCGCCTTCTCATAGAGCAACAATTAACAGCATTGACCATCAGCCATATTCATCAGATTTAGACCCATTTGACTTCTTCCTGTTTCCAAAACTGAAATTGCCACTCTGTGGAATTCGTTTTAACTTGATTGAAGGTATCAAACGGAATTTACAACGAGACTTAAAGGCTATACTACTTTCGGCCTATGAGAAGTGTATGGAAGGTGGGTCCGGTGTTATCACAGTTGTATGGCAAACAATGGAGATCACTTTGATGGTGACAAAATAAATTTTGATAAATAAACTTTACTATGGGTTTTTATTTTTAAATGATTCCAGGCAGTTTTAATATAGAAGGTCATTCAGGCCAGTTTTAACATAGAAGGTCAGTGTTAAAATGTATTTAATTCAAAAACAAAGATCAAAAGATTAGCACACTAAATGATGAACATCCAAATAACATAGAGTTTAGATCGCAATAGTAGGCGTTTAACAAATTCAGTGTGGTTCAGAACAATAGCAAATAATCAAAATATTAAAAATGAAATCAACTACACTGCCTGCAAGCTATATGTCACCTTGTACATCATTCTTATGTATAGTGGGTTGCATTAATTGGAAAAAGTCGAGCTTACATGGGACACCTGGCAAATTTCAAACATCTAAATTTTATAAATATTCACCAGACCCAAACAAACCCAATAAAATGTAGCGTAAACATAGATTTGAGCCATGCATTCAATATAGCGCCATCTATTCAAAAATATTTTATACTTAAAAAATAATTATTACTTATTTTATTTAAAAAAAAATAAGCTTAGCCACGTATATAAAAAAATTTTAAGAACTACAACAACTCGTTAGTCTAGGGGTGTGATTTTCGCTTAAGGTGTGGGAGGTCCCGGGTTCAAATCCTGGATAAATTCAACTATATATATTTATATAACTCTTTTAACGTTTTAAGTCAAAGCCTTGACTTTCGTATATGAACATACACGTGTCGTACGTAACATATGATCATTTTAACTACCATCATAATGCACCATTAGATGTTACACATCAAAAAGACTTCAGAAAGATTAGTGAGCATGAAACATCATAAATACATAAAAAATGTATTATCAAATGGAAAACCCGTCTACAAATGATATTGTGTGAGGACACCTGAGGAAGAAAATGGAGACAGACAGATTCTACATGTAGTAATGGACGCTTTATGTATCTCGCCACAAACTGTCTTTCTTTTCGAGGTTCTAAAGAAGCACTGAATAATCTCACTGCAAGTTGTTCTCAGTTTCTCACCAAACACAATCCAACTCTCAAATACCAGTTAGACCACCTAAAAAAAGGACAGGTATTTGTCGAATAAATGTAATACAAAATGATATCGTCTGGCAATAAAGTCCATAATAGCATTATTAATGAGATCAAGGAGACCAACTATTTCATCACCATGTTCGACTGCACTCCAGTTGTATCTCACACAGAACTAATAAACCAGGTGATTCGATATATAAAAATAACAGAAACTGAACATGAAATAAAAGTAGGCTTTATTGATTTTATACAAGTTGTCAGAAATACTGGAGAATATATCCCACAGCAAATTCTAGAAGAACTAGAAGTTGATAGTTAGGATGTGCAAAAAATGTCGTGGACAATCTTACGACAATGGATCTAATATGGCTGGCATAAAAAGGAGTCCAAGCCAGGATTATGCAAATGAATGAGGTGGCAGAGTTTGTACCGTGTCTGGCACATTCTTTAAATCTCTCGGGCGTGCATTCAGCATTATCATGTCCAGAAGCAGTCTGCCTATTTAGGTTTGTACAAAAACTTTATTGCTTCTATGTCAAATCCACCACATGGTGGGAAATAACAAGAAATGTACAAAAACCAACTTAAAAGGAAGTAGACAAACAAGATGGTCGGCCAAACACTTAGCTGCCAGAGCCCTATCAAATAATTAAAAATTGTCAAACATCTGAAAGAGATTGAAGAATCCTCTCTTGCCACAGATTCTAAGTACAAATCTGGGCATCTACTACATGTAGTGATGGATTTTAAATTTATCCTCAATTTAACAATTTGAGCTAATATTCTGAGAGAGATTAGATCAAACACAATATTGGATTGAAAAAGCTGAATCTGTATCAGAAATGTTGGGAATCGTGCCAGTCCTCAAAACCAGACGAATTTCCAGAAGTAAAAGAAGACATGACGAAACCTGCGAGGACAAAATAAGAAGAGAAGACCAGCTGTTTTCCAAAGATATAAAAGATATAGTCGGACAAAATGTTAACAGAAATAGGATCAAAGGTAGAAAGCACAAATGCGATATTTTCATTCATTTGTAAATACGTCCATTGGAGGTCTGCAGAAAAATGGAGCCCATCTAGCTCGAAAAGATTCCAAAGACTTGATGCAGCGGATTTCTGCCAGGAACTCGCCGTATTTAAAAAGCTTGAAACTAGAATCAATGAAAAGCAAGTGCGTTCGACTTGTTACAACATATGTCCAAATGTGACTTGCAAGAAGTTTTTCCAAATATTAGTACAGCTTTAAGGATACATTGTGTATTACCGAGGACATCAGCGAGCTGTGACCAAAGTTTTAGCAAACTAAAAATAATTAAAACCTAGTGCATTCAACAAGTCACGAACATCTATATGGCCACACAATCCTAGCCATCAAAAATAACACTGCTCACGAGACAAACTTTAATGAGGCAACAGATTCTTCTGCGAAAAGGAATGCACGACTTGTAGCAAGATTAGATAGAAAAATTTGCTTGCACCCAAAGATTGAAGGTATGTGTAATGTCTTGCATGTGCATTGTCTTCACTGTTTGTATGTTTCCTATCTTTGTGTCACACATAATAGAAAGTTAATTGCGAACAGATAATAAAGGTGCAGCAAATTTATTAAAGGGTTTTTATTCTCTCAGTCACAAAAAATCCCATACAGTATATTTGTTTTGACTTTTTTAAAGTCATTTATCTCAAAAACTGAAGGGAGAGGCGACAATGTCAAGTTTTTGCCCCGGTTTGGAAAAATCCTAGACTCAATGCTAGTAATATTACTGTTTTATAATCTTTTTTAAATTTTCATGAAGAATAAAGAGGTTTTTGCCTAGTCTTTAGTAAATCATATAAAAAGATCTTAAATTAATCAAGACTCTGAATTCAGTATTTTCAGTATTTTCAGAAACAATGACAGCTTGAGCTTGAAACATTAGCCATTTTCTTTGGTCAGCATGTTCATTATTTCACTTTTTTTAAAATTTTATTTTTGCTTTATCCACTTTTTCAAATTGACAATAGTTTTGATTTTTGTGAATCAACAGGAACTATCTCTAGTCTAAATTGAATGTCTCTACAACAAATGGTTCATAAAATATGATATGTTTTTGACCTCACAGTAATGATAACACAAATGACTGAGACTATTTACAACAACAATCTTGTAAACAATAGCCAAAAAATTGCATATAAAAGTTGTGTAAAACTTCTGTCTACCTTCAAAACTAACTAATCTAAATAATAAATAGATCAAGACTCTCGAGACCAAAATTTTATTGGTATTGCTCTTTACAGATAAGGTTATCATTTCTCTATGAGTCACATGGATTTCTGTGGGAGTCAATTTTATTTCATATCATTAAACCTATACCTAAAACCTGAACATGTTATATTAAAAAGTGTCAAGCTGTAGATAACTTAAATAGTGGGCAATTTCATTTTAATTAAATTTCAAATTCATATTTACATACTGATAATATTTGCTTATGTGTTATTAATATGGGATTATCGAATCAAGAGAGGCAGATCAGAAATATGGTTTTATTAATATTGTAAGTGACACAAAAGGGTGACAATGACATGGAAAGATGCTTTTCCATATTTAACTCGTTGATACTCCACAACCTCTCATTTATGTGCTGAGCTATAATACTATACTACAATTTAATCATTTTCATTACATATTTTGGGACTGTTATAGAACACCATATTATAATTTTTATGAATTTTTTTCTCAACCTCTCGTCTGCACATAAAGAGTGACTAAAATCAGCCATTTGGTGGATCAACAACTTTTTATTAAATTTTGACCAAAATATTTCATTAAAATAATTCAAATAGAGAAAAGGAATGACTTCAAAGATACAAACAATCAAATTTTAGTCCGGCTTATAACTTGTACGCGTAAGTGGTATGAATAAGTAAAGCTTTATATACAAATATTTCTGATGTCACTAATATCTAATTTAAACATTTTTTTTGATAACCCAGATTGAGCAATTTTTAACCAAAATTAGAAGACATTATTATATTATTTAAGTTATTGATGAAAGAAACATTTCTATAAACATTTTTATTTATTTACCTATTATATGATGCAAAATGAAGACAGGTCATATTTCGAAAAGAATTCCTATGTTCAACTAGAATTTTTTTGGAGTTAATGTAATGCAACATTAAGAACATTTTGGAGGTAATGTAATGCAACATAAAATAACATTTACAAGACCAAATTAATTCAAATCCGTAAGTGGTTTGGAATATCCCTGTTTTAAGAGGCAATCTTTCAAATCCAATAAAACACCACACATTTAAATATGTTGCCAAAATTACATTCGTAGCTGAACAAGAACAAAGGGTGGACATGCAAGTTTCCATCGAAATGAATAAAATATCTATTTAAGGATATTGCCCTTAAATAGTTTCCTTGAAGAACTTCAGAAACACAAAAAAGGAAAATATATGTATAGAGTATATTTAAATTGGATACTATTATTATTTAATTCCAATAACACAAATAAAAGTAAGGTAATGAGAATAGTACATTTTTGTATGCGTCAATTGAAGATAGATTTCCAACAGACGACATAAAAAGCAAGATTAAAAAAGTATTCTGAAGTTGAACATTCAAATTGACATTAACATTTATTTATTTACTTGTCACAAATTTAGAAACATATTTATAGGTTACCACTGCATAATGATAAAGAGATAATGATTAAATATAAAAAGATACTACTATACGATAGATCTGTTAGAGACTACCATACGACAGATCTGTTAGAGATAAGAATTTAATACAGACTTAGATACACTCTTATTTAATCTAAAAATTTAGTCTTGTAACATAAAATATTCAGGTAGCCTTGTAACATAAAATATTCAGGCTCTTGGCATAAGAGGCCTTTTTTCATAAGATTCTTGCCAGAACACATTAAGCAGCATTACTTTACAGC
This sequence comes from Druceiella hillmani, assembly GCA_039881145.1. NCBI lineage: Eukaryota > Metazoa > Arthropoda > Insecta > Lepidoptera > Hepialidae > Druceiella > Druceiella hillmani. Next base: position 23,067,003 of record JAYKKI010000004.1, on the reverse strand, counting down.
AGAGATAAAAATGGGGAATATATTCTTAATATTTTTATTGTCATCGACATGTTTTTATAACCAAAATAATAACTAAAAAAATTCTATTAGTTGCTTTTAAACTAAACGTTTCAAGATGTAAAATATCAATTTGAAAAAATTTATATATACTCATTTAGCCTTTACCATATTCAAAGTTTTTTTTTTATTAAGCAAAAGTAGTCAAATTACCGCGTGTTTAATGTCCTTCCCATGTTTATTATAACAGTATAGGAAAACCAAAATGAATATAAAAACTTTGACTTGATCGAAGTAGGTATACCCAGATTGCACAATCAATTACACCAAATTAAGGCCAATCGCTTGAATAATTTCAAAATACTTACCAATATTTCCTTTGGTTTTTCTGCGAACAATTGCCTATATTTAAAAGCTTCTGTCATGATGAGGTATTTGTGTTCAGATGAAAACTTCATGGTATCAATCTTTTTCTCCTTCCTCATGACAAGTGTGAAGTCATGGTGGGTAGCAGAGTTGGAATGGCGAGTACATGTTAGGGTAATTATGTCGCTATACGCCCAACGGTTCGTCACCTCCAGCTTGTCAGGATTATATGTTGTAATACCGTGTGTTCCGACTGAGAACACTCGTTTGTATTTGCCCTTCCACGCGTGTTTTGTGACAAGGAAAGACGCCACATCATGGTTATCTTTAAGTGGAATCATCTTAACATGGCCTGGAATTTAAAATACAACTTTTAGACTATGGTTAAAATTCTAGGAATCGAAGATATCCTATTAATATTACCATTTTTGTGAAAAAATGTCTAAATAAACATCAGACATATGTAAATATTTCTCCACAAAAACGGTAACAATTTCAATATCTACTGTAGATGCCCAACCGTAACTATTAGATGCCGCTATCATTTATACTATTTTTTGATTTGGAATATTTTTATAATAAAAGCTATATCTCACGATCCAATATCTATTGAAAATGTGTAAAAAACCATTATGTTCACCTAAAATTAGGACTTTTAAAAATATCTCACGATCCAACATCTATTGAAAATGTGTAAAAAACCATTATGTTCGTCTAAAATTAGGACTTTTAAAAATAAACAATTCTTTATAATTATCTTTAACTTCGAAATTGAAATTGAGACTTTTTTGAAAAATTTTTTACAATAATGTTCATATAATCTAAATACACAATGACAATAATGTGGAAATTGAAAATGACAATAAGGAAATTCTCAAGGTTTAGCCAATGTTAATGAAAGTCTTCCTTATAGAATTCAAGGTGAACAATACTTTTACTTGTTTTAATATAATATAACAGATATAAACGATAATGACGCATCTTCAATCACCATCAAATATTAAAATATTATAAAAAAAAACACAGCTTCAGAATTTAATTATGTCTATTCTCTATCCCTGAATGAAGTTGAAATTTTAAACATTACCTTGTGTTTAATATTTTACTATATACTATAGATAATAATTGAATGTATAAAAAGTGAATTTTCTTTATTTTAATAGGAAATCACAGCAATTACTATAGCAAACTCCTTGTTGTAACTAATGGTTATTTCAGATGCTCCACAAAAAGAAAAACAAAAGAAATGATATATGCAATTAACATGATAATAATCTAGTATTGTGTAATTAGTATTGAATGCTGACCTACATAACAATGCTTCATAAAACATGGTTATTAAACAAAAGTATGATAAATATAGTATGCGAAATCGAGCTTCAGAACCACGTATCTTAAGACATTTGCCTTCGATAAATTGATAAAACAAAATATCAAAAAAATTACGTATCAATAATTATCTCACTTATTACACTATTTGTAAACAATAGTCCTGCCCCACTGCGCTGAACAAAATTGACTTATATTCAGGATCATTTTTAAATTATAATTTAAATAACAAACAATCCCTAAAGAACTTTTAAAGTCAACGCCAACTAATGAAAGAGAGGAATTCTGATTGAAGTAATCAACTCTCGGAAACTAATAATTATGACAATACATATATCCGTTGTATTAAAACAATATTAAACGACACTTTTACTCTTTAAATTTATAAAAAATTCGAATATTATCACAGTCGCTGAAATGTATACACCCCCTTAAATGACTGATACACAGCAACGATAACTGAGAAAATAACTATCAAGTTATATTTGTTTCAATAAGGGTAAACAAATGAAAATTGATATTATTTAATGTTACTTACAAGAATTTATTTGTTTAATTTTTTACACTTGTATTGTGCGACATTAGAATAGATTCGGTCAACAATAAACCGCGAAATATACAATAATCGACAATAAATTCTGACATTTGACAAGATGTTGACAAATCAGATAATAAACGAAGAACTTCAGAGCAAGGATACTACAATGAAGGTAGTAAGGAAAGCTAGTCTGAGTGACCACGCAACATAGAAATCGTGAACAACCATTTCAATATTTTGTCGATATTATTAGGCACATTTTGGATAAATTCTATGAATATCACTGAAATAATACTAAGAATACATGTTACATTTTAATAATTTAAATAATATAAAAGGAAAAAAATCTCCATACGTTTATAATATAATTGTGGGCCTAGTAATAAAATAATGTTGGCCATTTTTTAATTTCATTAACCGTGGGTTTTACATACATGACAATAAATTTGCAACTGTTCCTCGTAATTTATAAAAAAATAATTTATCATTTCCCTGACAATATCCTTTTCTAGACTTCAAGGCCATTCTCACTTTTACTATGTAGTTTTGTCTACAGAAGCAATAATTATCGAGACTATACAATTAAACAATAGTGATGTATACCAATCGATTATTAATCCTAAGAAATAATTTGATCCTTCAGAGCAAAGCAATAAATATATAGATACTTACAAAATATTTACTAATAAATAATACATCAGACGTAGATATTTCACATTAACTTAATTTGACATTTTCAAAAGACTATGTTATTGGCGGTTTTATTTTAACACAAAACTTAAAATTCAAATACGAATATAATTAGAAATTATATTCGTATTTGAATTTTTCCAGAAAGCCATATTAAATTGTCCTTTAATTAGTCCGTTTTAGCGAAACGTTAGTTTGAGGTTTCGACCATTCTAAATGTAAAATATATATAAATTGAAAAAAGTCTCATTGTTCAATTAATATTAGCAAAGGGTCTCGCTCTCTATTAGTGAGAAAACTAATGGAAAACGAGAGCCATTATTAAGAAGAGGAAAAACAATAAAGTTTGATATTCTGTTTTTTAATTTACTTTTTTTACATGATAACTTTTAGTAAATTGTTTGGTGACGTTCCGTAATTTGCCAAAAGGGCACTGTTTGAGATGTTATGCTAACTCCACTCCACTGCGTTTGTGAAAATAAATGGTGAACTGTTAATGTTACAAAGCAAAATATCTCGCGAACTGTTGATATTAGAATACTAATAATTTTTTTTTAAAGAACTTTAAATTTGTTCATGAAACTATCTTCCTGCCTGCCGTTTACGAGTTATAAGTCCGTTAAAATCTGTAAAAAATTTTACAGTAAAAAAAATAACATAGCACGAAATAATGCCTGGGTAGCTTTATTAAATGATAAGAACGACACAACTTTGACAATAAAAATAAATAAAAATAAATTATTTTGTTTGAAAGTGTATACTAACGAGGTGGTCCCTTACAAATATGGCGCTGATCTGATGATGGGATTCCAAAATGAAAAATGGAACTCCTTAATGGATCCATCGCACCGAAACAAAAAATTTAACTGCTTAATGAATGCAACATCGACCAGGTCAGGATCTGATGATGAGTTTTGGAGATGAACAATAGAACTCCTTAATGGATGGTAGTAAATCTACCCTGATTCAAGATATTTTCTACAGACAATTGTTACTTTGCAAAATAACTCCACCATCGACCAGGGTATGATGTTGAGTTTTGGAGATGAACAATAGAACACCTTAACGGATGGTAGGTTTTATAATTTACTTCCCAGCATGATATTTTATTAACCCTTTTATGATAATAATCATTGATGATAATAATCATTTGTATGATAATAATCATCCTTATGTTTATTAGTAGTTGCATGTTTTATTAGTTTTTATTGAAAGGTTTCCAAAAGATAAGGTACTTAGAGAAAAATGGATAAATAGTTTGCGACGAAATACTAATAATTCGTTACCAATAAAAACAGCACCACTTGCTCATAACATTTTGCAACTGGCTACTTCGTAATAAGTGAAGAAAGAAAGACACGCGTTCATAAATATGCAGTTTTTTCGCTAAATTTATACCACAGAACAAATAACATAGACGTGGCATATTCGTCGAAATGTATGAAAACACGTGACACTCCTTAAAACAAATGAATTTCAAACGAACCAATCACTTTTCAGGTCACGCCCCTTTCTCCGCCCAAAATCATGACACCTTTCCTGTTTCCGCACACTTAAGACACATCTATTTATTTCGCTAGCAACAAACATTCCATAGATTTAAAATCGTTCGAATATTTTAGTGTCGCTTACACTTTTATCGACCGCTCAACAACTAAATTTAATTTTTTCAAGAAAACTTAAATTGTAAATTCGCGTATAATTCGCGCTTTTGCCTTTATACTTTAACTCTATAAAGGACTCCTTAGTAAAGCCTACATTACTGTCCACAGTTTCATACCACAAACATAGTAGTAGATAGTGAGCATAACTTCTCATTGACATGTATATTTTTGCTTTATACCTCCTAACTATTTTAGCTACATTATATCTCCAACCTGCACCTGCAAATTATAAAACGATAGTCTACGATGAAATTGAATGAGAACTTTAAAATATTTTTTTAATTTTCAATTTGTTTTTTTTTAAATTATATAACTCCCCATCTCGCATTTGTATTTTAATTAGACAGTCCATTCAATCGAGTCTATAAACAAGGGCCAAAATAAAAAAAAGTTTAATATAGCTTATGAAATGTATTTTTTTTTATTTTAACATCATTATTGAATTGTGGACTATTCAAAATTAACTGCTTTAAAATGTGAAAGTTTTATCCTCTCGGTATTTCACAAGCCAAATATAAATTTGTGTTTTGGAGTTGAAAAGGAGTCCAAAAATGCTAATTCGCTGTTCAATTCTATCTTGAATTCTTTTTGGATTGATTGGACGCGAATATACACAGATGCATCAAAAACCCTTAGAGATGGCTATATCGGGGCGTCATTTTAGTCTCCATCCACCCCTCATTCAGCATACTTTCGCCTTCCTAAGGAGTGTTCGGTATTTTCCGGGGAATGCCGTGCTATTGTGGAGGCCTTGAATTATGCTCTACTCAAAAAAATTCGCAGGTTCCTTATCTTCTCTGACTCCTTAAGTTGTTTACAGTCCCTTCTCGCTAATCCATTTTCTTCGAACTGTGGTTTCCTGATTCTCCAGATTAAGCAACTTACACTTTATTTGGGGAGATCGGGATCCGACGTCGTTTTTGCGTTGAACCCTAGTCACTGTGGCATAGTAGGTAATGAAAAAGTCGACGCAAAAGCTCGGTTCGCCGCCGTGAACGGGGATCCATGTTTCACTATTAATTTCATTGAGGATCTCCTTCCCATGACTTGTTTCTGGATTACATCTGACTGGCAGAGGGCGTGGGAAAGATCATCCCAGATTACGGGTGCGATATTTCAAGATCCAACCTTTTCTACCCACAAAACCTTGGTTCTCAACATTTACTTTCTCTCGAAAGGAATCCTCTGTGGTATCTCCCATGCGTTTGGGTCATTGTTCTATTCCTACCCATTTGGCTAGACTGCGGTCAGAGAATCTCCAATTTGCGATTGTGGGCTTGGAGAAGGCGATCTAAATCAAATAATTTTTTCATGTCCATTGAATAATATGTATCCTTCGTTTATTTCCAAATTATTAAAATAGAAAATTCAATTGCCCATCAACATAAGATCACTTTTATTTATTACCAACAAACGACACCAAAATAGAGAATTTTTCATATTTATATTCTTGTTTATTTTTGTTTTTATGTTTGTTTGTATAGTATATACCTATTTTGTACTCTCTGTATATTATAATGTCATTTTCTTCATTTTGTTTAATTGTAGCCAACTTCTTATTTAATTTTTGTTTTATTGTATAGTTTATTCTTTTGTTAACAAGCAACAATGACAAATATCCGAAATATGACTTAATCAATGTTGCTTAGCCTTTTTTCCACACTTGACATTGGCAAAGGTTCTCTCTGGAGAGAACAAACGATATATAATCAAAGATACAATTTTATGTTATAAGTTCACTCTATCCAATATTGAAATATTTCGTGATGAGATAAGTTCACTCTATCCGATATTGAAATATTTCGTGAATTCGTTTAATTTAATGGCTCTAAAAGGCCCGTTATTCGAAAATGTTTTTGAAAGAACTGCAGTGTCTTTTGAAGATATTTAGACTGTACAACATTATACAAAATGCACTATTTTTCGTTTAAAATATTTAAAATCGTTAAATATAATATTTGAATACATTCATCGTTTCAACAATTAAAATAAATGAATGGATATTTCCCAGATGAAATAATATTGATGAGCTTACACACCTACTTCTCGAAATTTTAGACCTTTTTTTGTATTCCTGTAGATAAGAAATATTATATAAAGTATAAGTAGATAATGTGTTAAAAAAACATGGAATTAAAACAAAAAACGGACAATAGTTTGAATAGCACAAATTATTGTATCGGCATCACTCTTACTCGGCTGGATACTATTTTGTTTAAATATATTAGTATAAGTATAAATAATTAGCTTATGTATCTAGCACTTTTTTTAATTTAAAATTGAGGACATCTCACATAGAAAAGAAATTTAAAGATTAAATTTTCTCATACTTCAGTTTTTCACATTTTTAGTTCTTTATAGCCCCGACAAATGTTACAATTCGTGGCAAAAATTTCCTGGCAAAATCTAACGAGAGTACTTCTCATAAACAATTTGAATAAACAGTATGCGTTCATGGCTCGAGGTGCGCGGCATGTCACTGGTTAGTCCTTCATGAGCATAACAATACAACAGAGTTATGAAATTTTTTTTCATTAGAAGAAACTAATCTGTAGATTTGCATTTCGCTACAAAGAATTCTTAGAAATTAGTTAAGATTCATTGTACAATTTACGATAGCAAAAACGATATCCATAACAAATGTTCTACCTGTTGTCCAGATTGAGGAAAGCTCGACTAGTTCAATCATAAGAGAATTTAATAATATTACAGTAAACGTAATTCCAAAAAGAGTACATGCCTTTAGTTTAACGAAACAATCGATTATGTAGAATCGATTTATGTTGATCAAAGGTACATTATTTTTTACGCATCTACGACAGAGCGAAAAGAAAAATTAATGAATATAGCACTATGTGTATGTATGTATGTATGCATATATGTGGATATGAAGGAACTATGGGGGAACGCCCGTAGCTCCTAAACTTTTATGAATAGGGTGTCATTTAGCTCATATTGACTGCGAGACTATCGAAGGTCAACTACCGTACACCATCTGTAACAAAAATATCACAAAAAGCTCTTTCGTACTTTTTCGTAGTCGGGTTATAGTTTTTGAAGTGAAACTTCTTTTGGCGCGATGAAAGTTAAATGTCAAGGGCAAATTTAATGCAACGTTTTCTTCCAACGTCTGCATGTAACGAATCTTTCGCAAGAAGGACGGAAAATAGGTAAGTACTTAGCTAAGAATAGAGAGAGATAGATGAACACGATAAAATAAGACAAGAAGTGCACGTATGCGCGAAAACCAACAAACATGGCGCTCACTATTGTAACGTTCTTTTGTACGTTTTGTGTGGCAAAAGCAAACTGTAAAAATGTTGTTCAATTTTTTTACCTATTTTCATTACTAATTTTGCGTATTCTTCATTAAAAGACTAAAAACATATGTAATTAATTTATTTATAAATCCCCAACGAACCCGCACATATAGTTGTGGTAAATGTAATTCACAACAGGAACATCGCGACTTCCTTCAGAGTAATATATTCCTACTTTCTTTAGCCACATTTAGCCGTGTTCTGGTACTGGCATTGCGGTTATTCCTTTTTAATTGACAATTGTCTATGTAAATTTATAAGAAGATATGTTATATGTTTACGTCGAATTGTAATGGCATTTTATTAATTTTTCTGCATGTATAATATTGGAACCTTTTTATACGAAGTTAGTACAATCTATGGATTTACACTTAGTATACTCCCTCTCTATCGTTTTATCGCTTAATATATAATTAATACATACAAAGCAAAAGGAATTTCACCTCTGTCACTTGTACTAACTTGCACACTTTTTTTTAATTGACAATTGTCTATGTAAATTAATATAAACATTTTGCAAGATGTTTACGTCGATTTTTAATTACATTTTATTAACTTTTCTAAAATTATAGTATAAAATATCATTATATGAATTTAGTACGATCTATCGACTTATAATTAGTATATTGTGTCTGTCTCTCTCTCTCTCTCTCTCTCCCTCCGCCATTTTAACCCTTACTAGGCATATATGTACTTACAAATCGAGATTTAGATCGCCAACAATGTTTGACTTCTATCACGTGTACTAAGTTGAACGCGTTTTTTTAATACAATTAATGTTTTTGTTAAAAATTTGCACATTATCTTAAATTCTTAAAGTTGAACGTCTGTAGCCTCCAAATAACACTTTTCTATATTGTCAATTATTCGAAATAAAATAAGCAGCAACCATGTCCAGCAATTAGACGTATTCACCCTTCATCCTGTGTCACGAGCAATAGAATTCGTTATTTTGATCAAGCGTTTTTATAAATGGGGACAATCAAAATAAAATGTCATGTAATAGACATCATAAAGACATCTAACTTCTTAAAATTGTGAAAATACCAAAGGTATGAAATGAAACGATATCTTTTACTGCTATGCTTAAAAATATAATTAATTTATTATATATCTACTCGATACATATGGTGGACTTATTACTACGAGATCAATCTCTGCCTACAACCAACCATAATACCAGTCCAGCCCTGTTGGAGGAACGGCCGGGAATCGAACCCGGGTCCCCCGCGGTGAGTCGCATCGTCAAAGACCGTATTCCTTGTGATCAACCCAACACACCAAGGCGACGACGACGATAGTTTAAATAAACGTTTGCAATTTCTGCATTACCTGGCAACGTAAAAACCACCCAATGTTAGCACAAAATATCTTCAGAATACAAGGAATTGCCTGATCTTTATTGGCTGTCAACTTTACGACTCGTAGCGTGTAGTTATCTGTTATTACACACCACTAATGTTTCGAAACCGAGGTGATAGGCTTAATTCGTTAGTGTGATAAAAAAAAGTTCATTACAAATAATTTCATAATTTGAAAACTACTAATGATAGATATACAATCGATATTACATTCATTAGATCATTAAACAAAGGTGTTTTAGATATTTTTGTAACGTCACTATTCGATACACACACTGTCTGATTCACTGTCTGATTCACAAAATATACACATCGGGATACGTTAATTTAGTTTCGCTCCAGCTTTCATCATGAACCAAGACCTGTATTAATTTCGCAAAAATCAGAAAATGACTGCAAAATGTATACGAGAATACTTGAATAAGCATAGAAAAGGTTGAGAGTGTGGCAAAGAAGATGGAACTTGTTATCAATGAAGACAAAACAAAAATGTTAATGTCAACAAATAAAACTCCTGATCTATCTTTTCTGAAGATACGAAATTACACTTTTGAAACTGTAAAACAATTTAAGTATTTGGAAACTATGATCTCACGTTGCAATGATCTGAAATTGAAAATAAACAATAGAGTCTTCATGGCTAACAGAAGTATTTACACCCTTAGAAACCAATTCAAACCCAAGTTTACTTCTATTAGGACTAAGTTAGGCATGTATAAAACTTTAATCAAGCCTATAATTCTGTATGCAAGTGAATGCAGGACCCTCAATAAAGCAGAGGAAAAACTAATAATTTTAGAAAGAAAAATTTTGGTAAGGATTTTTGGACCTATTCAAAAGAGCAACTTGTGGAGAACTCTTCACAACTATGAAACTTACAGAAAATATGACAGATATGGCGGAATCGATATTGTGAGAACCATAAAAGCATCACATATTAGGTGGCTTGGCCATCTTTACAGATATGCTGGTATTTTTCCTGCCAAAAGTGACTTTTTCGAAGATTGAGGGGACTAGGCCAAAAGGACGATCACCAACACGTTGGCTAGATGACATTGAAAAGGACCTCCAACTAATGAGAGTCAACCGGTAGAGGGCCATCGCGTCAGACAGGGTCAGGTGGAAGAGGAGCAGCGAGTCAGCCTTGGCCTGCAGAGGGCTGTTGACGATGATGATAATGATAGAAAATAAAGAGAAGGATGGAGGAATGGGCAATCCAAAAGGGCTGGGATGTACGATAATGAACATCAACGATTCGGTGGAGGCGCTACAAAATTAAGCGTCATATAGTCAAAGTGAAGGAGTACGCGATACGGTTATTTTTAATCGTCATGTGACCATACTTACGTATTCTATGTCTTCAAAGTAGCGCTCGTCTCCCGTCACGACATGGCTTCGTACATTTTTTTCCATTTAATCCATCCTATCTAATATTATTTACATTTATGGTCTTTTTGTCCCGAAGTTGCCTTCGCATATAAAAGTCGATGTCCGCCCGCTACTCACTTTTATACGTGCATAGAATTCTCTCTCTAATAATGTTTATGGGTACTTCGCGACCTAACCTAAAAATATTCGGTATTCTTGTTCGCAGCTTTCACCTGCGCACTATAAATAAATATACAGACCTTAAATTTCAAAAACAGTCGAATCAAAATGAAATTAAACAATTACTCTTCCGTTTAAGACGTGATATCATACAATTACATAAATGATTCAAAGTGGGAATTGAAAAAAACCATGAGGGTCATGGTCATAAATCAGGGGTCACATATTTTTTTCTTTTCTTAAAAACAACAAGAAAAAAATGTTTATAAAACATTAGTTTACGCAACGCCTAGCAGATATGAAACATCTAATTATTTTTGTATTTTCATATTGAAATATTTTAAAATGTTTATAAAACATTAGTTTACGGTTTGGATATCTATACTAACAGAAGCTTGTTATGGAATATGTTTACACATAGAATATATCTTGGAAATAAGTGAGTGAGTAAGGTCTGATTTACTTATACAAAATTAGACTTACCAATTTCTTAGAAAGTGTACAATAATCTTACTTGTTATAATGAAACTATACATAAAATATGTTATGTAACTTATACATAACATATTTTTGCAAATTTATGATACATAATATTTTGATATATATATATATATATATTTAAATGACCGTTATCTGATTATGGAATAAATGTATTTATTTGGGCCTTCGAAAGAAATTAAACTAAAGTTGTTTTTGGCAATTAACGAATTTATATTTTCATTTTATCTAAGAATATCAAATATAAGAATATAAATATGTAAATAAAATTGATCTTTAAAGAACAGGTATACGAGTGACAAATTATTTTATTCTAATTTTTTACTCCTTATTGCGCAAGGGAAAACAACATTTTAACATTATAATGATTTTCCAGGAACTCTTTGCGAGATTGTTTTGTTTGCAAAATCGTTTCACTATAATATAATCGTATTTATTTTATTAACTGGCTCTGTTTACACAGAATGATAAAAAAATTATTTTTCTTGACTCAATGACTTTAAATAGACCTTAACTTTCTTACACTAAGAAAAGTTTCATTCACCTAAATAATTCGCCACTAAGTACAATATGAAGATCAATATGATTAAGTACAATATGATTAAATCCTTTGCAAAGGGTTTAAAGCAATAAAGATAAAGATCTATTTTTGTAGAAATTTTCAAATGAAGGAGCTATTTTTGTAGAAATTTTCAGATGAAGGAGCTATTTTTGTAGAAATTTTCAGATGCCTTCTAATGTAATTAATCTTATTTAATTATTGTTACTTAAGAAAAAATATAGCTTCCAAAATGTACACATTTTTACCTTTATTCTAATTTTGATGTTATCCGGTCAATATTTATTAAACAAAAATATGTTCGTTCTAAAAGGATCGCTTCCAGCTATCCTCCGTCCTTCTGTAGTGTTTCGCCACCATTTTTTTTTATCTATTTCTACCTTTTACCTATTTCTTTACCATATTCCTATAATGTATTTAGGTACTTATACCGATTTCTTTTCAAAATATTTAAAATTTATCTTTTGGCTAAAAAAGTTACCAACTTCATATAGACCGATTACGGGGATCAAATCGAATTGTTTGAAGTTTTGTTTTAAATATTTACTTTGTTTAAAATGTTTATAATAACATCCTAATAAATGCAATTTCCGGTTCTCGCAATTTGGAAACAATTCAATCAACTTCTTTCCCGAAAGTTTATTTTATAATACGTCTTCCTTAGCTTACACGTTTTGGGCGGGTCTCCCCTACATTTCCATGGGCACAGCCATTTGACTTCCACTTTCTTCCCTCTTAGTTCACGGGAAAAATGAAAATTTCACTTCAATTTTTCTATATATAATTTACAAAAAAATTAAACGCTTTTTATTTTATGTATTTTTATTAATTGTGCAGTAACTAATGAAATGTTGAATTGCTAACTAAATAAATGCGCTTACTGAGACCAAGTGCTGATAATTTACAATAAAGTAGTATATAGACATGGTACATCACAGGAGTAGTTCAATAACCTGTACTAATTGTTAATCGCCTACAATTTCAGCCTTACGACTCTGCACCTATTGAAGAGCGACTGCTCAATAAATATCTGTGGCCTTTGTCTTAATTTGCATTACATTCTGATTCAATATTTAAAATAATTTAAAAGTGAGTAAAAGGATTCCACCAATATTACAATATAGAAAATGTTGATGAAACTGGATTATTGTACAGCTTGTTGAGAATTAACAATATTAAAAAATACGTCTTAATTGAGTTCAAATTAATAGAGGCAATATAATAGTAGGGACAGAGAACCTGAAACAATATTTACAGCTTAATAGCTTTCTTGTACAGCCATGTCACAAGCACTATTAAAAAATCTTTATCTACGTTGCTGCAAATCAAATCGTAACCCTGATCTACTACGTATGACCGAAAACATATGAAATGAACTTTGCATGGTACATAAAAAAAAGGTCTTGGAAAATAAAGGCTAATTTAAAAAATAATGACTTAAAAGATCCAAGAAGTTTGATGTGCACTGAAACCTTAATATATATCCCTTCTCCTTTATTTGAATTTTTTGTGCAATGTTTAATTAGATTATTATTTATTTAATAATGACAAGTTATGTGCCAAAACTCCGTAAAATTTTAAATTAAGTTTGAAAATATCAAATATATGAGAGTTGTATCAGCATTCAAACAAAAAAAATCGAAATTTGATTTGCGAAAAATTGCATTCTTCCTTTTAAAAGATTTATCTAAAATTTACTTCACAGATCATTTACTAAAATTAACTCATTGAAGTTTCATAACGAAAAATAATTAACGCATGTGTAACAACTCTTGTGTTTTTAATCTCATAGTTAAATCTATCGTTTTACAAATATTTAACGCAAAAATTAATAGAAATTTAAATTAATAAAATAACCTATTTACTCGCTATGTAAACCGTATTTTTAATTTCAGTTCTTTGTTAAATAATATATTAATTATTATACAATGTAGGAAGTACAGAAATAGGGAAATAAAAAAGATCAAAATGAAAAAAATAAAAAAAGCAAAAATATAAAGATCTTGTCTCGAGAGTCGATTTTTAATTAAGTCTCTTAGTAACGTGCTACAGTGGAGATTTCTGTCATTATCTTTTCTACTTTTAAGCTAGTTCTGTCCTGCAGTTCCACCCGCGTCGAATTATCTTAATTATGCTACTCTCCAAATGAATGGTTTAACAATAATTCATAAAGGAAATCTTTTTGCCACCCGTTTTCCTCCACGCCTTGGTTATTTCTTTGTTTCTAAAAATATTTACCAATATTAACAACATTCATGCGCTCAAACAGTTTATTAGCAAATAAACATTTAAATGAGCGACTTCCTTCGTTCTATAGGGTCTGCATTGCATCCGAATAAAGCGGGTAACCCAGGTAATAAATAAAACGTTATTAATTCAATATAGCCCGCCAAAATGAAGTAAAAAAATCTTTATTGTTTACGATGGACGTGTAAATATTTATATACATAGTAAATATATCGATGCATCTAGCGCAAGTTATAGACAATATATATAAGTACTATTTTTAATTCTAAAACGCGCCTATGTTTAATATAAAAATGGAATAAATTGAATCATTATTTAGCGATAACGATTTAAGTTCCTGTACATGCAATACTTAAATCGTCCGCTAAGCGTTTGGGCGATAATTTGTTTCATATAGAAATATGTCTAATTATAATTTATATAATACGTAAAATTTACGCAAAAGACAATACAACTGACAATAAAAGCGATCTGTTTATATCGAACATTATAGTTAACGATATTGTACAACCCTAGCCACACAGCACTGGATGACTGGCAATGCTAATGACCAGCAACCACAGACAGCAAACTGGCTACGTGGTTAAATGTAATAAGTATGTAGTTTCGGGCAAGAAGAAGTTAGATAAAATCGTAACAGTAATTTATTAAGACGTAAAATCTGTAATAATATGAATGTATTGTTTTAAGCCATAGAGGCTTAATTTATCTCAATAAAACCGATTTTGTAAAATGTTTATATGTTACAGTGATCATAACAAATCCTTTCGTAAAGAAGAAAATCTACTTACCAATTAAATGTAACAGATCGTAACCTCCAATAAAATATAAAAACGGTGTGAAAATCGATCTATTTCTCGTTGATATGAAATGTGACTTCCGATTTGACATAATTATTTCTGAATGCACTGAAAACGATACACTCCAATGTATTTATAAACACTATGCGTACGTCTTCATGATTGCACGAATTATTCGTCGCTGGTTTACTTTCAGAATACAAGTTATGATTTATCTGACGTCCCATTTCAGAATTGTCGTGAAATTAATTTGTACGAAGTTGATGAGACATTTTTCTAAAAATCGACACAAACACCTTTCAGAGTTGCACTCCATTCAAATGATACAAAACAAGCTATTGGCACTGCTTTTAACTTCCTTGTTTACATCTGTAAATATAGTGAAAATGGTAATAAACAATAGAATTCTGGCTACATGTGTAAATAGTACCTTTGCGATTAGCAAATGATGAGTACACAATTTAATTGATATTTTTAAAATATAGCTTAGCGATTATAATTTTTTAAATCTATTTTACACTTTTATCAGGTTTAATCCAAATTAATTAATCGCGCCATTTATCACTCTATATACATATGTGAAATGTTGCCATCTCTGTAAATGTGATAAAAAGTTTTCGTTAAGATAGGGTAATAATAATTCACAATGATATGTTTTTAAGAAGCCATTTTGAAATTTTAAATTAAAAAATTGTAAATAATAATGGACGCCTAGCAGATATGAAACATCTAATTATTTTTGTATTTTCATATTGAAATATTTTGATTTAAACGAATTGAAAACGACAAAATAAATATTTAGATAGTTGTTTGTAACAAAATATTAAATTAAAATAAATATTAAATAATTTATGCCAGGAATACTTCTTAACAATCTATTGAAAATATATTTTTAATTTTATAATACTGTTAGCCAATTAGATGCGAAGCTGGCCAAATTATGAATGGAACGAAGTTGACCGAATGTCACGTCGTGACGTGCCATCAAGACATTTTAACTCCCATTCAAACGCGCCATTAGATGTTTCACATCAAAAGTTATTTGAATGCTTTCATTTTTTTAATAAATGTATATTTAATCATCGTAGGAAACTGATATGTTTTGTAATTGTATAAAAAAAGATATTCATGAATTATAAATTAAATAGTAAAACATGGTTTTGGCCATCTCATCGTACATATGCAGAGATGATGGCCACTCAGCCAAAGGTAAGTTTATCAGTAGCGTAGCCACTTGTTTTAGCCCTTATTCTAATGTACTGAGCTATTCTGGCATACGCGTTAAGGAGTATTTTGATCTTACCGGATTGGCCATATTACTTTGAATTGTCATATTGGTAATCATGCCATGCTAAGTAAATGTTTTAAAAATTTACTGTTAAAAATTATATAATGATTAAAGAAAATCGTATATTAATTAAAGAAAATATAATAATTAAAGAAAATCATATAATAATTTAATTACTTAATAAATTATTTTTCAGTAATTGAATTTATCAATATTTTCAAATGATCAACGGAAACTTTAAATAAAATAAAGATATTAAAAAATTAGTCAGACTGTTTGTAATTCTTAAACATGAAAAATTTTCAGTATTTTATAATTTTTCTGGATAACGAAGACAATTATAATCATGTTAATTAGTTAATCATTTAATTTCAACTATAATTATAACTTTTTAGTACTTCAATCTGTTTTTATATTGATTACCTACGACTTAATTGTAAAGTTAACACTTTAGTATATTATCTATGGTTAACACCTTAGAATATAGAGTAATTCAGAAGGTGCATACGGACAAATCTCTTCGCGGTCGCGGTGAAGCCAAAAATCGGTGGAGGGGGCACCGCACTCCGCCTACTAGCGCCCTCCCCCGACGTACACGATGCTACCAGCAGAATAAATTTACTCAGCAAATTCAGAAAATCGACGCGTATAAATATATTTGCTTGCGGCAATACGATTCACATTTGCATCAATTTAAATGGTCATGGCTTGGCTTATAAGAAGTATTATTAAAACCGCCATGTTAAATTTCTAAAATGGTTATTCTGATGACAACCAATGGCCAAAGTATTTCGATTAAAATTATTTAAAAACTTTGTGACATTTTACCATTTTATTCATCACTTAACACTTTTAATACAAAAAGAAAACAATTATCTCAGTGTCTTAAAGTAAAAAGAGATGTGAGAAAGACCATAATAAAAGTTTGAAAATATTCGATCTCATGCTGAAGAAATTCAAAATAGGACGAAACAATTATTTACATTAATTAGCATTCAATGACGTGATCATTCAATATCGGTTCGCATTTTTCAAGAAATTAAAGAAGGCAGCGGAAATAAATGAATGTAACATGTGTTTCTTGCTGTAAACAGTGATTATATAAGCAATGCGTAAAATATTCTAAAATTGAATATGATAACGGAAATTCCAACGTTACACCAAATTCTCCAACAACATTTTCTAAATCTCGATTTTTTACAATTAACATTTTACATTTTTCAGAATCGAGCAATTAAGATGTTTTAATTTGGGTAAACAATTTTTTAAGACGTGACAACACCAATAAAATGGCGCGTTTCTGTTAATAATAATCTACTTCGATATTTTAAAACTGCATAGTTAATTGAAAATAAAATTAAGTAATAGTTTTTACGTTTAAGTAATTTGTTTCTTTTGCAGTCCAGTGATATTTTTGCAGTTGGGAATAGCACAAGCTGGCATTTTAAGCTATATTGTCACGTAACCTTTCAGACAGCCACGTTTTGATACTACGCATTTTAGTATATAATCTGTGCTACGCATTTTATGCGTAGTTTTTTGGACACACTATCCCGCGTGTTCTCGCCTTCTGGAATACTCATTATTCTAAGGTTAAAACTTACTGGCCGAAAAAAATATTTGAATAACCTGAGATCTAATCATTATTGCTTACGATTCTTTTCATTTAATTAAATATTTCATTATGACCTCTAAAAAAATTAAAATTTAGTATTTATACAAATGGCCAAATATTAAATTTATTATTGTACAACATATCTGTTCATTACTAAATAATCTTAATGTTTTAGACATTATTTTTATTTATTTAGTGTTTCTAAATAATCTTAATGTTTTAGAGTTCAAATAGTTTATTAAAATATTTTCTTGTTAAATATCAAATATAATTTTATACAACTAATATATTTAATTTAAAATATTAAGACTGATCTTTTATTTCATACACGCGATTGCATATAAAATGTCAATGCGTGTTCTGAATAGTCAGGTAATAATGACAGCCTTGTGAATAATTTACGTATTTATTTGAAATTATAATAATTGCCTTAATATAGGAGATTGATAACAAGTCCTTTTAAACTTGGGCAAACATGACGATCGTTTTCTTCATTTGTAACATAACCGTAATTCTAAAAATGTTTCTTAGCTCTCATGTCCTTACAAATTTTGTAGAAGACGAAACTGTCAATATACGTTTGTGTCATTTGCACGTTTGCTATATAATTTCTTCAGCAGCATATTGGCTGTCTACTTTGTAGTTGCCACGTTAAACGTTTTTCAAAATGGTATTGGACTTAGATTTATTCCGTGAGGATAAAGGGGGAAATCCTGAAAAAATAAAACAGAATCAAATAAAAAGATTTAAAGATGTGGTTCTAGTTAACACAGTAATAGAACAAGATACTCTCTGGAGGCAATTAAGACACAAAGCCGATAACTGGAATAAATTAAAAAATGTTTGCAGTAAAGAAATCGGCGAGAAAATGAAAAAGAAGGAAGCTCAAGGTGCTGAAACAGATCCTGTACCCGATAATGTAGTTAATAATTTAGAAAACATTACAGGGGATATTTTAAAACAATTAACTGTGAATCAAATTAAAAAGGTAAGCATATTTTTTATTTTAAAATTACTACTGCTACTTACTTTTTAGTAAATCAATAACTTTGAGTATCTAATACAAAGCATATGTCACTTCCTAATTCATGGCTAGGGCATCATGATGCAATCTTTCAAATTATCTGCAATACTCTTTATAATTGTTGCAAATTTTTATTCCAATGCTATGTCGCCAACTGGTTAAAAAATCGGACATATCTGCTTTATTTTACTCTTATTTTTTCACAACTTCATTGTTATTTTAAGATTTAATAAAATAATATTAACATAAGAAATAAGCAAGTGAATTGTAATGAAATAAAATATATAATTTCAGAATTATTTAATGAAAAGAATATGAATATTATAAAGTTTTATTACAATAAAAGTTCCTTGAAAAATCTTCATTTTTAAAAAGCTGTAGTCAACATTAAAGGAATATATGGTGTTATACATATATTATTAAT
Source organism: Druceiella hillmani (assembly GCA_039881145.1). Lineage (NCBI taxonomy): Eukaryota > Metazoa > Arthropoda > Insecta > Lepidoptera > Hepialidae > Druceiella > Druceiella hillmani. The sequence goes on along the minus strand of JAYKKI010000004.1, from coordinate 23,047,735 downwards.
TTGAATTACTGGTAATGACGCCCGGATTCTTTCAGGTACGAGCTCTTATTGATACAGCAATATCTAAGAATGATGAAGACTTACTTAATGCAGAGAAAACTAGAAACAATGCTCTTCGAGAAGTTGGTAATCATCTTCACGAGAGTGTGCCGCAGTCCAATGATGAGGAAGAAAACAAGGTGGAACGGATATATGGTGACTGCGAGCACAGGAAAAAATACTCACATGTCGATCTCATTCACATGATAGATGGTACTAATCTATAAAAATAAAATCGTAACAAAATTTCAGAAAAGAGTTATTAAATCTGAAATAGACCTTGTGAAAGTTGTTTTTAAGAAGTTAAATCGTCTTTATTTGCGATTATGTATTTATCAAAACATATAACAGTATTTGTGCATAAAAAGTTCCTTTTTATATTCTTGTTGTTTGCAAACCATACTAAAATTTTGAAGTGAGTTCTGTCTTAAGGTGAGCACTCAAATACTGCTTTGATATTGTTACTTATAAAAGAGTCGGCAATAGAAACATCGAGTACCAGATTCCTTCCAAATATATGTGTGTAAAAATTGCAGTAGTTTCATAGGTATTTGCAGTGTTGTGGGAAATGTTGTATAACAATATCAATTTTGAAGTATTTAGAAAATTATATTTATAGAATTCAGAAATTAATACTAATAACCAAATAGCTTAAAAGTTTACATGCAGCAAAAGGCTTTTGATATACTAAGTTCATTATTTGCGATATACTTTAATAAATAGAAGGATATGAGTGTGTCAGTAAAAACCTGCAATGACGCGTCTTGTGTTTTTTCCATATACATGGTGATTTTTTATTCGTTTTACACCTGAATCTAAAGTTGATGTCTATTATGAATAGTATCCATTTGCAGTGTTAAAATGATTTTCCAAGACAATGACATGATTTTTTTCATATGACATGATTTTTTTTATAGTTTTACATCATGTCTATCATTAATACTAATCATAAGCAACATTAAAGTAATTATCAAATACAATCTACGAGGAGGAAATTTGAAACGAAAAGCCTAAAATCCGAAACAAAAAAATAGTTGGCCTGTATATAAGTTTTACGCACCAAATACAACCAAACATTCTAACATGATCCGACTTAGATCAATCAACCAATAAGATTTAGCCCATGTATATACTATCGTTTATGACTCTTTCAGTAGAGCTAGGCAGTTATATTTAGAACCCTGACATCTCCAAATGTTGCAAAATCGCAGTATCCCTAACCCTCAAGTGCCATTTCGTCAAATGGTTTGGAATGCAACACAGAGGCTGATTGATTTCAGCCACTTTGAACACTTCAATATTTTGAATGCATCGGCATCTAGATGGTTCCACCTCAGCCAGTATTATGTTTGCAAGTTGCTGAACTGTGAGGGTTTATACCCCTTTCCTTACTGGCATGCGTCAGCGTACCTCTTCCATTTCGGGAGTACATTAATGGTGTATTTGACAATTTTTTGTTGGGTGGTTCGGTGGCCCGTTCGTGGCTCCAACCTGACACCTGTAGGCTTTTATTTGTGGTCGGACCTAAAGCGATTAGTGTACACAGAAGAGGCACAAAGTTTAGACAAACTGAAACACAGGATTTTGGCCGCATTACAGTGCAATACAGTGAAACGTGAAACAATGACATTAATATGTGTGAAAGAAAACATTCAGAGATGTATTCATTTGTCCATGAAGCAGAATGGAATGCATTTTGAATAGCTGTTAAAATATCGATGGTGAGTTGTACATTTTTGTACATACCTCACTACATAGTTGTTAATACCTAATCTGTTGTAAATAAGTTGATTCCAGTTTTTTAAATACACCTAAATTACTTTATCTTCAATTTATCAAAAAATTCATTATTAACTACTGGGCTTTGGACGTTTCCCTGCAATTAAAAGAAATAGAAACGATAACAGAGAAGTAATGGAGTGTCATTGTAATCATTTTTATTTATTTCCTTTATTTATTGTGCAATGTTATTTTCAACTCATATACTGCACACCCATGCCTCGCCGCCGTGCAGTTAACCGAAGTTCACGCGCCATATGTAACATTTTTTTTCAAAATAAATTCTAATTGTTTTTTTTCACAACTTTAAAATTACGAATGGGAGTCTTCAATTTAAGTTCTAGGTGTAAAACAAATAAAAAGTCACCGTGTGTATAGAGTAGCGTGATTGTACTTGTCAGTACTAATTTGTATACGATCAAAAGCACACGTGTTCAAATACTGTATACAACTATTTGTGACACACTTTGCTAAATAGAAGGATGTGGCTATACCAGTAATTGTAATTATTTTTATTGTGCCAAAAGGTTTGTTTTTGCAGTTTATTGAGGGAAATTTGAAAGAAGAGCTAATGTGCTTCTGGTAGTTTTTGCTTATGCATTGAGGAGTGTAACCATACTTACTTAAAGGATAAAGCTGAATAAGTCCTATATTCCAACTTCTCTCAATACATTTGAATAGTAAAGAGCGTAATACAAGTTTGTGATTGATGACACTCACCATATCGCTCACTGAATGTTTATGCTACAAAGCTACAACAGTGAATAGCATTGTTGTGGAAAATTGTGAAAAATTAAATTAATATAAATAATAAATACTTATCATTGTTTTTGATAAGTTTGCATTTGCCTCATAAATATAAGCATAGTTAATCCTTCCCTGAACAAACAGCTTTACAGCATATAACTGTATAACAATGACTTTTAATGAAGATATACTTTGTAGTGTTTTTTTTTTATAACAAAAGACTTGTACTTCTTAATTGCTTGAACACAATATTCTTTTTTCATTTTAGTACATACATTAATAAGAATGTGATTACAAACACTGACAATTAAGAAAATAATTATATATATATTGTTTATTCAAGGCTATTGTCGTGCGCATGATAATTATTTTTAGAAGTTCTCAAAATCACGATAAACTAAAAAAAGAAATAGTTAAGACTTTAATTTAGTTGAGATGATTATAAATATAAATTTGGCTATAACTTTCAGAAGAAATATATATAATTCTATATATGGAAAATTATATTTCTTTTAAGCCATTTTAAATCCATTACATTGTCAAGTGAAAATTTCATTGAAAGTCAATTAGGAAACTTCTTTATTCATAACTGTGAAGAAAATATATGAAATTAGTGAAAGCCTATGATATTAATATTCAAAATTGTCTTATTACAAATAGGTATGGACGGCGAACGTGGTTCAGTGGTATCAGGAGGTCGTGGCTACTATCTGAAAGGTCCGGCTGTCTTCTTGGAACAGGCTTTGATTCAACTGTCCCTGCAAACATTATTACCGAAAGGATATACTCCTCTTTATACACCATTCTTTATGAGAAAAGAAGTAAGTTGAAGACTACGTTGTAGCTCTGAGCAGTAGCTTGAAGGCATGAGCCCCATTGAGCATTAAGCCATTTTACGTGCACCAACCAGCTTTGTTTTTATGACAGTACATTAAACTAAGAATTCAAACTATGAATTTAAAACTAATGATTTAAAAGAACATTTCGCATGTCATAAAATATAGCATACATTTTACTAATTAAAAAAAATGTTTTTACAATAGATAAATATAGGTATAGTTAGAATTATTTATATTATTAATATTAAAAATACAACTTCTCAGCAATATATATACATATATATTTCCACTTAGATTATGCAAGAAGTAGCTCAGCTGTCGCAGTTCGACGATGAGTTATATAAAGTGATTGGAAAGGGTTCAGAGAAAGCAGGTGAAGGGGGAGTGGAAGAGAAGTACCTTATTGCCACCTCAGAACAACCAATAGCTGCTTACCATAGAGATGAATGGCTGCCTGAAGCATCACTGCCAATCAGGTAAAGTTTAATTACTCCGTTATATTTGATCTTCCAATTTATAATATGATTGTATTCAAAGGAACATGTAATGCAAAATATACTTTTAATAATGCGACTATGTTTCTAAATCATCTACAATCTTCTAAAATTGCATAATAATTGTAATACAATATTCCTAAAATTGAATTGTAATTATTTTAACAATATATTGCAAATATTTAGATAAATAATAATGTGTCAAAAATTAAATTTAATTCATTCTAATTTCCATAGTTTGATTAAACTATGGAAATTAGAATGAAATTATGAAAGCAATATTTACCACTATGACATTATGAACTTCGACTCATGTGCTTTCATAATTTTTTCCTTTGTACAGATATGCTGGTCTCTCTACATGTTTTCGACAGGAAGTTGGATCACACGGTCGTGATACACGTGGAATTTTCAGGGTTCATCAGTTTGAAAAGGTATACTAAAGTCATATAATTCTATAGATTCTTTACAGCTCATTTGTATGACAAAATATTTAATGATAAATGATGTATCTGAACTCATTTCTGACTCATGGATATTTTTATCACATGTATTCCAATGACATCATAATGTGTTGGACATATTATTTTGTTAGGGTTCCGTAGCCAAAAGGTATGTCGCCCTGTTGGTCAAACCCTCATTATAGTTTCCACAGTTGTAGATCTATGTAAATGAAATTTTGTAAATATATACTTCGTATCGAGATCTCAATTAATGTGTTGCAAACGTTTTTAAATGTACTTCCCCATACATGTTAGGTGAACAAAATTTTTTTTCAACATGTCACGAAATTGGCTGTAAGTTTAGAATTTTAAGTGTATAATTCAGTTACACTTTTAAAATTCATTTTAAATGACTATTAAAATGAAATTTAGATTTCGTTGACTATTTAAAATTTAGATTTCGTTGACTATTGTTTAAATTTTTAAAAAAAGAATTTCTAGATCTTAGCGTTTCATTAGAACTTTGAAATGAGATTACTTTAATGAACTTACATCAATAATTTAAATAGATATAGCCAACTCTGGAATGCTAAGTTATGTGTGTCCCAATTCACACTTGCCTTTTTTTATAACGAAATAGTGAAAAAAACAGTAAAAGTAAACAAAGACATACAATTATGTCTTACTGACATACAATTATGAGCGCCTGAAAGATTAACTAATAATGAAAATGTATGTAAAAATAAATGAAGTGAACGTAAGAATAAATAAAGTGTCTATCTGTCTTGATAGACATCAAAAAGTTTTGGTTTTCTTTTCATCTGCATTTTTTTATAAACTAAATGAGATATTTAGAAATCAAATGAAATATAATTGTCATGCTATATGAGATAAATGACCCAAGTGTGAACAAATGTCAACCAGATGTGTACTCTAAAGCATATTCACCATAGACTAGTTTTGTTTCTATGACCTGGTTCGTTATTCTTATCTCTACCGAATAGTATCTTCAGAAAATTAATTAAAAACTCCATATTATTTTTAGGTAGAACAATTCTGCCTAACCTCTCCTCACGATAACGCCTCATGGATTATGATGGATGAGATGATAAATAATGCGGAAGGTTTCTACCAGGCTTTGGGAATACCTTACCGCATTGTGAATATTGTGTCTGGTGCACTTAACCATGCTGCTTCCAAGAAGCTAGATCTCGAAGCTTGGTTTCCTGGTTCAGGGGCCTTTCGCGAGCTAGTATCCTGCAGCAATTGTCTAGAATATCAAGCCAGAAGGCTGCTTGTTAGGTAAGTCACGTTTCAATTTTTATTTTATTTATAAGTCCGTTTGTCTAGATCAGGCCTGCAACACATAGAAACAGATCAGATCTGTTGAACTCTGTCTATGAGTTGTCAAATAAATGTCTGCAGTTGTTGCCGCAGAGTCAGTTCAAGTTTGGACACGAAAGCGAAAAGGAAGAAGTGCGATAACTAGCGAATACCTACGGACGATTATAGCGATAAATAACGGACTACTGAATATCTCTTGCAATTTGGCTTTGTTGTGTTGCGGTTATATAAAGTTTGTTGTCTTTTGAAGATAACGGCATTTCCTTCAATATTGAACCCGGAGTACGTAACAGGTATGTAAAATTTACTTATGAAATTCTCATACACCAAGACGCGCCCCACCTCATATTTCCGTTTGACACACAGTCAGATCGCATCACCGCAATCGGTTGACCAGCGAAGCTTGTCAATGACGTACGTGAAGATTTTGGTTTTACTCGTGATCGGTTGTAATCGTGTTACACTTACCTATTTCGTAGATCAATATTGGGTGAAGTTTATTGCAGTTAAAAGTGGTGAAATAAGGTAGGTAATATATGTATATTTTTAAAATAGTCTTTTGTCGTACATTGTTTGAGATTAGGAACAACATCCTCGCTAAAAGTTTATAAATTTTGTCATATTTACCTCTAAAGTTTATAAATTTTGTCATATTTACCTAAGTACATAGTTTAATGTTGAAATTCGCCATTTAATGGACTGTACTCCATGATTATGATCATATATGGTGTGGTGTGGAATCGTATTTGGTTATCGTATTGATGTATTTCGAATTCTATGTGTTGAAAATTTTCTATTAAAATTTTCTTAACATATTTATCAAGAAGTATGTGCACATAATTTCATTTTATTTTATGATTGTTGCAGAACAGGATGTCAACCGAAAGAAACGTAAAGTAGAAGCAGAATATCGAACATTTAAATACAGTTGGGTTAAAACCTTTTTTGTCACAGAACACAATGAAGTATACTATGCCTCATTTGTCATGACAAAATATCAGTTTGCAAGGAGTACAATATTAAACAGCATTATCCCACAAAACACACATCTAAAAACGATGAGTACAAAGTTCAAATTTTAATTGATCGTATAAATTCATTGAAAAAAAATATGGTCGGTCATCAGGCTATGTTTGAAATACCAAAAGAAAATCCCGAGATTACAGAAATTAACTTTATGGTAGCAGAAGCCATTGTCAAGCGAAGCAAACCCCATTCCGATGGAGAATTTGTCAAGGAATGCTTGAAAATATTCATATCCGGCTTTTGATAATGTGTCCGGAGCATAAAGCATTAGTTAAAAATACAAGTTTGTCACATCAAATTATAGCAAGGAGAATTAATGATATGTCCTTAAAAGCACAATTAAAGAAATGTGTTTTCTATAGTTTCTCTCTCGACAAAAGTACTGATATGTCAGATGCAATGCAGATGGGAGTTTTTGTAAGAGGAGTAACAGAAGACTATACAGTGACCAAAGAATTGCTTGATTTGCATTTAATGAAAGATACAACCACAGGACAAGATATCTACGAAGAAATAAAGAGTTGCCTGGAAAAATATGAGCTTCAAATCGAAAACCTTTGCGGCTTAACTACAGATGGTGTACCAGCAATGACAGGAAGAGCAATGTATTACCAAATAAGGATAGAAGATAAATTTGTTAAAGAGCTAATTTGGTAAGGATTTTGGGGCATTAATGCGTAATAGCATCACACACAATAATACAGCATCATTGAATTATCTTAATTAAGAACAGCTATGTGCAAAAGTACTTGAGCTGAAACATTTGACGGATAAAGTAGTGCAGACAGTTAATTTTATATGTGCAAGAGGATTGAATCACAGACAGTTTGTCTTTTCTGTCTGATGTAGGTGCAGATCATGAAGACATTGTATACTTCAGTCCCTAACTAAATATCTATCTGATATTAACCTAAAACTGCAAGGAAAAGATCAACTTTGCATGCAGATGAACATTTTCAAGCTTTTATAAAAAAGTTCATATTATTGGAACAAAAGCAGTTGGTACATTAGACCTTATCTTTAAGAGATCAAGGCACAATGGACTTAGGCAAGTACACGTAGTTGTTGCAAAAGTTGAAGAATGAATTTGAGGAGAGATTCATAGATTTCAAATCACAAATACCCAACAAAAAAATCCATTTAATATTGAAATTAAAAGCGCCAAGTTAAACCTATAGTTGGAATTGATTGATATACAAAGCAATTCTCTGCTAAAACAGCATATGATGGTCGCATGCTGAACGGACTGATTGAATTTTACAAAAAGTATATTAACCGCAACCAATACCCAACCCTTACCAAATTAGCTCTTTAACAAATTTCCTTATTTGGTAGTACATACACTTGCGAACAGCTTTTTTCTCGCATCAAACATAACAAATTAAAAACAAGATCATCTTTATCAGACACCCATCTGACAGGCATTCTGCGCATAGCCACTTCTAAAATATCAGCTAACATAGATGCAAACAAAAAAAAATGTCAGTCTTCTCATTAGTACGATAATATGTAAACCTGAGGCTTTCTTTTTTTTTTAATAAATTATTCATGTTAAAAAATTAAAATTACTGTTTTCTTTACATTTAAAGTTCACTATGCTATTGGCCCGCTACGGTTTCAAAAATAATAAACCGGCCCTCTATACAATTATGTTGGACACCCCTGGTCCCAGATGCAAGCTTCGTTATGTGCTATTTTTCTAGTGCACTATAATAAAATGAATGATGAACAAGATGCAATTTTATGATCATAGCAGCTTGCCAATGTATTTATTAACTCAGATCTACTTTCAGTTCAAAATCTTTTATAGGTTGATGGGGAAAGTCATTTATATCTAAATAAACCAAACATACCTTTATGATTTTATCCAAACCTAATTTTACAATTTTTGACATGATCTTTAGTTTTTTTAAATACCAGCAATTTATTGCTTTTTAGCTTATAGCACAGCAATTGAAGGTGCAATTGTTGCTTGTTTTTTTTTTTGAAACATCAAAGTACTATTTTTAATTTATAATGAATAATTTTTTATTAAGTTAAAACCTAAAAAGAATAGTTTCAGAGTTTTCAGAAGTTAAGATTTTTTTTCAATTTTTGTATTAAATATTTTAACCCTTTATGATTGGACTGATCATACTGTCTCATCCCCGACACTCCATACTAGCGAACAGATTTAATTGCCTACATTATTACATACGTACTGGCCTATCCTTATCCGTTTGTGTGTGTGCATAAATTAATGTAGGGCTGTTAGCAGCGTGCAGGTAAAGAATATTTACTATTACTACATATCGCTCTCGATCATTGCGAGTAATCGCGCTGACCGAGTGAGTCGATGCTAATACATCAGCAACATAGCTGTTTCTCTTTCCAACTGACTGTCTCTAAAGCGTGCTGGGGCAGTGCCTTTATACTAGCGCGTGTGTTTTTATTATTACCTAATTGTAAAAATGTAATTATGTAAATAAATATTTCACACTATACATAAAATTGTGTGAAAGTGGTTTAATAATAATAATATTAATATAGAATTAGAAAAAGGTACATAGTATGGATTTTAAAAAGGAAATAAAATCTTAAATAAAAATATATTTTGCTTATTTATAAATGTGATACACTGAAATGTTGTCTCTTCATTGTACCTTTGACTTGATTAGTGAAAGATATATTAATAAAATATATAATAAGCCAATAGCGGACTCTAGTAGGATACATTTTACAAACACATCGACGTTTAAACAAAACAATGAGTTTTGAATAAGAACTGCTTGAAATTTCAAACTTCTCAGTTAATATTTGTGGACATAAAATTATATGTATTAACTAAGTAAGTTGGTAAAACAAGACAAAATTATTTATAAGAACATGCAGTTGTCTTAGCTTCTTTCATCGGAAGGGAAAAAAATCTCCTATCCTTATTGATTTTATTGCTTTCTAAGCACCTGTAAACAGCACAATAATGGGCCATTATATTCAATTATTATAAATTAGAGGTGAGGCGTATTTAATGCCACCGGTAAAAATACTTGATATCTCTGGATAAAATATGTACTTGGTATGCAAAATACAAAATATTTGGTATTGTTAATAATTGTATGAAATGACCTACCGGACGTTCGGACAATTGTTACTTTATGGTAGGGCTGCATATTGTACATTGGCTTTCTCACTCTTTGAAATCTAAAACGTATAAGAAACAAACCGAAATCCTTTCCATCTAAAGGCTTTCTGTATTTCTGTTGGGATAATTAATAACTTGATTCGTTTTTTAAATACACTTTCTATATTATTATCTTAACCGTATCATTTTCTTATCAGTCCTAAACCTGGAACCGCAAATATTTAGGGTATTATCTGTAATGACACTGCATGTTATAAAAAAGATCTTCGTTAGAATTTATAGGAATTTCTATCAATTTTCACTGTAAAAAATAAAAGATATGAGCATTGAACCTTTAATAATAAATGGCAATTAAAACTTATTGGACATCTCATGTGATCACAAGTCTACATATATTTGTAATAGAGTCCTCTTACAATGGAATTATGTGGCCCATACTCATCGAGTATTTTGTCACCGATATGTTATCAATATTTTATAATAAATCTCAAATCTCAAAATATTCATATCGCCCAAGTCTATTATAAATAGCTATCAGGTATGACAGAATTACGTAAGTTAAATTCAACAAAAGATAGCAAAATCGAAAAAATATGCATGAACGCAGCGAGCGGTAACCTAGGAACGCTTACTCACCATCGCACCCGACATCTGTGGGTGACAGTAAATTGACGGGGGGAGGCAAGTGTCGCTTCTTTATGTAGTAATAGTTACTATTCTTTGATACTGTGGTGGCATTTAAAATTTGCCTTCAATGTTGGTGTTACAACTATGGCAACATGATGTTTTTATGGGTTCTGTAACCAAATAGTGAACTCCTATAGTTTTGTCATGCCTGTCCGTCTCTCTATCCCTGTCAGTCATTCTCTTGTAGTTTCCACAGTTGTATGTGCATGAAATTTTGAAAGGCGATGCTTCATGTGGAGTAAAATCTTAAAAGAATTATTTTGATGTCTTCCCATACAATTAAAGTGGTAGTAAATTTTTTTCATACATCCCATTGAGTGTAGGGACTGTTGGATAGGCCTTTAAAAATAATATTAAGGTTCTATTTACCATTTTTAATTTTTAGCGCTGATTACGAAATATTAAGCTTCAGAATAGCCCACAATATGACTCCCCCCTTTAATTCTTTAACAATGACTTTCAAATATCGACAAAAATTCAAGATAGTAGTGACCTTTCAAGTAATATTACTTTGGTTAACTTTAATGGGCAATTTCAGGAAATATAAACAACTACAGAACACTACTTTGTACATGTCCCTACGCAATTCAGAAGTGTTCATGTATGGGAGAGCGAATGGTATTGATAATTAATGTAATTGCTGTAAAGAAAGCATTACATAAAGCGTGGAACTAGTAAAGGGTACAAATTTTTGGCGACCAGCCAGAGTATTACAGTACCAGAGCACAGGCAAGAGGCGGAATGGCTAACTTTATTCTAATGGAAAGTGTGATCAGCTATGGTAAATTATAGATACAACCTTTTCATTACATGAAAGTGCAAGGTCTCAAAGAAGGAAATACTACCCAGAGGACATAGTTTTGCCAATTTCTGCTGATATTGAATTTGGGCTCAATGTTATGAATTCTCTATCTGAAATCCTAAGTTTGGAGCGTAAAGGGTTAATAACAATGGTTAATGTCATAAAATAAATTATATAAGGATAACATTGCTTCTTGAGCTTTAAAAATTGAATTAAAAAAATTGTTATAGGATGTAACTCAAAGCCATAAAATAATTGCTACTCTCCATAAAAAGCTTTATTGATCTAAATTATGCGAATTTTGAAGTAATATGAATGGATAAAAATTAAAAAATATGAAATTATATTCATGTTAAAATATTAACATTCATCTGTTCTTCAGCATAAATCATTGAATTCCTCCAGAATAAACTTCCTGCATACGCAGACTCATTTTGTTTCCTAAGTTATAATTTAATAAGTTTTAAATTAGAGTTGTGTCGTCCCACAAAGGGCTCTACTGCTCTCCGGTAAAAATTGTGGTACATTTTTTTTTCAGATTAATTTTTCAGAACCCTTGTATAATTATTTGCCATTTTCCATAGTGGGATTATGCGGATTTTATTCCAGAAAACCTCTTTCATAGTTTTCAGAACCGAGGTTTGTACGACTTGTAACCTTATTGATCTTATTAAGGATGCTTCATGTGTATTTTAATGTTGTAACTTCTTTTGTTTTAAATTGTGAATAACATGACCATATTTTTGAACATTGGTCTTGACTGGTTAAAGAAAAATGGAATGGTTAAATATTTGTGACCAGTACAACCTCCCTCTTCTATGTTTTTTATACAATATCCTTAATAACGCCATTACTCCTTCATACCTTTCATCTAGAACGCCTGTCAGCCAATAACTTTGAATTACGTTCTAAAAATAAATATACCTTTCTAATCCCTTAGCATATAACTGCATGTAGAGTGTAAGTATTCTAGTATGTAAATATTTCACGTAGAATTCTTTACTCTATGTGTCCAAATATAGAAAGTCATTTAAACTTACATTACCTAACGTAATTGGTAGATCGAAATCCCTATTATATTCCATCCTTATACCTTTCCTATCACTAACGTCTCACTGTTTTGCATTGGTTTTATTTATATTCTATACTATTCAACTTATACCTTTGTAAATATTCTTATTTTGCTATGTAAATATTATATTATTTGCCATGTAATATCATTACAGTAAAGTTTCTAGATAAATAACTAAATAACCATCTATTATTTTCTATATACATAACACTAGCGCCAGTTTCACTAGGGCAAGCAAGGGGCCATGACCATCTTTTCATTTAATCACTTTATTATATAATTAGTTACGGTAAATTTAATAACTGGTATTCTCAAAGATTAAGCAATTTCTGTTAGTCATATACATCTTGGAATTTTTTGGAAATTTTTATTTTGTCTGCAATATTACAAATTAATGTTTTAATGTAGCTAATGGGGTAAAAAATTTCCTCTCCCTTGGCTCTCTTCACTTGAATCATTATTGCTCATTATCAATATGTTCAGAAAATATATTATACACATATATAATGTACATCTTGATACTATGGGATATAACAGTAGAAGTTGTAGGTGGACCTTTCAAGTGCCACTAACTTTCTAAGCAATTTTATTGATACAACTACAAATTTAAAACCTAAACAGTGATATTATATTTAATACCTTATTGAGTGTATAATAGACACTGAAATTTCTTCACAAATTGCAAAAGCGGCAACATTTGGAAAAATGAACATGAGTTTAGGATTCGTATAATTTGCAGCTGTATACTGAGATGGTTGTGTATAAACAATTGTTTAATCCATTTTACTTTACGACAATGAAACTCAGTGTCTTTATAAGGACGACATGAAGTATCTTGATGCCTTCCACATGAAAAGTCTACACACAATTTTTCACGTGAAGCGACAGGACCGAGGACCAAACTTGGGAGTTTTAAGATGCACCAATGTGTGCATCCTATAACTAGAGTTAGCTCGTGGCATAGAATCTATGCTAATTAAGGATAAGTTATAGGCTGCTTAAATCTGTGTTTTACTCACAACTGACGGAAGGAAAGCGTAGATCTGGGGGTCAGTTTTTGCATTACAGGCTTATACTTAAACACCATGTTATTACATGCGACAATCAAACAGTTAGGCGGGAAGATCTTGTGCAATACAGACAAAAGTGAATTCTGTTAGAGAAAAGATAACTCTGTTAACAGTGGCAATATAATTTTGGAAGACGACAATTTCGATGCAAAACGCCTTTTTAAAAATACCTGCCCATAACCTCCCTATGGCTGTACATACAGGAGTTTTTGATTGATTATATTGTGATCATACAACAGGATGTTTAAAATGAAATTTGAACTTAACTAGTTGTCTTCTCTCTCATTCCTGGAGCTAAACGTGTTTTCCGACAATAGATCTATAAAGGAGGACATCAAGTGCACAATAAATTCTAATCTCCCATCTTTATAGAAACTAAAACATTATGTTAAAGGAAAAATCCAAATATGCTACATAGCAAAAGAGAAAATATAGTAATAATTATCTGACACGATACATGTTTCTTCTGAAAGTGCAGTCTGTAAGATAATGGACAATATCATTACAAGTGCAAATATATGACCTACTGCTATGTGTCATTTGCTTATAAATAGTTCTTACGAGATTCGTGAATAGGTTCAAATGATGTCGAAGTAACAAATATTTCACCACCGGAATGATTGATTACTGATATAACAGATTCAATAGAATTTATATATAGATAATAACTAGCCTCCCGCCTCAACTTCGTATGGGTTCAATTTAGTTATTCGGTGAAGGTTTTTGATATATATATTTTTTGTGAACATAGGTTTCCATATTATTTTTATTAAAAAAATATAATAATGCATGAATTAAACTATCAACAAATTGTAATTTTTTGTAGATGGCTATATTTTTGGTGAATTTTAACTTTAAAATTTAGGAGGAAATTTTGATCTACAGGAAAAAATTATAAAGTGTAATTTTTATCAACAGGAAACGCTTAAAATTCTACGACATTTATTTTAATAATGATTAATAATTTGAATTTTTTCCATCATTATATTCACAAGAGGTACTATGGCTTATTCATAATACAGAGCTTCATTTTCATCATACATATGTAGTGTATCTGTGATAGTTTTGCTAGCATTCCTCTTGAAAATGCCCAGACTAGGGATTTTTTCTCTACGTTTACACTATTAACTATATCTCAAAAAATATGCAATATATATATATATATATATATATATATACACACACATATATCTAGAGTCTAGTTATTAAATACTACTCGAAAATATTGGATTTCTTTCTTATTTGTACAATATTTTCGAGTATCTTCTTTCATCTCACTTTCATTTAATACTCTGAAATATGGGAACTTTGGATGTATATATGTTGATAACTACACTCATTTTACTTAATGAGATAAGTACAGATGAAACTAAGTACTTAAACATGTCCTTAATGATTCCTTATATTATTGTGCAATATAAAATATGTCATTGTATGTCGGTTAAGAAAATACGTGGCTGATTATATGTAAGATGTAATATTGCATTTTCCATTAATAAAATAACATTTTTTGATAATTCTGGACTCATAGATAATATTGATATTAGATTATCTACACCAAGAATAGATTACTGTCATTAAACAATGGTAATCTTGCGGTTTACGTCACTAAATCCAGCGATTTACATCACTAATATCATTGGTTGATTATTAAAAACACTGGGCCAAACCATAAAAAATCTTTAGCAATACTGAGAACACTGGAAGGTTTTAGACAAAATTATCGTTGTATGTGGATTATTTACAACCATGAAGATAATCTACAAGAATTTGTCTGCCTAGAGAAAATCCAATCACATTTTTATTTCATGAGACGTCTTTGTTTGATCAAAGACATTATGAAAATCTAACTAAATGTTTCAACCTGACATTTACGACTCAGCTCTGTTGATATAAGTTACAGAAGAACGCATCATTTAGAAACTTAAAGTAGTTTTAAACCTAATACCACTAACAGTCAATTTCAGTGATTACCAAGAAGTTTTCTATGAATTTGGATAAATCATAGCAAAGTTTAAAATGGGTAGCAGTATTCATATTAAAGCATTGTTACTATCCCTCGTTTTATACCAGGATAATGTATCAAGACTAATAGAACATATTAAGTTTAGAAAAAACAATTGTTAAAACCATCAAAGCTAAAAGTCTCAATCTATTATATAAAATATAGAAATATATGTAGTAACGCAGACACAAAGCCAAGAGCAGATGAATTTGATTTAAATATGAGACTGTTAATCAAAACATCAGCAACAGATATTCATTTCACATAATGTATGTGCATCACAACATCTCCAAAGTCAGACACTCTAGAAAGCAAGTCATTTATGCCACTCTCGAAGTGCAAGGATGATATGTTCCAAAAAAACTTTAAATCATTCACTCTTTATCTAACATTGCAATTATAAAAATCCTTTCAATTAATTCAATATTTATTTTCTCATTTAATCACACATCATAGCATTTTCCTGTAATGATAAACCTATAATCTATATCAGTTATTTTTCTACTCTTTACACTAATAGTATATTCAATAATTCTCCATTTGTCTCTCTGTGATATAATTTTCTAGAACCATAAAAATACAATATTTCTTATTCATTTCCAGAAGTTTATTAA
Organism: Druceiella hillmani; assembly: GCA_039881145.1. Classification (NCBI taxonomy): domain Eukaryota; kingdom Metazoa; phylum Arthropoda; class Insecta; order Lepidoptera; family Hepialidae; genus Druceiella; species Druceiella hillmani. Next base: position 23,031,653 of record JAYKKI010000004.1, on the reverse strand, counting down.
TATTAATTTGTATGTCAAATAAACTTGCCTGATGTCTTTTGTTAGATATCAGACGCAGGCTAACATTGGCTCTTACTTTTCGTGCTGAAAGCATCACATTATTTGCTTTAAAATATCTTTAGCTAACATAAAATGTGTTGGAAGTCACTTGAGTATTATTTTATAGCTACTTTTATCATTAACTTCTTGTATGTCTCTTTACTGAGTAAAAATAGATTAAAAGATGTGTTTGATTTTAGACCAAGTTTATTTTCTTCCAGTATTAAAATATTACTTTCTTTTTCAACTTTAAAATAATGTTTTTTTGTTAAATATTAAAAAAAACATTATTTTAAATTATTTAGAAATTAAGGACTTTATGAATATTTTTTTGTGTTCTATTAATGTGACTTGAAAATTTCTTTAAATTTCATTTTATTGTTAGTACAGGATCCTATGTTATAATGTTAATATATATAAAAATTTGGTTTTCATCCTGGACCACTAACAAAATTGTTGCTTAATTAGATCCCCAACTTCACATAAGGCAAGATCCCAAAATATTTATGCAATGTACTGTACATGCTTCACTAATATAATGTTTTTCAATAGGTTAGGTTAGGTCTGCAAAAAAAGCAAAGATCAAATTGTCAATTTTATTTTAACTATTTTTTGTTGTCATAATGCTAACTTGTTTACGAAATACAATGCGAACGATAAGGCAATTATTAAGTACGAAACAAGTCTAAAATATTTGATATTTAATAACATTTTTGAAAGATCTCATTTATTTTATTTCCATGTAGTATCTTCTGTTTCTATAATTAATAAATTCTTGTTCTTATTTTTATACAGGTACGGTCAAACGAAGAAAATGAGTGAAGCTGCAGAATATGTACACATGTTGAATGCAACTATGTGCGCCACGACACGAGTCATTTGTGCCATCTTGGAAATGCACCAAACTGAAGATGGTATCAAAGTGAGTGTGATATTTTTTATTGGACTTTTTCATGCAATATTTGCATCTTATAATATAAAAGTATTTCAAATATCTTTTGTGTCAAGCCCAAGGCTGTTCAGCTAATATCATTCATTACTTTATCTACGCCAACTTGCCAATAGCTAGCAAAAACTGTGTAGTTCTTATCAGCAAATGGCAAGAAGGCAATCTTTACAAATCAATTTCATGCCATAAACTAATTTAACTTAATTAAAAATAAAGACCAAAATAAATTTAAAATAAAGAAAATCCATTAAGTGTAATTAGTTGAGCAATGCCAGCAAGAACGGGTTTTTGATCCGACCTGAAAACTTCCTTCCTTACTTTTGTAATGCTTCCATTTAATCAGACTAAATATTTTGTAAAAAATATCCTATAGACGAGCATCTGTCTTCTTAAATTATTAAAATTACATTAGGTGAAATACTTTATCAACAAAATAATTGCAATCTAATATATAAATGCTAATAAAATTATAGTATTTATTCTATATATACATGTAGATAAGGTCACTTTGTTGGAATAAACCATATTATGTGTAACATAAATAATTAATTTATCCTATGTATCTATTCTTAAGTATTTATAAAAACTGAAACATTCAGTCACTCCTTTATACATTTTCTGACATGCACTTGCCCCAATTAAAATAAATTAGGCAGGTGCATGCATAAAGTAGGGTTCCTTAATTGTCTCTATCTCTTTAAATGTTGATTCAGGCTAAACGCAATAATTTTAATTGACAATTCTAATCAAACACCTAAATTTTTTTTTTAACTTTCAATCAGTGTATTTTAAAAGAAAATTTCTACTGGATCGAAATTTATTAGTTTTTTTTAGTTTTGTGCATATTGAAATTTTTTCAACATCTCTTTGTATAATTTGAAATTAAAATGGAATATTGTCATTTTCACGTAAATACTAAATATATGATTCTTGCATTGAGACCAGAGTTCGAAGCTATAATTATCACTGATAATTATTGAGATAAATGTTTATATTATTATTATTATCTACCTGATAATTGTCTGGATATATATAATCGAAAATATTTTATTTGCTACTCTAATATTAAGCAACTATGCTTATCGGAATGTGCGCCACTAACATTTATGACTTTCCCCGTGTCGTGTGTCAAACTAAAACGCATTGTTCATTTGTATTGGTTATTGCTATAACTGCTATATTCTTCATTTGAATCTGATATCAGATTTAATTTTTATTTTGAATTTGGGCTCTTTAGATTCAGACAGTCTTCAAGCAGTTGACGCAATTAAGGAGGATGATATTTCATTGATTTTATTAATTAATATGTCCTACAACCTAACACCTAATATTTTTAATTAGTCAGTGTTGGGTAAATCTGTATTTATGCAGATAAAATCCAAAGGGCTATTTATTTCACTCATTTTTCCAACTTTACCCAGCGATCCTAGGTAATGTTAAGCTTATCCAGGTAAAAATAGGTTTATCATAGGTAAACATAGATGTATTTAAACAACACATAAATCAAACTGCTCCAATATATTTTACAGTTGATTACCTGTAAGAGATATTAGAATTATGAAAATATATTGTAATATAACATTATTGATAGTGCATTAAAAATTAAACCTATATATAACATACCATTGCTTGGCAATTCCCCCAATATTGATCATTTTAATTCGATGTATAATATATAGGGAACAGTAGAGCCAGAACTTATGAAACTTTTTTTTGTAATATATCACATAGTGTTATGTAACACTGACTATCAAGTTAGCTGTTTATCAATCAGGAGTAGCCTATACCAGTTTATAAAGTTACGTTTAGAAAAAAACACAAAAAGTTTTCAGGAAGCAAGAAATAAACTAATACACATATTTTAATGGTTTAGGTACCAGAAGTGCTGCAACAATGGATGCCAACACAGTACAGAGAGCTCATTCCCTTTGTTAAGCCAGCGCCTATCGAACAGGAAGCAAACACTAAGAAGAGCAAGAAACAACAGCAGGGAGTTCAAAAGAAGGCGGCGTGATAAATTCTTAATTAAATTATTAAACAAAAATTGAAAAATCTCATTGCTTTTCATTAAACATTTGCCACTGTAAGAAATCATTCGCATTCTCTATGTCTGAAAACACTCCCCACACATCTTTAATATTACATGTGTGGCATGTAATTTATATAATTGTGCATAATGCTTTAAATACTGTCATTATTTATTATTTGCACTTTTAATTTATGTAAATAAAAAAAATATTTGTTTTGTAGTTTATAAACAAGTATAATTTTACATAGTTTTTAAGGTTTTGACTTCAAATGTAATACCTATGTCGACAGTTGGATAATCAAAATGTGTCAATATTAAGTTATGGATAATGGGGGAGAATGAAAAATTTGATTATATGATGACAAAACTATGTTGAAAAATTAATTTATAAATATGTTAAAAAACCAATTTGTTGATGAGCAAAAAATAAAATATAAACCATATATTTAGATATACTGAAAAAAATACATAAAGATCTAAATAAGGCATAGTGAAATATATTACGAGCTTATAGACAGCCTGTCGTCATTACGAGATTTAAATAGGAAAGGAATAAGTAGTTTGTTTCCTAAAACTGCAAATTTAAAGGCTATGATAATACAGTCAATAAAATTGTGCATGATAATATATTGATTTTACGCTACTTACTTAAATTATACTACAAACACTACTAACATTTCCGTTATTCATAATCATGTAGGGTACTCGAATTTGTCATATGTTATTCCCGGGAATTCCATGACATCAAATGTATTAAAAAGCTTTATAACACTCTCGTTGGTAGCATATTGAAAATGATCTTAGTTACTTGGTGGCTGTGAAATAACTTACCTTATGTTGGAGAAAGTACAGAAAAAATTAATTCCATTTCCCTATTTTAAAAATTATGGCTAGTTTCATTATGAAACAAATTTAATTAAGAAAATATATGAAATCAAAATGGTACATTCTCAGTTACATGGCTCTACCGTAGATATATACCAATACACAAATTACATTAGCTATTATAATTGTTTATTAAATTATAACTGCTATTATATATTTCATATTATAATAAAATAAATGCTCCCTGAAGTAATGAGTTCTCACTTTTTACGTTTAGTTGTAATTTATCTACTTTTCTATTCTACAAATTCAAAATTAAATATGCAGAGGTTTACACTGGCAAAAGGTTCAAGGTTGAATGTGCACACTGCAAATCAATGTAACTTCGAAACTCACAAGGGTCAAAATTTATTCTCTTACATGATATTAGTGACCAGATAAAAAAATTTATTAAGGTTAATAAAAACATATTATTAGAATCATGGTTTTTTTAGAAATATGCAATTTTTCGAAATTTCAAATATTAAATATTGTTGACATTAACATTTATGTGAGAAAGTATCATGAGTAGGACTCTGGAAGTATTTTTAATATTAACTATTTACTAACAAAATGCTTTGAACAATCTACATTATGCAGTGAGGTATGCAAGAAACAAGATTGAAAAGAATTTGCAATTGAAAAATTGATATTTTATTGTCATATTCTATTACAAAGTGATTAAACAATATATTATATAATATAAACAAGAATTTCACAAATGTAACATCACAGAATTCCTCTCAAACCTGTGCCTTAGATTAATTTATTTACATATAACACCATAAGTATTTGTGACCCAATTTGCACTGTTTTTCAACATTAACATATTAATGATACTAATTCAAATATTACACGATTGTAAATTTTGATTTGTGTCAATTAACAAGATGAGAAAAGCCATCAATTCCAAATTACCACCTTAATTTTTAATGATATTATATACTACCACTTTTATGCAACACAATGAATATAACCAATTTACCAGTTCTTATGATAACATGGAAATTTCAAGGCAACAGAACTTTTAACGTTTTCTCCTCCAGCACATTATTATTTAAATATGTATATATATATTTTATTATAGTGTACGTCGAATAACATAAGACATGATTATTACAACCATTACCATATCAATTACAAATATAGTTGTAATTATAGAAATAAAAAACTAATATATCCAGTAAACAACCAATATAAGCCTCATCAAACCCATTTGGACTGCTCTTTTTTACTCTATAAACCAACCACACATCAAAGTGAATATTATATACATCAACTAAACAAACTGTATAAAAATATAAATTAAATGTAAAGAAGCATACAGAAGAAAATGCTGCTACGAACCTGTGAGATCTATAACACGCAAATTTTGTACATGTGTTAAGAAACATTTCAATGATAGAAACATTCATGACAGGATTTTAACTTATGACATTATCTAATTTTTTTCTTCCATTTAAAATTATTATTAAAACATATTGTTGAAAAATGTGGATTTTTCTTTTTTATTAGTAAGGAGGGCATAATGAAATGCTTGTCATTTATAAATGACACTAGGTTAATTTGCACACTCATAGAAGATATAAAAAAGCGGCTTTTAATTAATTTTTACCTAATAAGTCACTTTTGTTCCAAATGTCAACAATAAGTGTCTGTGATGAAAAAAGTTCAATATAAAAGTTTCTAATATAATGCAACGTTTTAAGACTATGATAGAGTACTATTGTAATTAAATCTAAGATTAGAATATAATGGGTACAACATCAGAGTAACAAATTCATGCTTATCAATGTATTTATTTATTATAAATAACATAGTGATATCTAGAATATTAAAACAGTAACAAGCTTTCAGCAATTTTCCAACTTAGAAGCCACATCAGAACATTTCACAACTGTATCTTTTCACATTGTAATTTTAGTAACTGGAAATAATGATAGACATCATGTTTCTAATGAAGTATAATAGCAAATTAATTCATTGCAAATAAACGTCTACTACTTGCAAAATAAAGGTAATTTTCATTATAATTTAATACACCCGAAGTATTTATTTGTAAATGTAAATTGAATTTTGCTGCATAAATAAATATATTTATATTGCAATTACATTTCAGTTACGCAGAAAATAATTTGTTTGTATCTCACATACTCACATTTTGACTGTATTAATTTTGAACACTTACAATTTTTCAAAGTTCAAACTTAAAATTCATAATATAACTTCAGAGATTACTCGGTTCGTATTCCCATTGTTGAGCAAAGATGAAATTTTTTTTGTTTACAGATAATTCACCTTAGATAATACTCTGAGTCATTGGTTGGTCCCCGTTAGAGGATAAAGTTGGATTTGTAATACGAGTGTAAATGTGGCCTATTAATTACGATAAAAAGTGGAATGAAATAGCTACTTCTAACAATTGTAATTACAAAAGAGAAAACAGATGAATATAAAGCATAAAGCAATACAAACATCTATATAAAACTATTATTGAAAAATGTATATTTGTCCTTGATAAGCATTAGCATGCACTATCTTGAATGACTCAACTACGATTATAATCTGATGAAATCCATTTCACTTCATTACTATTGAGGGAAATAGTATTAGTATGGTATCTTAATAGTACATCCTACCTTCTAAGTAATATTACAGACATTGGAACCTCAATCAAGCTCTAAATGCTCACGATGCCTGATAATTTCGAGAAGAAATTTGGCAACAAAAATAGAAATATTTAGGTAAATAAAATAGCTAGTAGTTAATGTGAATAGTAAAGGGGAATAGAATTTTCAATCCAGAAGAGGAAAATAAGAATCATAAAAATCAGTTTACATACTCTTATGGAAATTAGATTATTTCCCCGACCATGTTTGCAATTTTAACTGAATAAGAAATTAAATGCTTTAATAATTCATATATGTTATTTTATACTTTATGATTTATGTTTTGGAAATGTATACATATAAGAGCCTCCGATACCCAAAACAGTGAAATCAAAAGCCAAAGAAAAATGGGATGGATATAAGTAGAAACTATAGGGGCTATAATCTACAAATAGGCCACAAAAGTAAAATGTTGTTACATATTGATTATTTGACACTACTTGCCAAAGTTATACAGAACAATCTAAATAGCAGTGAGTATAAATATAAATACAATATGTAATTGGGAATTGACTAGATTGAAAGTAATGGGCAATAAAATGTTTAGATTCAATGCAGATCAAAAAAGCCAATTGTAAATAGATTTTCAGATAAGGTCTCAGAGAAAATATCCCAAAATCAACATTTTTCCATTCCCCTTTACAGCAACTATCATATTTTCGCACATGTACAATCGTAAAAAGTACAGCCTCTCATACATGAGAAAACCAGAACCTTAATCTATTTAATCTCAACAGCTAGCCTACACAGCTGTAGTAATATGTCATTCCCTTGCAGTAATTTACAATGCAAATATTTCAATATTTAGTTCAATTTTTATAAGATTGAAACGATCTAGCATGCCAAACCTGCTTTTTGCCGACACTTCTGCATGAGGGCACGAAGAGTAAACTGTTTTCTTGACAAGTTCCTTACTTGCTTGAGGAAAGTATCAAGATCTATAACTTCTTTGCGTAGAGCCTCACCGATGTAGTAAATGGCATCTTCCGTGGTGGCTTCCTCAGCGAATGCATTCAATAGTTGTGTGTACAGAGGTGCAGTCGTTATTACTGCCTCATCCACGTCGATGCCGTCCTGGTCTGATAACTTTGCAATACTTTGCTCCAACTCTTTCTCTTTTTCTTGCAGAATGGTTATACTCTTATCTAACTCTGCTTCTTCCTTCTGTAGTTTTGCCAGTATCTCGTCTAGCCTATTTTTACCATCATTAAGTTCATGTTGCGTTCGTCTAAGCGTTTCAAGCTCAGCTTGGCTCTGAAGAGACTGTTCGTTAAGGCGTCTCTTCAGCTTATCCTCAACAGCAGAGAGAAGAGAGGCCTTGATATGTTCCTCTGTAATAGTGCCAGCAGCCGCGCCCCCACCCGCGCTTGTGGCCGCTGTCGTTGCTGGATAACCAGGGTAAGGCATCTGACCAGAAGTTGGATAAGGCGCGTTATAAGTGCCGGGCGTATAAGAGGGATAACCGGCGTTGTATGAAGGATAAGGCGTGCTCGTAGAAGAAGGCGGATATGGCGGTGTGGCGGTTACGCTTGGATATGATGAAGGCGGGTAAGGCGCCATGTAGCTGCCGCCCGGCTGAGGCATAAATGAATTGACTGGGTATGGCGTCTGAGTCTTGCCACTTCTAGCCTTAGAATAAACGGGCGGAAGTTCACCGAATGCCGTTATCATAACTTGAATAAGAATTAATAGACTAGAGGTGCCTACGTTCCATTCATGTAGATAAGGTAGGTAAATTTTGCCGTTCGTGTCTACGTATTTTGATACTTTAATGGCCATGTCCGGTGTAGGTTTTACGAAACATATCGGCGCATTTTCAGGATGAGTGTCCATCAACCAGATGCAAACGGGTATATTATAGTACGTTCCTTTGTAATGAACCGGGATTGTGCCGTCCAAGTTCAATAAGTCTTTTCTTGTACCATTATTGAATACGAAGGCCTCTAAACGATAAGTAAGCGCCCTATATTGTTGAATTACACTAATGACATCTCTTCTTGTCAAGTCTGCGTGCATGTAATTTTGTAAGTACTGCTTCAAAACAGCTTCATCAGCCATTTTTATCAACAGTATTATTATAACACTTAAATTAAAAATACTCTATTACACAAGTAACTATATGACAGGGTAAAAATTTATATACACAAAAGATCACAATGGACACTTCACAATGAGCTAGCCTAGGAACCATAGACCACAGAATAGATAAAGTACATAGACAAAATAATGATTAAAAAATTACCTGCTAAAAATAGAGTATAGGCAACGAAAAGTAATGTTACCAACATAGGTATTTTTTTCATTTGGGTAAATTGCATGTATCGTATTATCGAACTTTTCCATACAGCTACTAACATGATTTTGTCATTTTGTAAAATTGATTCGTCAATTATTCAGGTGATATGTATGATATATAGGATTATATATATATAGGCTGATCCATTTTTATAAAAAAGTCTTAATCCCTGGAAGTGAGATTTTAGCAAACGAAAAATATGCAATGATAACTGAATGTTTATTGTGAATTTAAATATAAGTGTAATGGTGTAGCTAGGTAAACAAAGGCCTTGCTGCGAAAAAAATTGACCAATTTATTTCCGTTGGAATAGAGTAACAATAAGAAATGAAAATGAATCGAATCTAATAAAGAAAAATATTTTATTTGTAATAGAATGTTTGTTATTAGATAGGCTCGGTCAACATCAGCTTAGGAAGTATTCAGAATTATATACAGATAGGTACCTTTTTAATTTTACACTAATTTTTTATTGGAATGAATGTCAATAAAAATTTGATTTAAAATAAAAAAAACGAATCAAATCAAAAGTATAAAAAAACCAAGATTTACTTCGAGCTTCATATTTGCGAAATTATTAATAAGTCTGCGCAAATCCAAGTTCTATTCCTGCTTATTTTTTATTATGTTCAATGATAAGTATCATAAATGATCCTGACCCATACTGTTCCTCCAATAATCCTTAATGATTTTTAATTCACCGTACGATCTTTCAATTGTTACAGAAACTGCAGGAGTATTGTTAAATAATAAAATTACAATGTACACTACAGTAAGAACGTATTCGAGAAGTCCAAATTTTGTTGACATCTATGCATAATTGGTAAAGAGTTCATGCTTTATTTAGCTTAGATCCCACACTAGGTGATAAAAGTTAAGAAACTAAAGTGAAAAGTTTGATCCTGTTAACTAACAATACTTCTTTTTAAACTGATCACATTACTGGACTAGACTTGCTTCGCTTATTGGCAATATTTCTTTTGGGATTAAAAAACAAGATTGGTTGTAAACTTCGTTTTTAATTGAAAATATATTATAGCCAATAAGTTATTAAAAAGGCTAACTCCGAAGATAGCTTCCCTTGTTACCAATTACAGTCGGAGTTAATTTTTATGATGCTTTATGACTTTCGTCTGCCTTTTGTTTTGGAAATGAGGATCAATAGCACAACTTTTCACACTCTACTTCTTCAACTTTTCGCACTCTATGACAGGAAATTGCTGTAGAACCTTTCTTGAGTTAAATTTTCTCGGTGCCCTCTTAAAGCTAAAGAACTCTTGATAAAGCTAAAGAACTTATGATATCAATCTTTGAAGAATTATTCGCCAAAATGACTTACTTTTGAATTTCATTTCCAAATATTACTTTTTTAACCTACTTTATACACTGTGCATGCTAGGGAGTGATTGTCTGTGCGACTATCTAATTTAATCATAGCTGATAAATGGTTCCGGTCTCGTAAACCCACACACCATGACGAATTTCTTTGTGTAGTAAAAAACCAGCATGGTTGGTAATAAACAATATTTAACGTTTTTGGAATAACCTAACCGAAAAGGTTCCATTTAAAATATTTCACGTTTTTTTATTATTTAATATCTCTTTAATATAATTTCCCTAGTCTTTCGAGTTTAAAGATTATGGAATATGTCATTGAATCTGATGGTTTTTGCGCCGTAATCTCAAGAACCAACGGAATGCTAATATAAGCTGTCAAGTTGGTATCGTTGGTGATGGTAGCGCCGGCCATCGTCGACAGCATGCATTCTTGAACCAGACAGTACACCACGCCTAAGTCGCGTAATAATCAATTCGCTAAAATATGAAGTAGTTAAATTCTATAAGAGTTAATACTTAATCAGTATTTAAATAAAACGCTTAGTAGTTAATTTTGATGAATCTCGTCTGCATAATCTGAAAATCCTTCGTGAAATTGAGGAATGCCCGCTTTAGTGTAAGTTCGTTTTTGCAATTCAGCTGAATTTAATAAGTTGCCTCTATATAAAGGCATCTCCAATGCCTTTATAAATATATATATATATATATATATATATATATATATATATATATATATATATATATATATATATATATATAATCAGTTAAAGGAAGTAGCATTATTAGTTGCTTAATTTGCTTCTAGATGGAGTTTTTAAGCAAACTGAGATATTATTTATATCCAACCAAGACAGCTGGGTTTTATTACAGCATGGGCAGGCTTGGCCTGACCGACCAAGGGCCTACTAGACTTTGGGGATCTGATGCACTGCACCAACTTGCAATTTAGTAGGTTATGCCACTGTATAAGTGTTTTATTCCCTCTACATTCAGAAGTCAATAACAAATCAGACCTAATCTTAAGACGGGACTATAACATCAGAAGGGGAGAGTGGCGGAGGGGATAGTGTGGTGTGGAAAGAGGGTTCTTCTAAAATCTCACCAAATCTATCTGAAAAAATACTATTGAAGGAAAATATAGGCAAGACAAGATAAAAAAAGAAAATACTCCAGAATAAGAACTGTAAAACGTCGTCTAAAATTATGAAAAGTACCTGTAAAACCCAACACAAAAATATGTTCAGCAAATAATAAGATTGTTTCATTAGATATAAAATAAGATTTATAAAAAAAAACACGAAAGAAGAAATAAGTGAAATTATCAAAATTCAGACAATTAAAAAGCTTCCTGTATTAAAAATTAAATAATTATCAATAGATTACCAGATTTGAATTTCTAAAACTTTAAAAAAAATAAAAAATTGTGAATTCCTAAATTAAAAGCGAATTAAAATAAATGCCAATTAAAAAACAAAGTTAATTCAAAATGTTACCTAAGTTTCATTAATATTAGTGGTGAAAATATATTATTGTCGAATGTAGATCCATCTGAAGAGAAAATCGCCCAAATTCGAATCGTCCTTGTGTATGAAGAGTTCGTAGCACCGAACAATATTACACTTATAATTTTTTATATTTATCGAAGACACTGTGAAGAACAAAGTTATTGCTGGGTCCACATTCAAAAACTACATAAAATATCTTATTCAAACCAATCTTCGTTGAAAGTCTATTTTAAGTTATATTAGCTTAATTTTTTTAGAATTTTATACATGTTACTGAAAAGTTAGGGGGAAAACACATATACTCACCAACTATTGACTTAAATAAAAAAAGTGGTTTTTAAAAATTTATATCATTTTAAGATATATCTAATTACATCCCAGACGCCTATGTGCACTGAATTTTTTCCCATTCTTCAGTTACACGTATGGAGTACCACCACTAATATTTATTTTATAATTTCACTATTACATTGTACAGCGGTATATAGAAACACCTACCATTCAGATTTCATTTATGTAGCGCCAATAGTCTCAGTGTGACATGGCTGTGACATTCGTACAGACAGACGGATAGAATGAAATTATAAGGCTTTCGTTTTTACCATTTGGCTACGGAAACCTAAAAAACTTCAAATTAATAGTTAGAAAGTTAGAAAAAAAAAACATTAAACTAGTATTTACAATGAAAACTGAGTGTCGAAGATTACCTGCAATAAATAATCATTTTTAAAAATGATTTTAGAAAATATTTATTAATAAGATGGATAAAATAAAATTATAAAAATAGAAATATTTAACGACTTTTATTATTTCCAGCCAACTGTTTTATTTACTGAAAAATTAAATTAAGTTTATTATAAAATGTTCCCTATTAAATTCTAACTGTTTGAATCTCAAAACATTTGAAATAATTTGCTGTCACAGAACAGATACGGTTGGAGGTATACGTTTAGGTTCTGTAGATAAAAATTAAAAAAAAATTATTTTACGCAAATTTTTATTGTGGCAATATTAGACAGCTGTCAAAATATTCTTTTCCGCCACCGTCGATTTGCGATAGGCAGCGATTTGGATATTCTATAAGAAATCCATAATCATCAGTGTTAATTTAATACATTGTGTTATTTTTTAAAATTATACCGACAAAATGCCGCCAAAATTCGATCCCACTGAAGTCAAAGTTGGTAAGTTCTTTATTAAAAAAGCCCTAATAAACAATTCAAAATTAGGAAAACGTATTCGGTTCAAAACATATGCAGTCAACTGTCCTAATTAAATAACAAATTGTATTTCAGTTTACTTGAGATGTGTTGGAGGTGAAGTAGGTGCAACCTCATCACTTGCGCCTAAAATTGGTCCTCTTGGCTTGGTGAGTACATTTTATAGACATGTCAAACTAGCCTTAACCTCAAAAACGTACTTGAGTAAATCATCAATATTGGAAGCAGGTAGGAGTGCTATGTTAAAATGAATTTAGAGTACTTTTCATATGTAATGAAAAAAAATTATTTTAAAATGTAATGACCTGGAGTGCTGAATAAATATGTAATTTATTTAGCACTCCAGATTAGCACTTAACAAAATTTACTGTTTAGCAGTTAACAAAATTTGCTGTGTTAATCCTTAAAACTTACACTTCAATGGAGCCAAAGTAATTTATCGTGAATATTTAATAAACTAAATCTTACTGAAAATTCAGTTTTGGATTCCAGGAATCCTAGTAAAAATTTACTAAAAGCAATAGCAACAATTATATTTGTAAGATAATTTTGTATTTACAAATTTAATTGACTGAGTTTTAATTTGCAGGGGCGTAGGGATGTGACGACCCCACCGCCCGGCGTCCGGTTGGACGTTGCAATCAGTCACTCAAGTCCAGAGGTGTAGTCCGTGCCCAGCGACTGCATGGCTTCGGGATGGAAGTCGTCCAACGGACGGGCCATGTCCTTGATGCCAGACTGGCCTTTTATGTTCATAGGAACCGTTTGCAGCAAAAATGTATTTTTTTCTCAAATATTCCCTGTAAAGTTCGGTTTACGAACTTAACCTTAAAGACGTGTGGCAAAATGTTTTTTCCTTTAGGAACATAATTTATTAACATTTTTTATTATAAATAAAAAAGACTCCTCTTGCTAAGAAAGAGTATACAATAAATTTACTTTTGCTATTTAAGTAGATATTGTAGAGAATGAATTTATATTTCCAAGAAGTAAATAATTTTGTATCAATCTTTAATGTTTGATTCCTCATATATCCTTATTTGTTGAAGGTTTCTTATTTAAATATATCTAACCATAATAGCTCAATATAATTTGTATCGAGACGTAATAATTATTATGTATAGGGCTAAAGACCCTCGGCTATTTCCTTTCTATTATAACTATAGACAAAAATCCATATAATTTGCATCTCTATGTTTTAAATAAGCACTTTTTTGTGATTTCTACAATATTGGAAAGCGTCTGTGTTCTGTGGAAAAAAGTTCAAAACTTGAAATTGTAAATGGTTCCTGTGAATGGCATCCCTTGTACTAGTCCGGTAACTACAAGGTATTAGGTTCGTTCCGGTTTTGTATGTGGTCACAGTAGAATTGTCGTCTTATAAAATTGCTTGCTTGCAGAAATTAAATGAGTCAAACTCGGAATTAAGTAATTTTGTTGTAGTTTGTATTCTACTGTGATTGCTGAAAGGATTTGCTGCAGATTTATGGTTGTGTCTTGAAAATTTAAATATGAAATGTTTTTTCAGTCATTTTTCCAGGGATATATAATCAGACGCTTTACAAGTGAGTCTCATCGAGAATAAAGCTATTAATTTATTGCTTAAGTGGGTGAATGTTTCATTTTATCTGAATTTGTACTTATGTATTTGTTTACAGTCACCGAAGAAAGTGGGTGATGATATTGCAAAAGCCACAGGCGATTGGAAGGGTCTGAAGATCACAGTACAGCTGACCATCCAAAACAGACAGGCTGCCATATCCGTTGTGCCTTCTGCTGCTTCACTCATTATTAAGGCCCTTAAGGAACCGCCGAGGGACCGCAAGAAGCAAAAGAACAGTATGTAATTTTTAAATTGGTATTATAAAGAAATGAATGCATAATTTTATTAGCATAGACTTGAAAAATTAGTATAATTGAAAGACAACCAAGGGTATCTGTAGCCAATGTAGATGGTGTTTACCCAAGAATTAGAGAAAATAATTTTAATGTTATACAACCTTGTTTCTTGTGTAGCTTTTTAAGTTTTTATTTCATGATTTTTGAGTAAGTACTGCCTGCGTATGTACTGCAAGATCATTAAAATCACACGTCTCCCACAAATTGCTTTTGTAAAGGGCTTGTGGGTACAATTGAAAATTTTCCTTTATCTATTTCTTGTTTCATTCATATTTTTCATTTGGTAGGGTTTTTACGGGTTGTAATGTTATTCCTTGTTCAAACTTTATATAGCACAATATACTACTCTGTTTGTTGAACATTATAAAATATTAAAAAAAATTTGAATTTTGATCTTATGACTTCTTTTTTCTTCATTAAGCTTGTTCCACAAGTAATTTGCTGCACTAAGTCTGATTTGGCAACTGACTAGAATGTTGCATGAGGTTAATTTTAATTTTTTTTTTATAGTTAAGCACAACGGCAATATTTCTATGGATGAGGTCATCAGTATCGCCAAGACTATGAGGCCACGTTCAATGGCACGCGAGCTCTCTGGTACAGTCAAGGAAGTTTTGGGTACTGCCCAGTCTGTCGGCTGCACCATTGATGGGAGAAATCCCCATGATATCATTGACGATATCAACGATGGTTCGATAACAGTTGAGGATAATTAAATAAATAATTTTTAATTATTGTATTTGTTGTTTTTCTTTGTTCAGCTTTGTAACTAGATTTATATAAGAATTTAGTTTGATATTTATTTGGGTATTAACAAATAGTTTCAACCAATTTTTAAAAAGGAATATTTGTTGTATGTACTTTTAAAAGTATGTTTGAAACTTTCTTCACAACCATTGAATCAAGCTTCGTGTCGAAACTACATTTATAAAAAAATTTCAATATTAAAAATGGCACTCATAGTGAACAGAGAAGTAAATTCGTTGTAAGGGGATAAAGTTCAAAACAATAATTATTGAACATTTTTATATCTTTATGTGATTATAGAGGTCACGTGTGAGGCAGCTGATATCAAGGAATTTGATATATTTTTCACATTTATTTTTTTTGAGTTATTGACAAACTCATGTTTTATATATCCGTATGTAAGAGGTTTGATGAGACGCAATGGTAAATACAAATTTGGCTATAACTAGTAATATAATAAGGTAAGTATTGGAGATAACTTGTAATATTAGGTAAGTATCGGAGATATAACCGGACAGGCTATAATATTCTTTGTATACTTGCATCAGTGGTACAATTGAATGGTAATTTTTGTTAAGGCTTAAAAATATGTAAAGAAATATTTACGCGAGTTACTTTGGTACATGTTAATACGGTGTTTAAATAAAGATTTCATTCAATTTCAATATGAAATTGATATTCAAATTATTGAAGTAAAACTTCTTTACGCATGCTTGACTTGGCGAGTAAGCTGTTGAATGCGTGACGAGAGCGTAAGTGTGATCGGGCGAGGCAAACGGAAGTTGAGAGGGAGATATGTTAGTGAAAAGCTTTTGTAGCAATGTGAAGGAAAAGGAACACGGTTTTAAGTTTTCACTTCTGTCGGCAGTGCTTCCTTTTTATTTTTATTACTATGTACACTTCTATATTATCTGTATTTAATCTTATTTGCAGTATTAAAGTATGGACAAGTGTCTTACTATGAATGTGAAGCATACTTATGTCAATGTTATAACAATTTTATCGAAGATGAAAATATTTCTGGTAATATTTATTGCTTTAATTCAAATAACGTGAAACACTATTGAATTGGTAAGGAGTCTCATTCTATCTGAATCATGTATCGATATGTCTCTATATAAATAAAAATTTGCAAACACTGTCAGTGTTTGCATTTATTTGCAAACACTTTAGTGTTTGCATAGCAAATTAACAAAAGAAATCTCAAGTAATTAAAAATATCCTAACTAAAAAGAGAATGCTCTCGAATTCATATAACTGAGGAGTGTCCTCAAAACAAATGAAAGCAATATACCACAATATAATAAATCGGCTACAAAATGCCAACTTTCACCTTAGCTGTTGCATAAGCAACATATTCCATCACGAGAACAAGACATTTATAGTGAAACAATTTTTATTTCTAATGTTTAAGGGAAGCAATTAAAAAACAGCTTTCATTTCAGAAAGGTGATTTTTAACAAGATGTTTTTACATCTTGTACACTACAAGTGCAGTGTTTTAATATTGTTATCGATCACATAAAATATTAGAAGTGTATTTGTAATGTCATATTTTACATGACCAACAAAATCATACACACATGCACAAACTTCTTAATGTTGATTGCTTTCGTGAGATGAGAGATCCATAGCTGTGTGAAAGCGAGAATAGTCTAGTTTTTGGTAATAGCACTTGATTAATAGTGATTTACATTCTATTCATTCGGTTTTCAAGTTCTGGGCATATTGGTGAAGTCTGTTTACAATAGTGTGAATATTGACCTAGGCAAAACAACGACTTACCTATGAAAAAGTATATAACTACTTTTTCTCTAGTTTCTATTTTAAAATGATGCCTATATTAAAGAGAATAAAAATATTAGACACAATGTCATTCTTGCACTTGGTATTTGGTGTAATATTTTTTTTGAAACTAATAGAGAGCTGTGTTAACTTTTAAAAAAATACCTTGCCAAAAAATTTTAGACATACTTTCCAGGAATATATACAATACAATACAAATTCCTGTCATATTCAATATGGTAGCAGACGGTATTTCAAATGTGCAATAATAACAAAAAGTAGCAAAATTGTGCGTCATGATTGCTTTCTACTTTTAATAATTCATAAGAAGAAAGTTCTTATAAAATGTCTACAAAATGATGCGTCAGGAATGAAGTTATAACATTAAGGATATTGTCAAACGTTAATCTTAGTGTTGAGTTAAAACCGTCTTCACGGCAAATATTGAGATTTGTAAAACTTACCTTTGGCACTGTCTATCTATTGATTTAAGGACTTTCATTTTCACTATGAAAGGTGTAAACTTCTTTCCAAGCCACACATAAAATAACCAAAAAAATTTAGTTTTTTCTTTATACTCTTAGCACAATGTAACAAAACTTATAAATAAAAACATCAAACTAATGCTTCCCGTTCACTGAGAATTTGTATTAGAGACTGCAAATATTAGTTTGATTTATGATAAAAAGTTATAAGAAACTATAGCTTGGAAACATGCTTACATTTGTTCATACAATTCAGTAGTAGAACAATAATCGATGAACAATTGTTTAAAAAGATAAATATTTAATTTTTTAGACAATTATGTAATCATACAGTTTCAAATAACTGCTCATAAAATTAACGACAACAGTAATCGAGGTGAGAGCTAATAGTTTAATGTTTAGTTTTAACAGGGATATATTCAATTTACATAAAAAATTATATAAAAATATTATAGGAGACATGGGGATATTGACAATAATCTCTGCAAATAATTTACCTGGCGTAAAATTACAATAGTGCTTTTTTTATTTTGCAAAGTCAAATTATATTATCTGCACATTTATTTACCTGTATTACAAAATTAAAGTAAAACAACACATTTGGATGGTCTATAAAAATGTTTTATTACAAAATCATTGTAAACCTGCACCAGGAGCTCATTGTATACTCGCATCCTGCTCGTGATAACCACTAGACCAAGAGGACTCCTCCACACCCATACAGTTAGTCCCATCACATTTTTATTTATATTATATATTTTAAACCATTATTTAGTAGTAAAAAGTGCCCAAACATTCACACGCCACGCCATTCAGTTTAATCTAAAACCGAGCCCGACAAATATAAACATCTAGGCTTTTACATTTCGCTCGTCGGACATTCTGTATGCTTCAAATAAAGGTGTTTGAAAAAAATTTAGGACAAACACAAAACATGGAAAGAAATTGTAATCACAGAAGAGTAAATTAATCATTTCAATATCAAAATAACATTTAAACCAAATCCCAGTGACAAGATTGCTATCCGCCATATATTCAACCGAATGATAACAAAAATTACTACAAGTAAATGTATTGTCTGCGTATTTCATACGAGAGAAAATCACTTTTAAGAAAACACTTAAAAGTTATTTTCTCTCGTGAGTTTCTTCTTTTTAAACAAGAATAATCCCTAAATTAAATCTCAATCACTGGTAAAGGAGCACAAATAACAGATCATAACCACATTATCATACAAGTATTCCAATGCGCTTTACGTAATTAATATTAAAATGATGACGTCACTCAGAAAAGTGTTTATTTATAATTACTTAAAGATCTTTAAATAACAATAATCCATAAAATTTCAGTCTAAAATGATAATGGAATCTTCACTCGCATACTAAGAGCAAAGGTTTTCTTATTATTCCTACATTAAACTGACTCCTTAAAACGGTGTACAGAATCTACTCCGATGCACCGACACGAGCGAGGGCTACAAATAAATTCACACAAACATGTAGAGGGCAACGCTGTTGAGATATGAAGCGGCGTGGCGTGGCCACAGCTCGTGTCTAAGTTACGACTAAATTAGAAGAGCTAGGAGCGGCCTAGCTGTAGAGGTCGTCGTCACCGCCGTCCTCCTGGAAGGTGGGCACGTCTCCGCCTGACGTGCCCGTACCGCCTGTGCCTCCTGGCCCTGATGGGAACCTGCAGGCAAAAGATTTATTTACTGTAATAGTCCCTTTTATGAGAGAATCTAATGGTGATGAAATTTTAGTTAATTCGCCAGTACATCATATGAAAATCCATTTATGCTCTCATATGAAGCTCATTTAAAAAAATTGACATTTTCGATTGCAATGTTCTTGGACATAAAGAAAGGAACATATTGTAGGATATTTTGCTTATGGTCAGTTTCTAAGTTACATTTGACAGCAGTTTCTCTTTCGATACTCCAATTGAACAAATTACTTGGTAAAGATGTCTGAACGTCCGAAAGCTAGTTATTCATTTAATAAATTCTCCTTAAGTAAACTCATCAAAAAATGGCCGTTTATGTACACCACAACTGAAGCTATCTATAAATGACACTGACATTAGCTCTAATCTTTCTATCCGTGTGATTTACATCTTAAAATTAAATATAGATTGTTTAGTGATAAATTTCATTTCTTCCCCTTTTCTTTTTTCAACTGCACGCATAAGCAGATGCTAGCTCTGTAACCATTTAGTCTTACTACTGTTAGATAAATGTCAAATTTAACGTTTTAAAATAAGCAGCAGTAGTTTTACATATATATATATATTATGTATATACAGTCCAAGTTATTAAAAAATGAAACGATTATTAAATATATTTCTACAGAACAATGAATATTAACTTACCTAAAGTAATATTTCATTTCTAACATATTGTATTGACATTGTGTTTGATTTAAAATACATTGAAAATTTTATTTCAAAGAGTATGCATACTGCTTATTGAACTTATTATTATCAATGGAATGAAATAGTGCTCAGAAATGCATTTACGGTCATTTATACTTTACAGAACCAATAACTTCAGTTAATGAATAATTCTGAAAAAGTTATAGTATCCTTACAAACTGACCATTAAACCTTTAGCTGTTAGTTCCTTCACATAATTTTGGTGATAAACGGTTTCAATTTGCTGAATGTTGTTTTTGTTAATGTTTCTAGGGTTATTTCTATTATTTTTAGTGTTATTTAAAAATGTTCTAGAGCCTAGGTTTTCAAGGTAGAGTACACCTAGCATTATAAATGACAAACTTATATACAGAACATTTTTTTGGTCCAATAATATATGACTAGGAAATTGTGATGTTAAGTACCATGGGTCATTTAATCCATAGTCCTGTCATGTCAAATCAATACCATATATTGATTGTTCTAAAAATAATTCTTTTTTGCAGATAAGAGTTATACTTTATATTATTTTTAAAACTGAGTTTACATTGATTGACATAAAACTTATTTTGCACTATGAACATTTATTAAAACAATAAGGTGTTCGATTTAAGTGTAGGAAATATTCGGCATATTATTCTGAATAAAATGGCAGAAAAAAGTATATATTTTGACAATTTTTTTTCAAGACAGAATTTTTTTAGAATAATGTGATGAATTATAAATAATGTGACGGATCGTAAATAATGTGACGGATCACAACTCCAATGAAAACTATGAAAAGTTTCGTCCGCACTTACGGACCGTAAGCTGATCGTATTAGTGACATTCAATTTTGAAAAATATTTTTTGGTTTTTAAAGTTTTATTTTTCTGGAAGAAGTAGGAATTGATGTAATAAATGTTATGAAGTGATTTTGTGATAAAAAATAGAAAATTTTATTTTTAGTTTGTAGTTTGAAGACAATGAATCCCAAAATGGTTGGATTTTTCGCACTCGAACAGTTGTTGAGAATGATGACAACCATTCAAGACTTTGAAAATATATCACATGGAAAAATACACATGTATATATTTTTCTGCAGATTATAAATATTTCAAACAATATGAAAAGTATTGATATTAACAACTAATATTGTAACAATCTGTATATATAGAATAAGTAAATGTATTAAATATAAGATATTGTTACAATTTATGATCAAGAAAAAGTTTAAAAAATACCAGTTGGACAAAGACAATGTTGGAAATAGTATGATGTAGACTTTCTTTAACTGATGTAATTTTAGAATTCATTAAAAATTGAGGCAATAAGATTGAATAAAATTGAATAATCAGGCAAGATATTAAATAACAACTCCAAACAACAAAATAATCAGATACAACATCATTAAAATAATTTAAAATGCTTTTATTTACCTGAAGTTAGTACCGAAACCTCTGGACTGTTGTAGAGTCTGAGCAAACATCTCGTATTTACGAATGTCATTATCGGAAACCGAGCGGCGGGCGAATTTCATGGCTTCCTCAAAGTGGGCTCGTGTGATTTCCGGTACTGGGTCCTCTTCATCCATCTATGTGCGAGTTATAAATGTTCATTATAATAAGATTTGTATAAAGTATAATTCCTTAGATAATGTACACGTTATAATTATGATGAATTATTGTGTAGTTGAAAACAGTAACACTATTAGTGAAGCAAGTCTGCCTGTCAATGTTTGCAATTTTAGAAATTATCAATAAAATAGTTTCAAATTCTATTTCAAGAAAATTTTCACATAACTTGTAAGAAATGTCAAATATTCTTTGATTTATGCATATGACTTTTCCAAAACAACAAATTTCAGCAAAGTTTCTTAAAACTTCAAGACCGATTGAGGTAAAGTTTAGTATGCTTATGTTTAAAGAGACGTTTTTGGAAAAAATGTTGAATTAGAAATGAGTCGAAATTAAAGATTTATTATTAAATCCCTAACAAATAAATTTATTTTCATAGGGAAATTTATTTGTAGTACTGTGGAGTTTCGCCATAATTTTTTTTATTTGTTTTGTGTCCGTTACATGGAACACTAATTTTAATAAACCTTTTAATTCTGAAATTATTTTTAATTGTACTTACATCCATGGCAGGTGAGGCTGCCTGACGCTGTCTCTCACGTGCAATGTCTGATTCGATGGCCTGACGGATGGCAAGCTTGCACGCTCGCTGGCAAATTTCTGTCAAGTCGGCACCACTGAACCCTTGCGTAACCTGATTGAAAATTAGAAAAAATAAAGTAACCTGACCTATTTTATTTTGATCCAAATTTATTGCTCTTTTATAGTTATTCAAGTATATTTGTAAAAACACTTGAACCATGATTGAGAGGGTCAAGATTGAAATCAGATACAAACTAGAAAAATATGCTTTAATTATGCCTTCATCAATTAAAAAGAGAAGCATTGCTATAGCATCCAGTAGGTGGGTTTATGAAAATTGGTGAAATAAGAGGTTTTCTGACAAAATATTAGCAGATAAATACCTGTGTATGTATTTTACGTATATACAAGGGAAGGTCAAACAGTTCGTGGAATGGGGGTGGAAGTAAGGTCAAAAAAACATGGTCCTTTTTTTGCTTTTCAATATATTCTCCCTTAAACCTAATACATTTTTAAGATCTGGTCGTTATTTACACCTCAAAAAAAAAGGTTTTTTCTTTATCATGAAAATAAATTGAAATTGCAAACTTGACCTATTCATCATCTTAAATTTTTTTCCACAATGCTCTTTTTCCATTTTTGGGAACAAATAACGGTTACAGGAACGGTTAGGCGGGTGTTGCAATATTTGAAAGCTACACTTGTGAAGAGCAATCATTGCGACGTGGCTTTTGTATACAGGTGCATTGTCACGCAAAAGCAGTCACAACTTTCGCTAATTTCCTTTGTCTTTTCTCTCTTAACCCTTCTTAAGCTGCTCCAGTAGACCAGAATAGTACGTTCCCATTATAGAAACACCCTCATCTTTGAAGTCAATGTGCATGATATCCCTGTGTCCCAGAAAACTATCGTCATGACTTTTCCGGCCGATTGCTACATCTTGAATTTCATAGGGGGTGGGGGTACCCTTTTTAGGCCACTGCACACTGGACTCCTATTTGGATTCAGGCCCATAATGATGAACCCAAGCTTCGTCACTTATAACAATTCGGCTCAAAATCTCTCCACAGAGATCCAAAAAATCATTTGAACACTCGAAATACTGTTGCTTTTGAAGCAGAATGAGCATTCTTGGCACCCATCTAGCGCTGAATTTTGACATAGGAAGATAGTCGTGAAGAATATTCAAAATAGTTTTAGAAAATACTTCAACCATTTCCTCTACTGTTTCTTCTTTAATTGGGCATCTTCCAATAAAGTTTCTCAACTTTTTCACAATGTTGAATATATTTGGCGTTAATTTTGTAGAAATTCGTTATTCACAATTAAATGAATGATGTTGTAATACAACGAAACCTAGGTTGTGGTAAAGAACTTAAAGAAAGGAAAAATAATACATCACGTTTTTCACAATGTTCGAGGAGGAGGCCATGATCCTTATGCCATTTCCAAATTATGGTTTTATTGGGCAAGAGTTCCCTTAAACCGATGACAGTTCAGATGTTAATGAGGCAATTAAGTTAAAACCTGGCACATATACTTGTAATGAGTCACTCATTAGCGATTGTGTGAGTAAGTAACTCCCATCCTTCCCCATCCTCTCTATTCTGCATTCCATCTATATCCCTCTACACTGTTTGACCCACTCTCGTATGTGTCCTTTTAAAGATTTGCAAAATTTGAAATTAGTATCAGTTCCAGTTCATATTTTTGCTTTATAGTGCTTCATGGCACATATATAACAATATATTTTTAGATTCAGAAAGTCACTTGTTATCGAAATACATTCCATTAAAATTTAATACTATATCCAACATCAACTTTAGAAAATCTTAATGGATTCTAACTGGATAAACAGACTTTCTGTTTTTGTATAAACATAGTACCTATTGTTTTTAGTTAAAATCATTATTGCGGAGATCTAGCCAAAAGATGGAAATTTTTGGCACCAATAGATAAATAAGTTGCAAGCATGAAGTAGAAAAATGACCGTCATGTTATTGTCATTGTTGTTACGGTTACATAATTTGACAGTTTGAGATTTGTATTGGAAAATTTTGTTTTCATGGAAATTTTATTTTGTGGATTTTCAGACAGATTGTTAACAATCTTTAGTTGAGAGAGAGAGGACATATTTCCATGGAATATTTTCTAAATTTTGTAAATGATTAAACTTGTTTATATATGTTTTGTGTTGTCTTTCACGGTGGATGGTTCTGATGATTCTGATTATGCAAGCATGAACTCATACTTTGACAATAACTTTTTCACTTTGTCCACTCAAAAATATGTTGTGTATATGTTCTACTTGACTATACTGACTTTACATTAGCACCTTCTAAACATATCAATATTTGGCCTACCGTGTTTCCTGCTATCACACTTTTCCATTCACTTGCTTCCATATATACCTTTTATGACAGTTTACAAGTGGTAGCACTTGTCCATATTACAGACTATATGTTGAATTTGTGAGAATTTAGACACAAACATTTTAATTGATACAAATTGTTTTCATTAATCACGCCTCACTTCTGTACTTGAATTCTTTCATCTTCATTAGTTTAGAGTATTGTTTATACTTTCAGTTCAATATTGAGGGTACCATATCTGTCTGTCAACAATAGCGTTTCTAAGTAAAACTAATTTATTTCCTATCTTCATTTCAGAATCATTCTGCATTCAAAATTTTCAGTAGCTGATGGTCATACACTGAAGGTAGATCAATCTTTAAGCATATTTGATGATTTGGTCAACAGACATTAGAAATGTATATCCAGTGCTACTAAGACATAAGCAACATTCACTGTCAGCCATTTTTTAATACAGTTCTCAATATACTGTGCAATTTAGTTGACTGCCAAGAGTGCTCAATTTAATTCGTCGCTTCTTGACAAAATAGGTGTTTCTTCCATTTAGTCACTTTATCTATGGCAATTATTATTCAATAGCTAATGGAATCAAAGCATGTTTTGTTTCCTTCCTGCTACACTCATTAATGATGTGTTTTTAGTAAAATGTTCTCATAAGGCACTAAAAGAGGGAATCTCTTTGAAGAAAGTCTAATACGTAAATTGAAACACGCATTTAGAATTTGTAACGGATTAAGGGGAGCAAATTTTCACACTTCTTAGACCGCAATTGCGTCAAACACAATAAGACACAGATGACAAGAATAAAAAAATATCTATGTTTTTAACATCCAAAAACAAAATGTTTCTGAGTAATAAACAACCACTTTTGTGCATTTAAGATTTCATTTCGACTGCAAACAATTTCATGAAATGTGTCACTGCATACTAAAAGCAATGTATGGATCAAGTGAGTTACTGAGCCACGCAAGCGTTTGGCAATGGCCGGCTATCTAACAAACAGTGAACTAGTTAAGTATCGGTGGTGAAATATATCATAGGAGAAATACTTATTTCCTATTTTTGGAGTTGTTAAAACTTGAAAAACATTATTATTACAATAACTACTTTTACTCCTTGAATTAATAATAAATATTTTTAATATCTGTTATTCAACTTGGTTTTCAACATTCATGACAAAAATAGTAAACATTACATGTTGATCTATAAATTAAATTAGAGCACACTAACAAAGACATACAAACCTTAGCAATGTAGGTGAGATCGACCTCCTTGGCGATGGGTGATTTGCGAAGATTGGCCTTAAGGATGGCCTCACGCGATTTCTCATCCGGTAGTGGGATGTAGATCAACTGGTCCAGACGGCCCGGACGCAAGATTGCTGGGTCTATAATGTCTGGCCTATTTGTCGCACCTTTGGATGGATGAGTAATGCTTTAATATTATACAAATAGAAGTGGCTGGAACTAGATTAGCTGGATTAAACATGGAATACTTTTACGTTAACTAACTAACTATATTTCTTAGATTTTCATAAAAAGCTAAGACTTATTATATAAAAAAATATTTCTTCATTATCATCATTAATGGTACTATAAATCCAGAAGTAGTACGTTGTTCACTGGGCTTAGAGTAATTAAAAATAAAATATTCAAAAATAAAAGCACAGCATTATTTAAAAAAAAATATAAATATAAATAGCAACAAAACTGGCCACAAAAAAAATAATAAAGCAATTTGATGCCAGATGGCATCCACAAGTCTGCCTCAACTTTGAATTTTGGAACGATATTATTTTTAACATTATGGAGATATGTTGCTGCAATATTCTATTGATACTTTTTGAACTTGGCTGAATACTTAAATTCCAACTAAAGAAAGAGATTTTCATTTGGTTCACTCAGAATCCACGTTTAAAAACCTTATACTGGCTTAACTGTTTCTATGGTTTTTTAACATTTAGAATAAAAAAAACATGTATTCTCACCAATAATGAAGACATTCTTTTTGGCACCCATGCCATCCATCTCAGTGAGGATTTGATTGATGACACGGTCTGAAGAACCACCGCCGTCACTCATTGAGCCACCACGTGACTTGGCAATGGAATCCAGCTCATCAAAGAACAGCACACAGGGTGAAGCTGACCGAGCCTAGGGAATAATGTGCAGTGATGGCCATATTTTAAGTGATTCAACAAGAATTAGTTCGTTAACCACGTCTCGAAAAATCCATTTTTTTATAAGTTATCCCAAATTACTCAATTCAACTTTACAATAAATTAATAAACCATTAAATAGTGGAAGAAATATTCTATTACATAATGATTATAACATTCTTATTAATTACTATTTTATATAATCCAATAATGCCATTAAAAACCATCTAAAAGACTTCATTATCAGGTATCTTGTTTCTAAGATACCTGAAAGAAAATGACATTTAAAATGAAAAAAATAGATCAAATTGGGTTAAAAAAATGTAATTTTTGATTGAAATTAGTAAAAAAATGCATTGTTTTAAGTAAATACGTGGCTGATTAAATTTTTTTTCAGGCACTGTGTAAATTTAATATCAGTCTAAATTAAGATAGGAAAAGAACTGCGCTAGAGTCATCAAAAACATACCTTGTCGAATATATCTCTAACATTGGCTTCTGATTCACCAAACCACATAGTCAGCAGCTCCGGACCTTTAACCGAGATGAAGTTGGCCTGGCACTCGTTAGCGATGGCCTTAGCTAACAGAGTCTTACCTGAGAGACATTCAATACATATTTTCACAATAAAGCGTGATATGTAATACATTTGAAGTTAAATAAAAATGTTCATAAAAATAGGTCTTTACAAAGATGAAAGTGTGCAGAGATACAAATATTATTTTAGTTTATTTACTTTTGAAACTAGAAACCGGTCCTAACTTTACTTAGGGCCAATTTTTCATTATTCGCTGATATCAGTGTGATAAAAGTGTTTTTCAATAGATATAGTTTTTTTAAGTTTTATTCTACACTACAATAATTATTTGACTTCATGTGAGCAGTGTGTAAGAGAAAAATAAAGATCGATGATACTTATGTGCTAGAGCAGTATAGCTGACAAATCAAATTTGGCAATATGTACAAACATTTTATTGAAATATCACTACTATTACCGATAGCTTTGTTTTGTCAAAATATAACCTCTACTCGAAATGTCAATTTGACAGATGTAAGCTAATGAACTGCTATTTGTTTCTTTTTCAACCAATAACTTTATT
This sequence comes from Druceiella hillmani, assembly GCA_039881145.1. Taxonomy (NCBI): domain Eukaryota; kingdom Metazoa; phylum Arthropoda; class Insecta; order Lepidoptera; family Hepialidae; genus Druceiella; species Druceiella hillmani. Next base: position 23,003,652 of record JAYKKI010000004.1, on the reverse strand, counting down.
CATCCGATATTGGATATATTCCACTAATATATGGCTGAAAAATTTAATTATGCTTTATCTTATAAATAATTCTAATTCAGTTTTTTATTTGACCATTGAAAAATCAGCCCCTTAATGTACTTGGTCACAATTCTAGAGGACATAACCATGAATAAGATTTCGTCTTCGTCTACGAGATGTCCATAAAAATACTACACATTTGAACTAGTAAAATATTAAAAATTGTGTAAGGTATTTATTTGAATAATTCTTACTATGTATTAATACATAATATCGTAAGAAGTTTTTCTGTAGCATGCTTTGAGAGTGCATCTTCTAAACATTTTTTTTTCACATATTTGGCATTTTCTTTGGTATTAATAACATGTTTTCGTTATGTTTAATAAAATTCATTATGTTTAATGATGTATAAAGACACAGCGCAAGTTGGACTATGTCTAAAACTTCCTCAAAAAATAATTTGAATAATGATAAAATGTGATTATGTTATGAAAAAATAAAAAAAAACTATTATTACATACAAGCAGATTTTCCCGTTATATTATAATTTTTTGCAACTCTAAATGCAGGTGTACAATACTTACCACAACCAGGTGGCCCATAGAAGAGCACACCACGCGATGGCTGCATGCCAAACTTGAGGAATTTATCCGGATGTTCCACTGGGTACTGCACCAGTTCCTGCAACTCTCGCTTCACACCAGCCAGACCGCCAATGTCGTGCCATGTTACATTCGGTACCTCGACAACAGTCTCACGTAGCGCTGATGGCGATGACTTGGTCATTGCATACTAAAGAACAAATTAAACATATTCGGATATTTTATAAACCACTTCCACTTTAGTATGGACAATGAGATGAATATGACAGAACAGTATTTTATCTACCTACTCTGTATTATGGAAGTACTAGATCGGCTTTAATCAATACATGTGATATTAAATTACTAAAATTATAAATTCATTCACTAATAGTAATTTTATAGGAACAAGTGCACTTTTTAAATTCTTTTCCATCCAAATGTTGAGATGCTTTTTAGAAAAATGGGCTTGAAGGTTACAGTAGAAATTAAAAACCATCGAAAACTAAAATATATATATATGATAGTCATCTAAAATGAATTTGAATCTACCTTTGAACACTTATATTATAAGACTGGAGTCACTTTAAATTTATATACATTGAAAAGATTAACACTCATATGTACCACACATGGTCAAGACTTTCAGTTGGACTTACTGACAGTTAAAAATGTATTTCTGTTTTTCATTAATTGAGTCAGAATAAGAGTCTACTTTACCGACTGTACCTTACTGCACGGTCCAATTCCTAAAGTATTCATACAAAATACGTTTTTAACTGTTAGTAAATCCGACTGAGAGTCCTGGCCATATGTGGTCCCATATGGGTTTAAGAGCTAAATTCAAGAACGCAATATATTAGCAAGTATTGCATATTACATTACAAACTTTATGAAGGAACAAACAATGAAAACTAATTTTTTTTTAGAGAATTTACAAAAGTACAAATGTAGTCTGTCGAGCAAACTTTTAGATCTGATATGCACCTCCAAATTTGGAAAAAATTTCACCTATTTTTCTAGCATGTGAAGAAATATAGTAATTATTATTAAATTATTAAATTTTTTAAATCTTTCTTGTTTTTGATGCCTAACAAAAATATGAAACCTGTATACTGTTTCAATATCTCTTTAAGGCTGGTTCACATTATGCTAGTATTTTAGTCCAGTATTTAGTAATAGTAAAGTCGAATAATTTTTTAGTTGACTCTTCCTCACTAAATTCATCCTGAGTTGCTCACTGATATACTGTGTTTGAGCATTTCTCTCACAAAAACATTTAGTAGAGAGTAAATCACTTGAAACTATTAAAACATACCATAATGTGAACCAGCCTTTAGAGATAGACAAATTTATCTTGACATTTAATATTTCATGGGAGAACTAAGAAAGTCCTTTTTTATTTTATAAAACTCTTCTCCTATAAAGTATCGAATTTCAAGATATGTTTGTCTGCCTCTAAGGGGACGAATAGTAGCAACATGTTGATATTACAATGTTTACATTTTCATCCTTCCCAAGTTAATAACTTTGTTTTTTGTTGTGACAGTTATATTTTAGTTATACCTTTGTTTTGTTACTTTCAAAATTAATTTTTTGTTCATCAATAATTTTTTTACAATACGGTAGTTGACTCATTCTAAATTTTGATATTTTTTGTAGAATATTGTGAAATATAAGTTAATAAAAACCAGTCTTGAAAAAAATTAAAAAATTTATTGAAAAATAAGCCAGTTATAGGCTTCTAAATTTGTGTATATCTCTGTCTCTTTTCCTCTCATAGAATATAATGTGCAATATTAAAAATGACCTCACAACACAGTATTGCCGTCCTTCTCTAAAGATTAAATTTAACCTTTTATAACTCGGTCAATTTTTAAGATTATTAAAAAAAATTTTCACTCTTCATCAGCTTGTACCTTGAAATTATGATTAATGAAATAAAAAAAATTTAGTCAATTACCCAATTGCCACTGGGTAAAAAGTCAAGAAAAGATATATAGTTTAACACAATGTACGAAGCTAATGAAAACTTTATTGTATGGTTATTACTTGGTTATATAAAATCATTTTCTTTACTTTCTATACACATATATTCTTCTATTTGTTATAAGATATAATGACAGTTCGGGTGCGGTACAGTAAAAGTATGTTTTCAATAGTTAACTTGAAAGTTGTCTTCATTTTATTAAATACTTAACCTTGTCATCTCGCTACAATTGTCATTACATCACTCCATTGAATGCTTGTAATTGTTTTTTGAATAAAAAATGAAATTTGATTTTAATGTGTCGCAAATTCTAGTGATGCTTCAATTAGCCAGTATTCCTAAAACCTAATTATTTTTGAATATTTTCTCTCTATGTGTAATCATCCCGGGGTACAGTGAATATGTTTCAAAATGGTTCAATGTACCTCGATCATTTTTTGTCAGTAAAATGCGTATCAATAGTGCGGATAAAAGAAAAGAAGCAAAATTAGGCTTTATAAAGGTCAAGTCTAAAAATGACATAGAAGTCTTTTTAGTCTTTCGTATAAAAAACAGACAAAACGTTCGACAAATAAATACTATTTTTCACAGACCATTTCAAAAATTAACAATTTAATGTAAATATTATTTTTTAATATTAACATCATTAATTTTTTTACCTTTATTTGTCATACTGCTCATACCCCATTATGTTTCACTGCACTCCATCGGTGTTTTAATCTACCCCAAACCAATAAACCGATAATAGTGTTCCTCAAATTTATCATTGTGATTTATTATATCAAAGACTAATAAATATAATTGTATAAAAACTTCGTCGCTTTAATCAGTAAATCTCTCGTCTTGGTAAGAAAAACACTTTCTTGTGTCACTTCACTGTGCCTGTTCTGACTCAACATATATCACTTACATTTTTGATATGTTAAAATTTGTATCGAGACTACGATGGGTGAGTGGAACTCGGAGGCTAAACTGGTGATGCTTTAACTTTGTATGGGACATATTAAAGCCACAATAGTACATTATTTCTGAATGGGAGTAGCCTGCGTAAGCTTTTTTACAATACTAGCAGGCATTTAATACACTAGAATAAAATCTAGAAACAATTATTAAAATAAATTCTATGATGCCATCAAATTTCATGAGTTTTTCTGGTAAAAATAGTACTCACTCTGAAGTTATCCATGGATACAGCGAGTGAGTTGAGAACCTCGGCGTCAATTTGGTCATCCTCCAGGTCGATGTAGTCCATCTTCTCACGAATCTGTTGGAGGGCTGCCTCTGAGCAGAGTGAGGCTAAATCTGCACCAACATGGCCGTGGGACTCTGCCGCTATCTAGTTTATATGAGCAAATTAGTTTATTGATTAGATTTGGTTGTTTTGTATTAACGTTGGTACTGTGTAAGGATATGCCAAATGGTGATATTATATAGGCGCATGCAACGATGTAATAATCAATAGATACAAGTCTTATACATAAACAAAAAAGTGGCTTACATATACATACTTATCACATTTTCCACACATTTTTATACAGAATATTATTTAATAATGAAATCGATAGCAAGTCAAAGAAATCAAATCTATTAAAGATATAGTTGTAATTATGACAATTGAGCTGTTCTTTTAAACCTGGAAAGCATTTTTATAGAAGACAACCGTACACTATGAACTGTCAATTCAAATTAAATGACAGATAAGTAAAAGCAAGTCAATTAGCATTCTAAAAGTGGTCCATTGGGTAGGTGGGTAGTCTCAAAAGCATCCTTTTGAGGACCACTTTTAGAGTGCTAATGACTATAATCTGTTTATATTTACTAAAATTTTAAATTGTCATATAACAAACATGAAAAATTTCATGGTATTTAGAAAACTGAAGTAGAATAAAATATTTTAGTAGTTATGAATTGTGCTCACCTGTTCTAGATCAACATCATCTGCTAGTTTCATGTTCTTAGTGTGAATGCGGAGTACCTCCAGACGGCCCGTGGCGTCTGGTATGCCGATGTCTATCTCACGATCAAAACGTCCGAATCGGCGGAGGGCAGAATCTATAGAATTTGGACGATTTGTGGCAGCCATCACAATCACGTGGGATGATTTCTTCATACCTGCGATGAGTTCGTAAAAGTGTGATATTGTAGCTCAATTCAAAGCATCTAATGATGATTTCAATAAGTACTATAAACCTTAGCTGCGGAAGGTCTAATAGCCCAGATACAATAAGGGACCATAAGTTATGCTCAGTAAGCTCTTTCAGATGGAGATATGACAAATAAATTATGCTCTTATGTATTTATTTGCGTCAAACAAGGATCAAGGATATAGGAGATAATAGTATAGGATAAGAAAGGAGTAATTTTTTTGGCCCAGCTATATATAAATCAAATATACCTTATAAAAGGCTTCAATATATGAGCAACACCTGTAAAAAAATTATAGTAAATTCGAAGTTGAATCATATTAAAAAGTAAGTTAAACATTTCTGTCCATACTGTAGTCGTATGTTGATCAACGAAAAACGTTGGCACTTCATCGTGTGCATTTTCCTTCACAATGTTTCCACAAATAACTATTCTAAATTGTTATCAACTCGATAGTTAACAACTATACTGTAAAAATGGAAATATGTACCCACAAAGTTTCCACAGTTATTATGTTGCTTTACGTTAGTTTGTGATTGAACAAGTTTGAAACAACTTGTCAGACAGAGCAATATATCAATAGCTGAATTGTGTTACGCATTTCAGAATGCACCATTTGACTGGGATTATTTCCTACATTGTCTGTGACTGTCTTTAAGATAGACAGTTTAGAGTGCTTCTCTGTGCTACTGACAACTCAAAAACTTTTGGTCTTTCACTAAAATGGAAGCTACAATGTCTGCATATATGCGCCAACTCGTGAGCAATTAGATTTCTCAAAGATTATATTTGATATTTGTAGTGAAATTTTATGTATATAATAAAGTATTCTGAATTCATAATTGTTCCTTCATTTATCATGGTGTTTATAACCTAATTTGGGAAAAAATGACTCTCCAAAATTGAAGAATATTTTCTTGCTTTCACATATGTTTCCAAAGTTGGCCACACATGATTGTAGAGCAGTTATCTAACAAAGATATAATGTTTGACACTTCTTTTTAACAACTTGGACAAATCACTTGACAAGTCCTTTAAGGCAAAGTCATTTTTTCTTTATTACATTATATTGAATTGCATGAAATCTTTTATATAGCAGTACTTTCCTTAATAAATGTTTAAAACAGTAACAAGCGATTAAGTATTTTGTATTAATAAAATCATATTTTTTTCAATAGCGTAAACTGCATTTCTATGTTGAATTTCTCAACATTCCAGTTAGACAAATGAAAAAAGTAAATAATTTTATTGTAATATTCAAAGCGTGATGTGCAAAATAGCCTTTACCCATATATATTACAATTTGTGGTGGGTCTGCTCTCAATAGCGGAAAAATTTACTCCTTCATAATGAAAAATAAGTAATCTCATATTTTCAACTTATACTTCTATAAAAATGATGAGAGTGAAATTTTACAAATGCAATAAAAATTTCACACCATGAAGTAAAGTTAAGTAAAGAATCTATGTGAAATCGACAACATGAAGTTGTTCACTAAACATATATTTAAAGTTTATTTGACTGATGAGTGCTCCACCATTTTATTTTTCTCCTGGCTTTCTATTAGAGATGTGTAACTCATGAGTGACAGATATAAAAGATATAGCTCACATGTTACGATCATATCTATCACTCGCTCACTTGAAGTCAAAATGTATCAGTATATCACTAGCTCGGGAGTGATTGGCGTCTTTTTTGTTTTACCAAATCAATCATTTCACTCACTCGTCGCATCGTGAAAATATATATAAAAGTATATGTTCTGACGTTACATGAAAGAGAACAAAATCGATCGAACTGTTTAGTCAAATATGCAACTAGATCTATGATGACGAATGTAGCTACTCGCGATCGAATGTGAACACTGTGATAAAGTATACTTTAGTTCTCTCAAAAAATTGGCGTAAACACTTTTTTGTTTTATTTCAAAATTATAATTTATAATTGTATAAATACGCCAATCTATTCCAATTTATTTATTATCATTAAAGTTATTTTATGTATAATTTGAATCTAGGTTGACAGTCCTAAATCCGAAACTTGCAAAGTATTAAGCAAACTGGAAACTCATGTAGAATTTGTTTTCATTTTCAAACAATAGTGCGTAATGTTCAGTTATTTCTATTTATCACCATGTTGTATGACCATTGTTAAACGTATGCGTAATAAATAATTTCGGTAATAACTCGGGCTACCTCTTTCCAATCCAATGATATTTATCACTCTTTTCTTTTCACTGATACATTTTGTGCACCTCTACTTTCTATCGTAAGCCGCTAGACTGTTCCTAGGTGTAATCTGCTAGACTGTTTCCAATTTATTTGCATTATAAATTATTACTTTAATGAAGTTGCTCACTAAATATATATATATATATATATATATATATATATATATATATATATATATATATATACCTAGTGAACCACTCATCTGTCAAATAAATTTTATATTTTAAAATTTAATTATTTGAGTGCTAAACAAAGTTATTTTTCAAACTTCGAGACAAATGGAAGCATACAAGAAAAAAGAACTATATAAGAAGATATTATCTTAAAACAAGTGTTTTTAAACTTTTCAATGCATATATAGTAAATGAAACATGGTGAACAAGATCACAAGAATCTTGCAAAAAACAAGTTCATGGGTTAAGTATATGCAAGATACATGTGTGATTGATTGGGAAAGGTCAACCGTGTACTAAATCCTACACTCTCATCCATGACATAGCAAAAAATCACTGCCGATACACGACTAACAGGATCCGAAACACGACTATAACTCATCACAAAGTATTTTTCAAAGGTTTTTAATGATATATCTGAGTTAATATGTTAAGTTGGAAGTGGAAACATGAGATTTGTGTAATTGTAGTAGTGTAATCAATTTTATATAGACATTTTTTCATTTCAAGCTAATGAAACAAAATTGATACAATAGTTATAAAACAGTATTGAATACAAATATCCCCTATTGTTTACATGCACTAGAATAAATATCGTTATTTCAATTGTTGAATTCTATAAACAATTTTGTCCAAAAAGTTCTTCAAGTGTATAATTTTCGGGGATAAACTTATTGCAGTTATTAAACAGAAGTCTTTAAAGAAAATTTTTGTATTAATTACAAATATTGTCGTTTCTTTTTTTATTAATGCTGTGTATAAATGCGCTAACATATTATATAAGAGCAAGTGTATAATTTTCGGGGATAAACTTATTGTAGTTATTAAACAGAAGTCTTTAAAGAAAATTTTTAAAGAAGTCAGAAAAATTAGGATTTCTTTTGTGTGTATAGTCCTGGTAAGTACTACTAAAAGTACACAGCGCTTTCGTGTATCATTAAAATGATTACAGTGCCATTTTGTATGCATCACCAGTGCCAGATGTTTCTCACTTCTTGGAAACTGCCACTACTCAAGGTGAGATAGTAAAGTGGAAAAACTTTTCATTTCATTTGAATTTGAAACCATTGGGAAAATGCATTATATATAACCCAAATCGAAGCCAAATGTTTTCTTTCTAAGGGATATAAATATTGGTATAGAAGATCACGATTATACAAACGAAGCTGAAGGGGGAACTTACCATCCATGAGTGTCAGCAACTGCGATACGATCCTGCGCTCCACCTCACCGTGGGTCTTCTCACGTTTCGGGGCGATGGCGTCAATCTCGTCGATGAAGATGATAGCTGGTGAGTTCTTGTCGGCCTCCTCAAACGCTTTGCGCAGATTCGACTCTGACTCCCCTGCCAGTTTAGACATGATTTCTGGGCCGTTGATTAGGAAGAAGAACGCTCCTGTAGAAAAATGTAATAAATTTTTCAAACATATCTTTAGTGAAATGTTTTCAAAAATTTTAATATATTATCTTTCTATGGTGAATCACATCATTGTAATAGATGATACCTTAAGCCTTTGGTTCCGAAAAGCATGATTCTATGTATATGTGAAATATACCAGAAACACAGTCATGCTTTCCTCAATAAAATGCAAAAACAAACTTTTTGCACAATCAAAATAATTACTGGAGGTCAGATTTGTATTCATATTTATCAAACTGTACCACAAATTACTGTACATAGTTCACCAACAAGCATTTAAAGGAAAATCTACAGAGTTTCTATGGTGAAAATGCTTTTAGCCTCGTTTTTGTTGTTCAGGTTAAGTTTTGGGTTTTTTTTGTTCACCTTGAGTTTTAGCACTAATGTAAAAAATTTCAATTTAAAAAAGCATAGATTTTGAGTAAAAAATAAAATCAAAATTTTGAATTTGTTTTCTATTTTCAAGTCGCATAATATTTATATGACATATGAAGATCCATTCCACAAATTATTAGGAAAAAAAATTGTTGAATATATTTGGCGCTAATTTTGTAGAAATTCATTATTTACAAATAATGAAACTATGTGATGTAGTATTATTTCTACTTTATTCTTTATCACAAACTAGGTTTCGTTTTATGACAACACCTTCAGATGGGCAATTGGCAAAGATCTTGGTTGTGGTGTGTCTTGTTGAACAACTATCAAATTTAATTAAAAAAATATCTCTATATATTATTTCTCAAAGGTGTTTTTGTCATTACACTATAGATCTTTTAATACTTGATCAAAACTAATGATTGAGCTATCATTTTGAAATTATTTATGTTTTGTGACTTATGAATCATTCGCGGGGCCAGCTAGTTTTCTTATATTCTTAAGTTTATATTAGTTAAGTTTTATAAACAATATATTATGTTTTCCAAAAGAAAACTTCAAAACTCATTTAGATACAAATAGTTTCTTGCACCACTGCAAAAACCTACAAAAACTGCTGGGTTCTTTGCCTAAATATAGAAAGAATGTCTGGTACTCAGAAGGTTAAGATCCTGTTTATCAAATTTTGCACAATTTTTATTTTATTAAAAAACTTCTTAATCTACATAATGTAGACAGTATGCTGTCTAAAGTCATAGATAGAGATCTAGCACCTCTATCTGTAACGTCTTAGTTACTTCATACTTACGTGCAGATGTACATTGATCTGTGAATATAATTATAATTACTTCGTAGATCAATAAAAATCTATAAACATTATCACTGCCTAATTTCAGAAAAAAACCTCAACTCAATTTACATTGTACGTAACATCAGTGATCATGCCATTCAATTACTTGTGCAATCCAGCGAACTGTTTTTTTTATGCGAGTCAATTTAATTTATAAAGAAATTAAAGTTCATATTTTGCATGAAATCATAATTATATACCCGATGTAAATAGCACCAATTACCACTGTGGCAACATGTAAGGTATTGTCAAATGTCGGGGCTCATCATCAGATGAATTGTCATTTAACTGTTGGGAAAAACATAAAAAAAAGTAGCGTTCATTCTTAGGTCCAAAAAATCAATAACAGTTTAAATCACAAATGGAGTTTAAATGATAGTTTAGTTACAATTTAACTTCATGGCAAGTGTGCATCTAGATTATTTTTACTGGCAGGACTGTGTTGTTTAAAATTAATCGCGGCAATATGACTGCCCAGATATCGGCTGTTTAAATTTCTCTCATTCTACCGAACTCTCATTGATTCAATTATTTGTAAATTATTTCAGTGGTTGTTTAAAAAATTCTTTACTACATTAATAGGTTATAATATTTATAGTTATATTATTATTAAGTAGGTTTACATTATTAGCTAGTCTAAACAAAATGGGAAACATGGGTGGCGATTCTGTTGAATGAATTGATTATTGTCGAATGGTCTTCTTAACAATCATTTCCAACACCTGTACATCGTTGATACCATGGCTTGCTGTTACCATAGATGGAACATTAAAGTCTTCATATAGTCTCGTATATTTTACTTCCCTGTTAAATCGTAATACCGAGCTGTGCTGTTAGCATGCAAAAATATAGGAAAACCCGTCCACTTCTTTCTGTAACATTCTTTTGTATAATTATGTAAGAGATAGAAAATTTAAGTTCACTAAGAAGGTTAATTTATGTCAAATTGACACATCACTTTGGTGAGATGATCCAGATTACAGATTTATCGAAATATATTTTTATCCACTTATGAAGTACTCAAATGCATTAAGTGTCATATATTCATGGTTATTTGTTTATTTTTATTTATTTTGCAAGTGTCAAAACAAGAAAATTAAATCCACTGACCTGTCTCATTAGCCACAGCCCTGGCAATCAGTGTTTTTCCAGTACCGGGCGGGCCATACATCAAGATACCGCGAGGGGGTTTCACGCCAATAGCCTTAAACAAAGAGGGATGACGCAGGGGCAATTCCACCATCTCCTTGATCTGTGCCAATTGCTTGCGGCAGCCACCAATGTCATCATAACCAACTGCATTTAGTGCTTCCTCCTCTTCCTATAAGGTGAGAAAGAACAGTTTGAACATTGGCTGTGGTGATTAGTGAGATACGCAGAGTGGTTTATGAAAACTGAAAGAAGGAATTTATAAATAGTGAAGAATTTCTTTGAATCATATTGTATTTAAAGTTAGTTACTGTATATTGAAAACGGGATTACAAAGATGCACAAGTGGTAAGAGAGAATGACGCTGATAAATCTATAGTTACCTTGTGAATTACTCACATTACATAATTTATGTTTATACCGGTGATAGAAATCGACCTATATTTAATATGCAATGGAAATTTTTCTCACATCCAAATTTAAAAAAAAAAGTGAAAACATTATCAACCATGTTGATCTTTATTTAACACTAAAAAACGCATGATAATTTTATAAATGTAAACCCTTGTTTAAGGAGTGTACAGATGAAGTGGCCACATTTAGCATCAGCTGACTGATTGACAGTTGATATATTAAGCCAGACATACACCATCCAATTTTTAAATATATATATAAATATATAACTAAGTTGTATTTTTGCAGTATAAACTACTATAAACTAAAAAATGGTTACATTTTTCAGTAAAAATTTGACATTTAAGTAGAATGCAATAAAATTTGAAAAAAAAATAAGCGTGAAAAGAAATAGTAGGACAGATGAATGGACAATTTTATAGAATATATGAAAACAACATTACAAATGAAGAAAATTAGAGTGTGTGCATTTATATATATATACACACACAATCATATATATCAATATATTAATATGTGAAGAGAAAACTATGTACTCCTTTTTAGCATATTGCGGACACAGAGGAGTGTGAGATTTGACAGTTAGTTAAAAGTTTATATAGTTTTTTTTTCAACAGTTACTAACATTAAATTTTAAATTTCAAAGATATTACTTGCTACTAAGATTAAATTTTAAATTTCAAAGAATTAAGGCAAACAACACACGCTAATGACGTATTTGTATACGCTCTCAACTGATATAATACAACAAAGTTTGAAAAAATTGTAGGCAATAATTATAGAGGTACACTCTCTGTATAAAACCACAATAAGGTTCAACCTTAAAAATTTAATAAATTACGGTTGAATTTCGATCACTGGGCGATCACTAGTATGTATTAGTACTGGTTGCTTTGCCCAATTTTCAAGTGCACATCTAAAAATTAATAATATGTGCTAGATCTTAAGAGTGTGCAAATTTGAAAAGTAGGTTTTTATTTAGTTTGCTCATTTTTATTTTTATGGTAATAATAACCTCATTTAATAAAATAGATAATATGGATATACTTGATATTGTGGTAATTAAATCGTAAAGTCTTCGCTGTTTAGCAAGAAGTACCAACGGTTTCAAGAATGTAAGAGATCCGTTTAAATTGGGTGAAACATTTTTAAATACAAATACAAGTTCAGTAAAATTTATACAAAATGCATAATGAATTCCGTTAAAGATGACTTTTTACAAGATAATCGTAATGAAGTCATAATTTTTGATTTACGAACGTTGGCCATCTTATGAACCGACAGACCTGTTGATTTTTCTTATTGCTTTATTTAATTTTAAACCGAAATCAAGTTTATAGATAAAATTATTATATTTTATTTATGCATTCTGTTTATCCGTAAAAATTCATCGCCAAGCATTGTTATTTTGTAGAATGTATTGCATGCATTTTGGAGATTCGAGATGATTTTATTGACATTCATGGATCAATCAATAAATTATAACAAATATTAGTCGCAGAGTAGCAGTCGCTATGGCTAGATGATCAAGATCATTTATAAAAATGCCCCAATCAAGCGGCAAGCAACATAAAGTAATACAAGGATTTCGAGTAATAGGTAGTTCTCAAAATGTAATTAGAGCAATCGAATGCAACCCTATGTGGGTTGCTTTCGACTGCTCTAATTGAAATTGATAAAAAATTGTCTGGCGCTTACGTCATCATAGCTTCATACGAATCGTAAAGGATGCTATTCTCTGAACGTGCAGATAAGTGATAATATTAAATAATTGAAATTAACTGAAACACTAACTACATGTTAATGTTAAGTAATTCTGGTATTTAATATGACCTATTCTGTTTTCCAATATAATCACAGCTTATTTCATACCATATTTTTTTACATATATTTTTATTTTTTTATCCATCTATTAAACATATTTGATATTATATTAGTTTTTATTATTTTTTAAATTAGTGCAGAAATTAACTTATTAAGCTATACTCTTCCCAATTCTATTCCCTAATAAACTAACAGACAAGTGTCCGGAGCATTTATTACTTATTTTACTATTTTAGGTATTGTGTGAAGCCTCATTTCACATAAAAGACATTGTGGTTCATTGAAGAGATAGCACTTATAACAGCAGGATACGGCAAACAGTTGAGGAACAAAGATTTTATAACTTTAAAACTACACATATAATAAAAAGTTCCGCTGATGCAATGTCTATGTCAACAGTCAAAGTGTAGCCGATGAAAAAAATATTTGCAAAATTATTCTTCGCGCAATGCTGATTATTTCAACAGATTTTTTTATGTAATTAAATCTCCAATTTTTTAATAACATACAAATATTTACATTTTTGTTAACATATTAAATACATTTTTATGTTCACAAATAATTTTTTTTTCTGGTAATATAATTTTGCCTGTCATTTGTTTAAAAATTTTTTAGATTCGAATGGTATTACTATATACAATTTATCAGTTTAGATAGGGATTATTACTAACAATTTTAAATACTGCTTATACTGTTATTCACTGAACAGCTATACGGGTGTATAACGACTGTATACTCACTTGTTATTAGTAAGAATGTAATGATACAATTATCAAGGCAAGTTTCTCATAATTTACCTTATTTATAAAGAGGTAAGGGGAATTAATGAAATTCATCATTATTGATTTCCTTAATACTGACTTAAATTAAGTGATATGACAAGTTAAATTGAGCAGCTTTCAAATGTTTACCAACGTCATTGCCTCTCCTACTACTTGTGTAAGTTTGCAGTCAATTTCATCTTCTACAATTTTGTGACATTTGTGTACTTTTTATTATGAAAAGTGCAACAAAGTAGACAAAACATGAGGCACATCAGAGTTAATCCATAATAAATTCTTTTTTATGTAATATTACTCTGTAGTGTAGGTTTGAGAATGTTAATCATATAATGGAAAAAAATATATATAATTTTTTGCGCATACTAGTGCAGAGTCATTTCAAACAGAAGTGTCTCAGCATCTAGTCATGGCCTGCAATAACAATACAAATATGATTCATTACATATGAAAGAAATAGAAAATTAAAGTGCCTTCTCTGTTCAACTTTTATTAAGTATGAAGTTACTATTAAAATATATGTTTGTTAATGTGATATTGGTTTACGAAGAAAAAAAATTGCTAAATGGAAATTAGTTAAAAACGTGTAGTTACATATAACCGAACAATCCTAGTATATCAAATGTTGAACATAATTTTTTGTTACTTTTTTATGACAAAATGTTCCTTTTATTAAAAAAAAATGTTTAATTGAAACTGGCATTTAACTACATTTACAACAACTTTTTGTATAATGCTTTCAAACCCACTGCTAAAAATTTGAAGTTGAATTGTGTTTATGTATGAATCAAATGTCTTATACATCATTGTAGTTAGATAAAGAATTTTAATGGTTGATACACTAAATGTTATAGTTTCTATATATTGTTATAAGATTTATTTATCAAAATAATTGGTAATTAAAGATTGAAATCTCCATAACAAATATTTATATTAATTTAAACTAGTTTCCTCCTAACATTGTCATATAATCCTTACCTCTCTTTTAATAGCATCTCCCTCGCAATGGATGATGGTATCAGGTGCTACGATGCAGTATGGTGAAGGATCCATCTCCACAACCTTGAACTCAACAGCACGCATGCCTCCACGCACTATGAACGTATCGTCACGATGGATCGGCCGGTATGCCTCAATGAAGTACGGCTTCACATAAACTTCGTACAGGTTCCTTAGAACAAGTGTGACCATTGTAGTTTTAATGATACTCAAGTATACCTACTTGTCTATATTAACGGTATAATGTTCATTGACTACAATAGATAATTCTTTATGGCTTTAAGATTACAGGTAATTGTGATGGTTGAGAAATATTGAAAGTAGAATATAATTGCATATTATCAAGTGCATATATATTTGATTTTTTTATATGAGTATTAAAGATTTTTATATAAATGAATCTTATTTTTTATAATAATCCCATTATATGAATATTAACAAAGTCTTTATAAAAATGTAAATAAATTTTACTGACTACTACTACTAACTTCAATTTTATTATTTTCTTGGAGATTTGTAATTATTCCCAAAAACAAACAATTCCAAAATCGCTTAATATTTTAACATCATCACTACCTCAATAGTTTTAAATAAAAAAAGTCTAAAAATAGTATTTAATTATTTCATATTTGACATTTACATCATCTGAAGAAGTTAGATTTAAATTTTTCTTTCATTCCTTCAGTTTACATAGAATGTAAATGTCATAAACATCTTAGCATTCCTATATTGTGAAGCCTTTTTCACATTCCTAAAGAATAAGATCACTTATCATGCTGTTTTTTTCACAAACATTTGTAAGTGTAAGATTCATTGTAATAGAGAAATGTTATACGCAAACCTTTAATTATACCTCTTTCTTCCTTATTGCTTTCTTTCAAAATTTGTTTATGCCTCAATAATTTCATTTATCATAATATATATTTGAAGTGTATATTTATTTCAACTATTATCACAGGCAGTTTGTTGATAATTCCTTTGTGTTCATACAGTTGTAAACAGACATTAAACAAGCTTGTTTCTGATTTTTTAAAATATGATCATAATAATAAATACAATATTTAATAAAAACCTACCCTGTAAGTCCTTCGATAGAGTCATCAATGGGTAGAATATGTATACGCTTTGCATACTTCACATCCAGACATGGTGCAATGGCCACAACATCACTAAGCCGCACGCGCAAGTTATTGCGGACGACACGGTTCATGCGAATCTTCTCATCGGGACACTTGTCATCCGAGAGCACAATACATACTGTCTCCTTGCGCCGTTTTCCCTTCAGGAGCACAGTGTCACCACGGAACAGCTGCAGCTGTTCCATTTTCGCCTGCACATTTCCATTGGTGATGTCAAGAATTGTGAATATGAAGTGTGACGATATAGGAAATTTCAAATAATTGCATTACTATTATTAATACATTTAGCTTGCAGATGTATAATTGTCAAATGTTAAACATTTTAAAAGTTCATTCAAAATAATTATTGAAAAATCAATATTGTATAAAAAAAAGAATAATATTGAAATGAGTTAAAAAATATTTCTATACTCTATTAGTAAATAGAGTAAAAGTAAAAAAAAACATATTAATATTGCTTTTCCAGTTTTATTTGTGTGTCTACTGTATCTTTATTTGTGTTTCTGCAAGCGACATTGAAGATTACCATGGTCTTGCATATAAATATCTAACACATTTAATGACATTGCAGTTTAAATAGGACATTTGTCGCAATCACAGTAAAGTTCAAGGAAAATAAGTTATTTTATGTCTACAAAGTCAGTATTAGAAGCTGGAAGTTACATACCACCTATTTAATCTTAAAATTCTTGTGATAAGTCTAAAGGACACATTTACAATTGATGACTAATATCCGACATGGAATACTTAAATTAGCCTTTAATGTCTGACATAAATTGCATACTTAGCTTACTAATGCTAGGGAAGGAACACAGAAGGGCAAAATAAAAGACAACTTATATTTATTTATGTTCAATAAATTTTAAATGTTGATTTACATCTCAAAAATAATATTTTCAAACACTAGAGTAATGAGATTCTATGATAAATACGTGCATATAACTTACACTTTTTTGGCTAATTTCAATACTGTCATTTCAATTATTTTTTTCCAATTGATTTTCTTTCCACATGTGTGCATTTATGCGCAGTTATATTGCCTCAAAAACAAAAAGCCATCTTCTGTTGTAAGTTCATTACAATTGATAGCATGCTTGTATATAATTGTAGAATGGGGGGAAATATTTAACCCTTTATAAATTTTAATGAGGTGATGGAAAATAAATTTTAAAAATCATAACAAAATTTTTTTTTGGGAAATGCTATCGAAGAAAATTAGATTTACTTTCTATTGAGTTAAAAGATTAGCCAACGTTATTTCCATTGTGTTTTGGAAAGTGGAATCTACATAAAAGCAATAATTTCTTTTCAAACATAAAAACTCATAACCATAGATGGACACATTTCTTATTGTTAATCAATGTTGATATAATAAATTGTGGTGTGTTGTTTAGCAGCTTGTGGGTTGCACAATGAGCTGTCATTTGATCTTAATGAGAGGTGTCCACTAAGTTAAATGCAAATCATTCATTTTATTGAACTTCTCTCAGTACTCAGTTAAATTTAAGTGTTATACAACATATTAATATATAATAATACTATGACTATTAATATGTAATAATCAATCATTTCAAATTCGAAAGTCAGCAGTTTAAATACTTGAGAAATATACATTAAACAGTTACTAGCAAATAACTGTAATAATTTATATACATATAATCAAAATAAATATAAGAGTACAATTTGACCTAATTAAAAAGATATCGTTACGTTATACGGTAACTTTGTTATTTGTCGTATTAGATTTAAGCCATGTTACTAAAATGGAAAAATCGCACTAAGCAAAATTTTATACCGTTAACATCGGCACAATCTGTATAACCTTTGTCATCACACAATGGTTCTAAATATTTCGTTATTATATATACAAACCTGCGAAAGGGCAACCACTGAATTATCATCACTGACAGCTTCTTCCACAATTAAACGATTTGGCCGGTCCTTGCGACGTAGGATCGCGGTAGATAAATCATCAGGGCTGGGGGGAAAAAACCGAAATGTAATTTCATTTGAAGGAACAGTCTTTAATAACTTGATTTTAGATGATATATTGCTGTGCAAATATATTAAGTTGTTATTTGTTTCGTAAAGATACGTAATAAAATGAAAGGAAGTTACAAAAATTCAACATTTTTTACAATAACCACAACGTTAGTGGACATGATGACAAGCCAGTTTTCAAAAGATTGTTTTCTTGGTTTATAATGAAGATTTGCTTGTTTAATTATAACATATAAATAAATAAATAATTAATGTACATTTACGATATTTACCTTTTTCCTTCTGCCATATTTTTCACTAAATTTAAAGCTATTTATTTGAAGAACTGAATGTATATGAAAAGCCGAACCGAACGCTAGCACTATGTCTTCTCTCCTTCTCACATCTACCGTGACGTTGCCGTATTTCATTTGTTCGCCACTTCAAATTATAAAAGTTGCCTGCATTGAAAATTTCAGAACGTAATAGAAAAAGTAAATTACAGATATTTGTGCTCTTAATACCTAGCTAGTTACCTATATTTTTTCGGAGAAATAATAATATCTTGTGTTGTTTGCTCAGATACTTGTATTATTTGTAATTTTGGTGTCATTATATCTGATACGAATAACTAGGTAAGTCTGTTTAGAAACGAAATGAACTAAACGGGCAGGAATGGAATTGAATAAGTTCAAGTTTATATCTATATGCATACAAAATTATAAAACTTTAGGTATCACTAATTATAAACAAATGTTCAGAATGGGTGTAATTTTATACATTTAAGAAGGGTTTATTTCCAAATTAATACATTTTCAATAAGTATAATTAAAGTCTCTCTATTATTGATTTATGAATATTTAAATAAGTATGTAGAGTGCAACACGAAATGTATGAGGGAAAACAATTAGTGTATTAATCCTCATAATATTTAAGTATTAAATTGTAATGATTTTTTTTAAATCATAGCTCTGAAATATATTCTGCGTGTTGAATAAATATTAAATTTAATTGCAATGAATGAGGATACAATATGAAAGATTTCCTAAAATAAAATTTACAATGAATAAGATAAAATTAATGAGATTTAATTTTGTAAAATTGGTGCAATTCCAATCGTTTAAGATATGCCTTGCTGAAAAAAATTTATTAGAATAATATAATCATAAATGTAATGAAAGCATATTTTTCTTCGCCAATAACAAAAATGTCAATACTAATTTAGAAAGGTTCTAAATTAGTATTGACATCTTCTTTTAAGAAAGGTTCTAATTTGAAAATGTTTCTATAACATGGAATAAGTTATAAACAGAGTTCCCATTCCGTATTGCTTAATTTGGCAATTACGCAATTGTGGACTGATTTTGAACTTTTTACAAATTCAAAACCCAAAGAAAAAATTGTTTTATTGCCGTAGTACCTGTACCTTGATTTAAAAAATAAAAATAACGTATTGGTTGATACCGATTTACTGATATTACATTACTTAAAATGCATAAAATTACCAACCAACCCATTATAGGTTGCAATGTAACATTTTCGAAAATAGCGGGCAGCGATGCCTGCTGTACTAAACTAGTTGCATTGAGATAATTCCCTGTATTTATTTTAATTTTTTCTCTGATACTTCACGCACGATACGACGAATGTTGAACGAGAATTAATCCTTTCAAATAATGAATAGAATTCAACATTGTCTACTGAACTAACTTTAAAGAACTCCCGCAAATTACGAAGCAATGCGGGTAAATCCATTCGGGGAAGATCGTGAGTACTGGTTTATAAATTCAAAGAAAGTTTTAATCAATGCTCTATTCGTCAGTCATCTAATTCACATTGATTCAATCAACCTATTCCAATCCAATTAAAATGTTTCTTTTAGTGTGTGATGTGATTGCGAAATTATAAATAAATTACAAATTGGTGGGCTGCATATTCGACTCTTCGTTTGGATCATAAACTAATACATAATACAACCGTTGTTACTTTATACAGCAACTCACCGTGTATACTTTATGCAGCAATTTCATAAGTACCTACAAACTATACAAATTAATAAATGTATACCCGTAGAAGTTACATTTGTTTGAGTGCAGTAATAAAATCAAGTGAAATAGATACACTTTTTTGTCACTTTGAATTAAATAAGTTTTGAGAATGATGTAAAAATAGCTATATCATAAGGTAGATTTCGATAAAACAAGCTAAAGTTTTATTAATAAATTATTAAATTAAATTGAATTTCATAATCAATATCTGTGGTTATTTAATATAATTAATCAAATAATTGCAAAGCTTTCAATGAAAATTTAATACTTCTTTCATTATTTTTTCAGGTAATTAAAAAAAACCGTATATAAGGAGGTTTTAAACAAATCTTCGATTTGGGATTATTTCTTGAGAGAAGATAACGGACAAAGTGTCGAATGAAACATTACAAAAAAGACATTTCATTCAACTGGAACTTTACATACCCACATGCGTGCTAAGCATATTGCAGAAATGCCTGAGTAAGACTCCGAAAGAGCCTTTACTTCAACTCCTGCTAAAAATGTTTAGGATCAAGTCATAAATATTAGGAATGAACGTTCAACGAGGAAAACCAAACTTACGGATTAATATTCAAGCGTGTGTGGGCAAGACGATAGATGAAATTCCATTTCAAAAATTTTATACTTCGGAAGACCTAAGTTATCTATTTAAACAGTCTGGATATGATTTAATAAATTCTTTTACAATTATAACTAAGATAGTTTTAAAAAAGAGTGATCAAACCTACAAACAAATCAATTAAACAGTTTAAAGAAATAAAATTGCAAAATCAAAAATTCACTGCTATTTTTGAGGAAGGGAGCATCTGAAAAAGAAGGTATTTAAATATGAACATTTACAATAAAAACTTAAACAAAAGCAAGTACAAAACTTTGGGATTATTGAGGATAAATTAAATATATAATTGGGTAAATTTCAATGCCAGCTGATGTAGCTACTCAACTATTAAAACAGTGTTTGAGAGAGTTTGAGCTCAATCTAGATATGATCTGTGATCTCAACTTTAGTATATGACCTGTGATCTCAACGACATAATTGCTTTCACTACAGAGTCTGTGAAATGATTAATATGGGTAAGAATTTTGACGGCCAGCATCGACTGTGTTATGCTGATGGAATACAACTTGTGGTGATTTATGTATTGCATAAAATGCAGAAAATTCAGGTCTGCAATCTGAACCTGAACTCGAAGATACTGATGCTGAAGAAGAAAATAAAGGAATTGATGACGGATTTTTTTTATCTGTAAATGAACCTCGATTTCCAAAGCCAGACTTTTTACATGAAGATATTATTAAAAAAGTAAGAGGAGTGGTTAAATCCTTCCATAAATCGGCCTTCAAAAATGACCTATTAGAAAAATACACTTTAGGATAGTACGATAGAAACCTAGATCAGATATTAGACTGTAAAACGAGATGCAATAGCTTGTTAGATATGGTTGGCCGATTTTTTAGAATGAAAAATGCAATATTAGATTTAAAATACAATTTGAAATTTACAGATAAAGAAATTAAAGACCTTTATAACATTCATCGTAGTTTAGATGTAATAAAAACAACAGTGATGTCTTTGTGTGGCTGTGATTCAAATTTATTAAAACCGTTACATATGGTTTATGATTAATAAATGAGATCCTCAATCAAAGGAATTCAGTTAACAACTTTCTTCATCTCTCAGAAAGAGAATAAAATAGAGCTTCATTTTTATTTTTGTTAAATAAGACTTCCCTCGCAAATCTTGGTAACGTCCTTGGTATGTCAATGTTCATTCTTTGTACTGCAGTCAGAAGTTTATAATAATTGGCATGAAATCTATACTAATTTAATAAAAAAGTAAGTTTGTGAGTTTGGTGAAAATGACCCATTCGATTTTAAAAATTACTTTGGTGGATAGGTAACAACCTATGTTTTAATATAGACTACATTTTATATATCGTTTTTTGTATTGGGGTGCTGGAAAAGGGGTTGAAAAAATGAAATTGAGAAAAAACACCTATATTTCGTAAGATGATTCTTTGAATATACACGAACTTTCTTCATCCCTCAGAAAGAGAATAAAACAGAGCTTCATTTTTATTTCGTTAAATCAGATCTCCCTCGTAAATCTTGGTAACGCCCTTGGTATTTCAATGTTCATTCTCTGTACTGCAGCCAGAAGTCTATAACAATTAACATGAAATCTATACTAATTTAATAAAAAAATAAGTTTGTTACTTACAGGCAATGCCGAAAACGATCCATCTGATTTTAAAAATTACATTGGTGGCAGGTAACAACCTGTGTTTTAATATAGACTACATTTTATATACCGTTTTTTATATTGGGGTGCTTGAAAAGGGGTTGAAAAAATGAAATTGAGAGAAAAACACTTATATTCCGTAAAAAGATTCTTTGAACATACACGAACTTGCTTCATCTCTCAGAAAGAGAATAAAATAGAGCTTCATTTTTATTTTGTAAGAAGGTTCTTTGAATACACGTCGTAGTAAATAGAAGTTTGCTCAGTAATTGTGTCTTGAAAAAAGCAGCTCTTTGCTACGTAAACTAAATACTCCTCTGGTTATGTCATTTCTTGCTTGTCTGCTCTTCTCTTGTCCCCATCCGTACACTCGATCTATTTGCGTCGTGCAAGTCGCGCGCCGTCATCGATCGCAATTGTGACTACCGAGAGATTATTTTTTTTATAAGAAAAGTGTTGAATTTTATTAGTTTTTGAGTATATAATCTTTGTTCTATTATTATTTTGAGATCCTAATGTTTAATAAATTAAAGTAAAGTAAATAAGAGTTACAAACCTTTCAAATACGCAAAGCAGCACAAATGGTTATACGTTGCTACATTGTGTAACTTAATACTATATTCATATACAATTAGTGTTGTAAATAATGAAATTTCTAAGAAGTATTTTTAGCAGAAAGAAATTAAAGACATCCAGTCTAATGACGTGTCATGTCAATGTCATAGAAATTTATAGAATGATAAGTTCATAGATAGGTACTTCAGTAGCAATGCCTTTGCCACAGATAATCCAATAACTGTAACGTCACAGAACAGAGACGTATGTGACATGAGGATATGAGGTTTGTGATGTTTTGTGTTTATTGTTTATGGTTATCCTCATTCATGAAAGAACTTAATGCGGCGGTAAAAATAAAACTCATTTCCACTGGCTTATCTTTTTTATTGCTTTATTTATTAGGCAAATATATACATAGTTATTTATTAATACATTTACAGAGAAGCAATGTCTTTATCTTTCATTCTACGTATTTATAAATAAATTCATTATTGGGCTTAAAGCAAAATGTAGATACGTTTTTATTGGATGTCAAACAAGCTAGTGACAAGATAAAAATGTATAAAAATATCCATGTTATGTTTAATGATAGTGAGAATTGTACATATAGTTTATGTAGCTTCAATAGTATTTGTGAAAAGTTATTAGTATAAATAAATACTAAAAACCGGCAAATATGGTTGATAATATTCCTATAACTTTTTTAAAAGATCATATTCAATCTGGTTTACTGAAATATTGTTCTCATAGAAATGTAACACTGTTAGATTGTAAAATAGAAAGTGAAAAGTTCAAGAAGAACAGTTTTATCAGTGACTTGTATAAAATATTATTAAAATGCAAAGTGGATGACGACGAATATGAAAAGCATATATTTGTAAAGGATGTGAAATGTTTTGAGAATCCAATAGAAAATTCGCATCCTATAAGTTATTTTAAAAGTGAAATTTTTATGTATGGAACTGTTTTCCCCATCTTTGACAGTTCACAAAATTCTATAATAGATAAAATGAAATTTAATCATGTGAAATATTTATTTGGTAGTACTGAAATATTTAAAGAATTTTTGGTTTTAGATGATTTAAGTTTGAGTGGCTACATCACTGAGAGTAGGGATAGGTTTTTAGATATAAATCACATGCATGTAGCACTTGCGCAACTTGCCAGATTCCATGGTTGCTCCTTAGTTTACAGAAATAATTGTGAAGAAAATTACCTTCAATTAACGAAGAACTTAAAGGAACGTTTAATTACACCACAAGAATGGTTTGAGAGTATATTGAAAAGATCATATGAGAAGTCACAGGAAATTCTTGCGCAATCTCAGCGCGAAACCGAAAGTTTATGGGTGGATATTTTGCCCACTGTTTATCAATTGGTCAAGAGCGAAGAAGCGCAAAATTATGCTGTAATTGGTCATGGTGATTTGTGGACAGGAAATATACTTTTTCAACATGATGAGGTAGTTATAGTAATATGTTTAATTAATAAGTTTTATATTAGCACACTAAGTGCCTAGCACAGACAAGTTTTGGGTGGGGTACCTGTCTCAGGGCCAAAGCCGCGACATGGTCTGGGAAGTGTTCTATGTGATTCTATTGTTTGTAAATTTTGTGGGGCCACAGAGAAATATAATTTTTTACACTGTAATCCGTTGGTACAAGCTAAATTCATATTTATATGTTTGTTTTGAAACTTATTTATTATTTTTACAGCTGTTATTTTTTAAAATGTTTTAAAGAAAACATAAATGAATTTTACATAATTGATTGCAAATAATAATAATTAATAACAGCAAAAATATAATAAATATAGTTTAAAATCAAGATTGAAATATAATTAATTATATCCATCTTGGAGTAGGTCTCCGTGATTGAGGTCTGGGACGAATCCATTTGATTTTTCTGCAATTTAAATTGAATTGAGGCTAAAACTAAGTTATGAAAAATCAAACTCGTTTTATTAGTTTTTAAAGCAATAAGAAAAAGTAAAATTGTTTTAAATTTCTTAGAAACAAAGAAGAAATATTAATTGTATAAGTAAGATATGATGACAAAATCCAACTCAAACAAAGGTATTGTCTCATGTGTATTATATATTATTATAAATGTATGCATTAAGGAAGATAAATCTTTATTATGTAAAGATAAGTAATTGCCACTTAATAAATCATTATCTTGAGTATACTGAATTTTGATGTTCGTATTACTGAAGAAGGAGTACCCTTTTAATAACAGTCATAAATTTATAATTCTTATGTTGACAGTTCAATCTCAGATGACTTTATTCAGGTAACAAGAAAAGTTTTTACATTAACATTGCATTTTATTTATCTTGCCAATGTTTAATCAATTTCTAATATCCTATTTAATTAGTATAGTTAGGTTTTGCTTGCAATTGTTGCGTGGAATAGACTCGAACTTGTAGAATATATTACATGGCAATAATAGTGTAATTTTATTAAGTAAGTTTTAGACTTAAGACAGATTTAATAAGGGTATTGAAGTCACAAAGACTTCGGTAAATAACAATTGTTTTAATTAAACTTTATGTTTATACTCGAAATACTGAATATATGTACTGATAATAAAATTTTTAATTCTTTTGATGGATGTAATATGTGAAAGATTTTGGATGATAGGAGAAACATAATGTTAATTATTAGAAAGGTAAGAATTCTATGTAATAAACTACATTACATGTAACATATTGATTTTTAAGGTGGGCAGTATTTTGGATTGCGTGCTTGTTGATTGGCAATTAGTACGTCATCACTCACCGGTCATCGATATTTTACATCTCATATTCACATCATCGGCAGAAGAGATACGGTGTAAAGATTTGTTCTCAGGATTAATTCATTATTATCACATGGAGTTGAGACAGTATCTTAAGTGCTATGACCTGGATATTGATACCCTTTTACCGCTCAGTGTTATTTGGAAACATTTGAAGAAATTCGCTCCATTAGGAATGGCAATTGGATTAGTGGCATTACCGCTACATGCGAGATCTTCCGAAGATGTGATAGATGTTGAAGAAATGTTGTCGGGTCAACGTGATCTGTTGGAATTTAATTCTGTGTCTGCGTATAATTTTCAAACTATGATTTTATACATGTATGATATTTTAAGCTTACTTTCAAATATAAAGTAACAAGTTTTACTTATTTATTATTATATATATATAATATTTTCATAGTGTATATAATATAGTATATAGTAATATAGTATATAATATTTTCATAGTGTTAAACTTGTTTACTTGTATTTCTGTGATTTTATGAGAAATTCGTTTATTTTACATAATGTATTTTAATAATAATGAAAAGTAATGCCATTTAACATTAGTTATGTAACAAAATTTTATTGAGATTATAATTTATTTTTAATATTGTTGTGTAAAAATATTTTTAAAATTGACAGAGTGGAATAAATACGCCATCTATTTAATAACAATTGAAGCTGCAATGTTTTGCCATTTTTTATGTAACGTCCCTCAGTGTAAAACAGATGGCGCTCCTCAATTTATTAATTTCTCATATTGGTTCATTTAGATATAGTCAAATACTTCACTGAAAAACTAACTACGGTTATGACGTTGTTGATATATATTGTATAATACCAGTTTTGTGTCGAAACCGAACTTCGGTTTATATAATACCCATGATTGAAGTCGAAATCAAAACTGAAGGTATTTCATAAAGGTGGTTTTCCACCATGTGCAAAGCAAAACGATACAAAAATAGAAACATATATGCAAATATTTCAATTCCCGTCTAGTATATTTTCCGTCGATATTAGATTCTCGATGCGTTGTCATAATGATAAGGGTCGAGGCTTTGAAATGTAAGTCAACTCAATGCAACACCCATTTATGGATATCGCCGTCAGGCGAGCGAGTGAGCCAGACGACTCAAATTTTACTGCTTTGTCTCTATATATCTAGGGAAGTGTATACGTCGACAGGAAGCATTGCGTATTGATAATTTAAAGTTCGAGAGGCGGCAGGTTACAATATTGTGTCAATGGGCATTGCCAGTTTTCATCATTAGCTGACTTTACAACTACATTAATATGCCACAGTGACATTTAGCTCTTTACATACGAGGAAAATGCGGTAAAAATGGCAAGAAAGTAGTGAAAAAACAGTGAAAACGCGATGAAAAATCGGTACAAAATTTGGTTAAAATGCGTTGTATAAATAGTGAAGAAACTGTAGTTGCGGTGATTAAAGGTTAAATATGGTGGAACATCGATGAAAACGCGGTAAATACGTGGTAAAAAAACGGTGAAATTACCGTGGATAAAAGGTTAAACTATGGCGGAAGAACTGTGAAAATGCGGCGGATAATTGGTGAAAAAATGGTGAAATTACATTCATTGTGGAAAACTTATGTACTTATATTTATATGATTCTATGAGAAATTTCCTTGTTTTACATAACATATTTTAATATAAAGGAAAAGTAATGTCATACAACATTAGTTATGTAATAAAATTTTATTAATTGAGATTATAATGTATTTTTTATATTTTTATGCGTAATATTTTTAATATTATGACGGATTGGAATAAGAGCGCCATCTATTTAATAACAATTAAAGCAGCACATTTTGCATTTTTTATGGAATATCTCACAGTGTATAACAGATAGCGCTCCATAATTTATTAATTCCTCAAATTGTTACATTTAGATGTAGACACACGACTGAAAAAACTAACCAGGATTATGACGTGGTAACACGGGTAATACCAGTTTTCTCTTCTCGTTTTTTCCTATGCAATTTAATGCAATGCACACTAGGAACAAAATAAGCAAAAACTGAGTGAGGGTTTTACATTAGTAATCTGTAATGTAAAACGTGCAGACAGCCGTCACTCATAGGGCTAACCACATGGACAATTGAATAATTTGGTACATCGGTCAACAGGATCCCTCCTGAATCCCAACAGACTGTCGCCATGATTTTTCCAGCCGACTTAAACTTCTTGGGTGGTGGTGTGCCTTTTTTGTGCCACTGCATTGAGTGTTGTTTGGACTCTGATTCATAATAATGAATCCAAGTTTTGTCTCCAATAACAATTCGACTCGATAGTCCATCCTTGTTTTCACTACAGAGGTCCAAAAATGCGCGAAAAAACACTTCACGTGGCGTTGTTTTTGAGTCGGTGTGAGCATTCTCGGCACCCATCTTGCGCTGACTTTTGTCATGCCAATATTAATTTTTCAACTTGCTCAACAATTTCCGGAGTAGTCATCTCGATCGGCCGACCGGGGCGTGGGTCATCTTCAAGTGAGTCTCTACCCTGTTTAAAGAGACTATGCTACTCGTAAACTATGGTTTTACCCGGGCAAGAGTCCCCGTAAACGGATGTCATCTCTTTCACTATGGTTTGAACTAACTTTGCTTGCTTGGTAAGGAACTTTATAATGGCGCGGTACTTGATTTTTTCCATAGTTCAGATTTTCTTCCAGACTGAGTTGTTTGCTCGACGATAATTTAAAGACTAATGATCCGATTATGATAAAACTTGGTATTTATACTAATAATGAGTTACTTAACTAGATATTATTCCGTTAATCACCTTTACTAATGGCCTACCTTTCCATTCCGCGAACTTAAAAACGCCCCCTCGTATATTAAAAGAAAGTCCTGACAAAGGAAGGTATTGTAATGTCTCTAATATCATACCTAATTTCAGCTCATTTTTCTTTTTTACATTTTCTCAAAAAAGTAAGAAATCGCCCGACCGATTTCGCTGAAATTGTGATCATTTTTTCATGAGTCAATATGCATCAAGTAGCACCAAAATAACACTCGCGATCGCGCTGTTAATTTTTTAGAATTAGCTAATCCTCAATTTCCATATTTTTTTTGAAAAACTCAAAACTGCTCGACCGATTTCGCTGCGTAACTAATCTGCATCATTGCCAACAAGCGTCGGTTTGCACCAAAACTAATTCGGTTGTCTAATTATTTGGCGAGAAAGTGGAGACATTGCATTTTCAGTGAATTTTCACCTCTCAGTCACCGCGATTTACAGGTTTTTTATGGGGGAAAAGCAGCAATTTCACCGATATTTAACCGTGATCTTAACAAAATGTTTTAATTTCTGGAATGTGGAAAATACTGTAATTTCACTGCATTCACCTTTTAATCTTTTAGCTTATTTTTACCGTGAAAAAATTTGCAGACTTAGCGATGGGCGCTAATGCAAATAGCATTAATTTACGTTAATTTTAATCCTGCTAACGTATTTACGTTTAGCATGCTATTGCTAAATGCTAAATTAACAGAATATTTTTTGACAGCTGCTATTTGCGAAGTGTATTTATTACGCGTATTAGCGTTAGCATCGTTTATAACATTGAATGCTAAATCAACAAACTATTTTTTTGACAGCTGCTATTTGCGAAGTGTGTTTATTACGCGTATTAGCGTTAGCATAGTTTATAACATTGAATGCTAAATCAACAAACTATTTTTTGACAGCTGCTATTTGCGAAGTGTGTTTATTACGCGTATTAGCGTTAGCATAGTTTATAACATTGAATGCTAAATCAACAAACTATTTTTTGACAGCTGCTATTTGCGAAGTGTGTTTATTACGCGTATTAGCGTTAGCATAGTTTATAACATTGAATGCTAAATCAACAAACTATTTTTTGACAGCTGCTATTTGCGAAGTGTATTTATTACGCGTATTAGCGTTAGCATAGTTTATAACATTGAATGCTAAATCAACAAACTATTTTTTGACAGCTGCTATTTGCGAAGTGTGTTTATTACGCGTATTAGCGTTAGCATAGTTTATATCATTGAATGCTAAATTAACAAACTATTTATTGACAGCTGCTATTTGCGAAATGTATTTATTACGCGTATTAGCGTTAGCACAGTTTATAACATTGAATACTAAATTAACGGACTATTTTTGTGACAGATGCTATTTCTGAACTGTATTTTTATTACGTGTATTAGCGTTAAAATATTTTGTTTAGCATTTTTACGAGTTGAATTACGTCTGATATAGACATTGAATGACACTTGGCAGTTTTGCATATTGCATTTAACAGTTAAAACTGCATAAACAACTCGTATGAAAACTAAGGCAGTTTTATTTTTAATTTCAAAATTAATATAAAACTGACAAAAATCACGTAGCTATCCCAACTATCATGCTTTTATGTTAAGGGTGGAGAGAATATACCTATGTTTTAAAAATATCTAAACAACTGAAAATGTCAAACGAGATTCTGATGTTGACCTCCAAATTCGAAAGTCCTGGTGCTTACGTGTTGTCGGGATAAACGCATGTCAGTAGTTGCGTGCGTTAATATAAACAATAGCGGGGAAGTTTTTGTTTATTATTTGTACTTGCATGTTTGTGAGTATTCTAAAAACATTTAGACGGGTTTTAAAATATTATTAAATAACATCCTGGCATAAGAGTGAATGGACAACAAATGATTGCTTATTCGAATTTCTTTGAATGGTTTGGCGTAGAGTTGATTGGAAATATATTACAATTATAAACTTACATTAGTCACTTTAAAACATGTAAGATGTTTATAAATTTATTTAATTATTTCGTCACCTCTTCATGTATTACATGTTGACAATATAATATTGATACTTAAAAATATTTGATCCTTCTCCTGAGGGATTACTAAATAATGAAAATAGTTGATCCTTCTTCTAAGCGTTTACTAAATAATGACACTAGTTAAGTAACCATAATCCATCAGCAAAATAATAACATCCAATTGATAACGGCGAACTACTAAGAACCGACTCAACATAAACATAAAATAAATTAAGTTACAAGAATGCTAAGCTAACTCACAACATCCGATGGATAGGAGTAAAATACTAGGAAGCCACTCAGCATAAATGTCTAGTAAATTAATCTTCAATAACGCTGCGAAGCCAACAACATCCGATGAACGTTATATTACTGAGAAGCAAGTCTGCTGACTTTGCTTCAAAAACATTAAATAAAACCAAGCTTCTCAGAACGCAAGCGTCAGCAGAGGAGACCTATAAAATAGAAGTCCGAGCAACTGACAGAGAGAGTCTACCAGCCAACGTCTTAAAGTTAACGTTGTTCAAAATTGTTAATTTTAATAATTATTATTGTTCTAAATTATAATTAAATAAAGTATATTTTTATAATCAGTAATAGTTAAATATATATTTTTGAGTATCCGATGAACGCGATACGTAACTCACTGTATCTATAATTATTCCAGCCTCAGAGTCCTGAATATTAGTGGATATTGAAGCCTGTTCGGAATGCCTATCACTTGTTCGTTCTCTTGTAGTTGGGTTAAAAGCGTTGTATATGCAGATTAGGTGCTTAAACCTTAAATGTGTTTTTAAATTCGTTATAGGCGATTTGTAAGAAAATGTTTTTTACCTAGGTTACATATGGCAACTCTTATCGGAGACACCTTCGTAAAAGTTCCATAGGTAAGATAAATACCGTTGACGATTCATTTTAAAGTTTAAAAAAAAATATCAAAAAATATAATTAATACTAGAGTAATTATACCTACTTTCACAATTGATTAAGGGAAAACAATTTATGATAAAAAAATTAAAACACAAATTAAAATGTAAAGACAATAATTAAAGTGCAAATAATTGTTTATGTATAACTATTGAAATACTATATATTTAATTTTAAACCTATCATATAATTTTAGTTATAAA
The DNA here is from genome assembly GCA_039881145.1 of Druceiella hillmani. NCBI lineage: Eukaryota > Metazoa > Arthropoda > Insecta > Lepidoptera > Hepialidae > Druceiella > Druceiella hillmani. Next base: position 22,972,030 of record JAYKKI010000004.1, on the reverse strand, counting down.
TAATCACTAGTAATGTACAACGTTAAACATATAGTAATGAACTAAAGAGCTATGCCGTTACTGTATCAATTATCAATAAATTAATAAATGAATACTATTTATTTACCAGCATCAATTAATATATGAATAATATTCATTTATATCATCCTAAAACAATACGCCGCACTCAGCTTTCTACACGATGTAAATAATACTGTAGCGACCAAAAGTAAACAATCTGCTATAACAACGTGTAGGTTATGCTACATCCACAGTTAATCCTTAAATAGCATTAGCATGTTAGCATTAGTTGCTAAATGTAAATAGCATGCTAACATGTATTTTGTAATTAGCATTTAGCATAGCATGCTAAATACTGTTTTTGTCATCCCTACACAGACTCATCGTTTTTCCTCCGCATTTTCACAGACACCTTGATTTCACCGCATTTTCACCAAGCCCAAAAATCGTCAAGGAAAAAATTATATATCATAACAACTGTGAATTCTAACGTAACAATCGTTCAGTTTCATGAATGATTTTAATTAAGCATTTTTTAAAGGTTTAAGTTTATAAAATCATTAAGGCATCACTCTTACTTTAACAGCTATCGTTCAAGAATAGGCGAGGGGTGCAATAATCAAATTATCAGTGTGTTTCTTATTCGACGTTTATTTGAATTTGGTTAATTTTTTTTAAACGTGTTATATATGTTTATACTAATTAAATTTTCGGGTTTCATCAGTTATAATGTCATTAAAATTATCTTTTCTTAATTAACAGACTTCAAGAAAGAGATTACATGTTTCACCCGTATTTATGTATGTTGGTATGTGGGTATGCTTGCAATTTTCTCAAAAATTACTGAACCTTATTGAATTTTTATAGTTTTTTTACCCGTAAACTCCTCATATTAAGGAAAAAGTTTCAGTGTATAAAGTTTAAATATGTTTATGTAAATAGATATTGAGTGAATATTTTCTGCGGGGATATTTCGCAGATTCGCCAATGCTGTTTTGTCGTCGATTGTGAATGGAGTAATGGGATGAACGACGATTGAGGTCAAAGTTGTAAATGTCTATCTATGGAGTAGTAACAAAGTTTACGCTGGTATAAATTATTTCTATATTTAGTAAATATAACGGTTATATACCAGCCTACTATGTATTTAATTGTCTTATATTTTTTATGTGATTTAACCTAGAGACATTAGTTATATCCACAACGTAGTAGTGTACCAAGTTAATAAGTACCTATTTAAAAGGGAACGGTAGTATTGTAATTGTAATGGAAAAGAAGAATGGTACTAGAAACATTAAATATGGACCGCATTAATTTTATAAAGAAGAAAGTTTTGTTTGTGTGTTTATTTACTTTAGTATTTAGCACAAAAGTCGCTTTTAACGAAAGAAAAAACTTTGTGAAAAATGTATCTATAACGTAGTATAGTGTATAGTCTTAATAAATGCCTATTTAAAAGGGAACGGTGGTATAGTAATTGTAATTGAAAATAAGAGCGGTACTAGGAACGATAAATAATGACCGCACTCACTTTATAAAGAAGAAAGTTTTGATTGTGTGTTTACTTACTTTAGTGTGAAAAATATATCCACAACGTAGTAGTATACAGTGTTAATAAATGCCTATTTAAAAGGGAACGGTAGTATTTTAATTGTAATTGAAAATAAGATTGGTACTAGAGACGATAAATACGGACCGCACTCATTTTATAAAGGAGGAAGTTTTCTTTGAGTGTTTACTTACTTATATTGTTTGGTAAACACGTTGTTTTTAAACCATTAGAGCAGTATTAAAACAACGTACTGAGGTATTGCAGATAAAATTAAAATTCACAAAAAACTTCAAATTATTTTTATAAATTAGAAGTTTCTCATCTACAGTCGAACGAATGAACAGCGTTGTCACGATAATACGGTTCGGACTATTTGATTACGGAATTATAAAAAGGTATTGAGACTAGTTTAGACTTGTATTATTCGAGCTTGATTCCAATGAAAAGAAGGTACTTTCAAAGAATGTACTTGATAAAAAAATTTAAACCTCGTAATAAATTTTCAAATTTATCAAAAAACATTCAAAATTTACCACGTCAGGAAATAGGTTTATACAATAGATGTAATAATAGAATAAACCTATTTCCTTTTAGATAACACTGACGAATTGCTGATGAAGTCACAGGATATACATCACATGATTTGTTTCTGCCTTAAACTTCAATCACATGTTATAAATATATCAGTGAAATTACTGAAAGTTATTTAAGCTAATATTATTAGAGATATTTAGTCTAACGTTTTATTTTTTAAAATTTTTACCAGCTATAATATCATATATACATATTACTGTACACTTTCGATGAATATAAACTTTTACAAACTGAATCAAATTAACATAACAATAATTTTCGTTTAACGTAATTCGATACAATAATTTATTTTGAATTCTAAATTATTTTTTATTGCAAAGGACAATCTTAAAAATATGCGTTCTTTTGCCAGTAGGAACGGGAAATATATATTAGACATTATTTGAATAAAAATATATTTATAAAAATATACGAAGTTGCATAGAAAATGTTTAATAAAGTGATGTTGCCATTTAATTAATATAAAATTAATCTCATAGAAAAGTAGCTCATTTGGAATTAAAAATGTTTTAAATATTATATTTAATATTGTTTTGAACTAAATAGTAACAATAAGATTTGTTGTATTTTTTATGTAAATTCAACATGTAGAATATCCAAAATAAAATTCAATGTATTCCAGGCTTACAGAACACAGAGAAAATTCAATCGAAGTAGATTATGTTTTGGTGGTAAGTGAAGGAAAATACCAACAGTAACTTTTTTCTAATGATTCGGGCATATGAAAAAATAAATGCATGTTTGCGGAATATCGACTAAAATCTCTTTGCCGATTAATAAATTATTTAACAAAAACGATATTCACATATAATTTTTTCACAATCCACCGTAGATAAATTCCGAATGATTCAAAACAAGTTGTGTTTCGCCGAGCTAAAAACGATGGTGTGAAAAATGACAAGGTAAAAATTCAGAAAACCATAAGAACTTTTCAACAAAGAAATAATAATTACCATTTTGGATTATTTGGTATTTTTATTTTTTGCTTCCCTTCCAATCGGATGAAATCTATTTGATGTTGTGTCTAGCAGTAGTGCTTATGTAGATGATAAATTGATGACAAGCGCTATTAGGCACGTGAATTTCAGAGAAATGTTGGCACCATCTAGCGCTAATTGATTAGTAGTTAATCTTTGGTGGAAATGGGTTGTTTGACGAGTGAGAAGAGAGAGATACTATGTTACCACTCTCTTCTTGTGTGTGCGAGAGGGTATTCGTGGTCAAGGTTAATTATTAATTTAGTCGATTGCGAAATTTCTGTGTGTTCAGTCCTGTTGTGTTGATAAGTTTTTAAGCGGAATATGTTATTATTTTGTAGTGTAAACATGCCTCGCGCGCGGCAACTGTTTATTGCTTAAAAGAACAAGAAAATGGTGTTATTAGATGGTGATCGTGGTAGGAATGCGTCAAGAGTATTAGCTGCCTATTGTAGGCAATATGGGGAAGAGCAAGTCTTGGAACATGTCAGGCGTGATCCGATTATTAGTACACGGAAAGCAGGAACTTTCACTGCTTTGCATTGGTCATAGTAATTTCTATATTGTATTAAATAAAGATCGCCAGCATCCGTATAAATACAGAAAAGTCCATGTACTATTATTTCGTAATTACAACGTTGGAATAAGTTATTGTCAGTGGATATTTGAACAGTTTCGTCGTGACAATCAATTTATTCATGAAGTTTTATGGTCGAATGGAAGCAAATTCCAAAGAAATGAAATGTGGAATCGGAAAAATAATCATGTTTGGACATGCTCAAATCCAAGTGCTACTCGTGAACGTAGATATCAATACCGATGGTCCATCAATGTATGGGCAGGGATTCTTGGCAACGAAGTAGTTGGGCCGTTTTTCATTAATGGTACGCTAAATCAAAATAAATATTTACATCTCTTAACTAATGAAATTTTCGATTTTTTTGATGACATTCCTTTGCAGCATTTGGATTCCGTATGGTTTCAACATGATGGAGCGTCGCCACAATGCGTTGACGAAGTTCGTGACAGGCTAAACGAAATGTTTGGCAACTAGTGGATAAGTCGATTTGGTCCTGTAGGTTCACCAGACACTATCCCATTGGACTTCTTCGTCTGGGGATTGATTAAAGACTTAATGTTTGAGAAAGATTGTGACAGTGAAATAGAGATACGTGCGCGTATTATAGCTGTTTTTGACAAACTTAAAAGTATCATTAACCAAGACATTTCTTTATTTAATAGATTCGACGAACAAACAATAAAACGTCTGAAAAACGTGTCGAAAACGGGGGGGGGGGGGCATGTTGAAAATGCTTATGTCATTTAAATTGTCCTTTAATTTTCATTAACATGTAATTTTAAAATTTATATTTACTTCAATCGATTGAAAAATCAGTGCAATCGTAACTTGATCTATCACCCGTGCATGCCGGTGGTGATCATAGGTAAGTGATTACTGATTTTATTTTTAGGTAAATACAAAATATGTACATACCAAAAATGGAAAGCAAATACTATTATTAAATATACCATGATATAAACTGCGGTATTTAAAATCACCAAGCGCCCTTAATTCAATCATAGTTGCATGTGAAACTCATACGTACTGCATATAACCATACGCAATTTTCAAAATTCATACATACCTAATATCCAATTTACATATTCGCGCTCGCCCCTCGTCCCGTAGCTCGTCGAAATATCAGTGAGACATAACTCTGTTCCATGGACGAGACATTCGCGCACGAATGCTGACATATACTTCTTGTACTCAGTCGGCAACAATTAACGACGTCGATATTATGGCGGCATCTGCGTTACGCTTTCTGAGTTTGTATAACTTCTGGACTTGTTAAAGTTCTAAAAAGTTAAAATAAACTACTGGTTGTCTTCCATTTTATTTAAGATATTTTTGTATGCGTGCTAGAAAAAGGAATCAACGTATTGTCTTGTGGGTCAGTTGGCAACTAACGTGAGCGGGAATGTGTAAACATCGCGTACGCTTCGCCACTCGTTCCTTTGATCTTGTTCAAAAAACCGCCATCGATGCGAGCGTCGCGAGTGACGAGACGAGTCACGTGGCGAATGGCGAACGCTCTGTTTATCTCTCAGCCCGCTACTCGTGCGATTATGTAAGTGCGCATAAGATCGTAGTAACTTCAGGTTTTACAGTTTATATAAGCAAGCAAACTGTGCGCCAAATTCTTTAAGTTGTCTCACCCTCCAACACGTTTAAAACTATTGATCGTAATTATTAATCAGTACGAAAATATGTTGGAGAGCATGATTACGTTTTTATTGATCTCCGGCGCACACGACTGATTATTGATATATTTAATTAGCGTCTTGAAGTTGGCATTCCGGTATTAGTTGCATTGTAAAATGAAAATTATTACACGCATATTTTAACCCTAGTTTTAACTCGCTCCGTGGAGAATATTTCTGAGGTAAAACAGATTTTTTAGTGTTAATTAGTATATTTTTCAGTTCGTCCACTAAGCGTAGCGATTGTGTAAGAAGCTATGCCATCATGTGCCTACAAAAAGTATAAAAAGGATTATTTGGAATATGTTTGTTAAACCAAGGTAGGAAATATTTTAAACGAATAAGGTTTAGATATCTTGCCCCCACCCCCGACGCAGTTTGTCATACAATTTACATTCAGCACACGCTTCTGCTACTATGCTGTATCTCTCGCTATTCGCAACGTGAAGCGGCGCGAGCATTAAAAGCTTAGGCTATGTTTACAATAGACTTTTTATTATTGACGTGAATACGTCTTTAAATTTGCTACCATACGGGGGTAATCCAAAAAACCTAATGATAACAAAATCGGGGGATACAGTTTGGCAGTTTCGAATCTATTCTCTACATCAAAAATTAAATTACACCACTGGATAGCTAAAGGATCAAAGAGTTCATTAGGATAATTAAGAATAGTGACGCATCACGCGCGGTGGAGGGCGAAGCGCCGCCATTTTGAGGTTATTTTGCTGCGTATCGAGATTTGCAATTAGTATAACTTTTGATTCGGAAAAGCTACGATGTTTAAGTTTGAATTGTCAGCTGTCATAAAACCTATCGATTGTATATAAAACATTAGTTTAAAGTAGTGACAGTGAATATAGTAAGGTGTTAGAATAAAAAATATTTTCAAAAATATATAATGTTTGTTTCCTTGCTTTTATCCTCAATACTTAAATAAAAATATTTTATTTAAAAAATATAATCCGTTACATAGACGTATTCACGTACAACACACGGCTGTGTCCATGACACAGCCACACCAAATTTTCTTTTATTAAAAATCTAACATGTCAATGTTTTTCTAAAATATATGCTATTTTGCAACCTCCCGGTGGAGCACAACTCAAGTTTTCTTTTTCGGATAAGGGTCGCGGACAGCCTGTATATACTCCATTCTATGTCAAATGAAGATGTTTGTAACAAATAAATTTGACAGAATATGGTTGGCACAAATATAAAATAAATATTAATAAAATTCGTAGTAATTAATCTATGATATTATTAAACTATATACTACAATACACTATTAACTTTATAAATTGTCATGCCAAATAATGTTACAAATGTTAATATTACATGGATATTTTATTAATAAAGGATTATAAAATTGAGAAAAGAAAAATGGACAACCCTAACTGTCAATCACATAAAACTCAGAGGTATAAAATATTTTGGAAAAATGTTTCATATTTCAACCCATATGAAGTCCACATCCATATATGTTACATTTTATCCACATCCATATATGTTATATTTTATTTTATCCATATTTGTTATATGTCATTTATTTTGTAATGCGTTGAAGTGAATTATTTGCAATAAATTAGATTCATTCTGACACAGTTGATACTCAACTGTTTTTGTAACGTAACTTATGCGCATTTTGGCATTATAAATTAAATATAAATGTGTGTACAATAATTTTCAATAAAATCGATTAAACATTATTTATACAGTGTAAACGTGCATATCAATTAAAAATTATATTTTTTAATCACAAATATTTAATGTAAATACAAGATAAAGTTTTACAAAACTTGAACCGTCAATTTGGTTTGTTTATTAAAATTCTCCTTTGGAATGAAAAGTAGTATGGATGGTGTACCTATACAAGGGTGATACGAAACAACGACGCATCAATGATTTAGATAGACGATACGAGACAAAATAATATAATTATGCCTTTGGGTCTGCTGTTATTGTTACGTTATTAATTGAAATGAAATACGTCGATTGTTAACAAATCTGATAAAATAAAATATTTTTGTATATAAAAAAATTGTGCGTTACGCGCGTTGGAAGTTATACTTCTTTTATTATTTTATTTCCATTAATTAAAACTTGTTTTCTCATTAAGAGTAGTAAAATTTTTATCTAGAATTACACTTTTTATGTAGAATTACAAACTTTTTATTTAGAATTACAATCAATAAAATTTAATAATTAAGTAATAATATTTTTAACATTTCATTTTTTTTAATTTATTAATTTAAATTTAAATATTTTACCAATGATAGTAATCATAATTAATATTATTATTACTATTATATTATTGTTTTTCACTTTATTATTTTAACTGTTTTTAAATTAATTAAATTAAATTTAAAGTAGGTTTTAAGATAAATTCAATTATATAAACAATTAAATGAATACTCAGCATTCAATTTAATATAAATGTATACAAATAATGAATTTTTAAAGTAATTAAAACGATCTAAATAACGTTTAATTAATAATGGAAAAAAATGAATATGCTGAAAAAATTAATATAATGAATATAATGACATACCGAAACCGAAACTTATATCACTAAATACACTTCAAATATATTTTAATAACTATCTTGAATATAGTATCAACCACCACACGTATGTTTAGTGAGCAACTTTATCCTGTTGATTTTTGTTGCATCGTGCTCTTGTATCGTGACTAACTTCATACTGTCGTTTATTTTTACATTGTGCACGCGCATGATGACCAACTTCGTGCTGTCGATTATTGTTGCATCGTGCGTGCGCTTGCCCGCATAGTAAAATTTCACTCTCATATTTTTTTTCAACACACTTAAAGAAGCATAACTTCAGAAATATCTTTAATATGAAAATGCAACATAAAGTGTAAAGAGATGAGAGATGAAATGAAATGAAAAAATATTTATTTCTTTAGAATGCTTAAATAAAAATCTACTATTAATCTTCTATGATTTGAGATTAACGTTTAATATTCGGCGGAAAATAAAAAAAAATCTTTTATTTTAGTTTTAACAAACCGCAAGTTCTAGAAAATTAAAATTGACATTAAAAGTGAAAACCTACGAAGTACGAGTAGAACTCGCAATGCGAAGGGTTTCAGTACAAATTTAGGCACTTATTAATACATAAGGATACATATATTTCTATTAAAGTATTTAAAAACATAAATTTTTCACGATGAGACGATGAGATTCTTCTATAGTTTTCGTCACCCTACCATCTTTTCGCTATAGTTTTCGTCACCCTACCACCGCATTCTCACCGCGTGGGTGTCTATAAATCCATGTTTTATATAATTTGAAGTCTAGTAGTTTTGGAAATGGGCCGGGGGGTGGGGGGGGGGGTTTGATAGTGAGGGAGAATATGTCTGATGGTACCTAAAATTACGAAAAGAATATTTTTCAGAGCTTTTGCTACGTAAAATTTCCATATGAATAATTTTGAGTTTTAGCTATGTGCGGGTTAATATGTTTTATTACTGTGTCAAGAAAAACGAGTTTTAACGGACGGACGGTCAGACAAGTCAGGTGTCTTACCATGATTCCGTTTTTCCTTTTAAGAACGGGGTCCTATAAAATCCAAATTATAAAATAAATTTAATAGTTTTTACATATTTGTAGATTGCGAGTTGTGGAGAATCTGGCATTTTAGTTATTGGAAATCTCATCTGTAGTACTAAATTTTTTTTACAAAGTCACCTCATTATTTAACCGTGCTTTAGTTTAAATAGGTAAATTAATAACTTTAAACAATACATTCGTTCGGCATAACATGAAGGTTCCAGTAACGAAAAACAATAGACCTTTAATATAGATTTAGATTATTTAATACAGAACATTAGAATTGTTCATTATGGAGTATATACGTAAACCTCGAAACCAAAGTTGAATATACCTTCCCCATCTCCTATAAATATACCGTAATTGCTCATAATGATAACATTTGCCGAAATATTTCCCAGCGGTAATATGATGGTTAACAATTATGGCTCGGCACCTCGGGTTGCCGTTTTGGTGATAGTGCTCTTGGCAGTAACAGAGCTATCTAACGGCGCGGAAGTCGATAACGTTCCACGTGGAGAATCGCAGACTATCCGATTCAGGGTAATACCATCGGCAATTCGGACGCCAGCTAACGATATCAGAGTGATAGAGCCGACATTGACATTTCCATCTGCGGAATCAGAGTGCTACAGCCGAAATCCGGGACATCGTTTGGGGAATTCAGAGTGATAAAGCCGTTGTTCCTGGCACCGTCTACTGGATTCAGAGTGATAGAACCAAAATTTGCAAAGCCATCTGACAGATTCAGGGTTTTACCGCCGATGGAGAATTAAGTTTTGTGTGAATATGAAAACTGCCGTCATATTTAGAAGAGTGATCAGTAAACCTTTCAAGACGATTTTTCAAAATTTAGATTACTTATTTTAGAATATCATTAAAAAAAAATTAAATAAGCATTAAATTGTAAGTCAAAAACTATTTCTTTTTAATTTTTAATATAATAAATAAATAATTAAAACGTTAATCTTATTTTTCGTTCAAAATTAAACAATCGATTAATTTTACAATTTAAAAAAAAAATCCAAAAGCCTTTCTGTAATATCGATTTACAGCAAAGGTAATTAATTTTCGTATCTACAAATAGAAAGTTATGTAAAAAACCCTTTGAATAGTAATTGTTGATTAACATTTAGCATAACGAAAATATAATTGGATTTCTTTATTGATTGAAATTATAAATTTGATTAGCCTGTACTGATAGGTAAAGTATTATCCAAATATTTGGCAAGACTGTAAGAACATGTGACCGGCTGATGTCATATATATATATATATATATATATATATATATATATATATATATATATATATATATGTATATATATATGTACATATATTTATATACATACACGTATGTGTGTGTGCGTGTGTGAGTGTGTGTAATAAGGTATTTAATAAAAAAATCAAGTCGTCAAAAAAACTTGAAAAATGTTCTAACTATGAAGAAATGCCTGCTAATTGGTTGTGAATATTTACTGCATTCGCGCGACCATTTTTGCTCCTTTAAAATTTTTGGATTTTTAAAAAATATAAATTCGTGTTTTAAATTTGCATCTGCAGAATTAAATGTTAATAACGATGGTTAAGTTGAAAACTGATAACAAATAATTCTTTGAGAAACCTTACCTTTCAATGGTACTATTTTTCACATATTTCAATTTTTTATAATAAAATAATCCCGATTGAAAATTATTTTCGTATTCATCGTTTTTATGTATATTCTTTAATTTTGTAACCTAAAACCAGTGGAATTTTCATTGTATTGTATTATTGTATTTATTTGCTTAAATCTAACAATACTCATAAAAAAGAATGATTTGTCGGGGGACACCCGACAGAAGCAAAGCTTCTTACGCGTAGCATATAAAATTAAATTTTTAGTTATTGTATTATAACACCGATACAGTAATAAACAATACAAATTTTTAGAAATAATTTTCGAAATATCCATCACACAATAAAAAATTAAAAAACATAAACATGTTACAAAATAAATGTCAACGTGAGAATATTTCCTTTTCCTACTACATGCACATGCGTGTAGTTGCCAAACATGTACATTTCCTCGTCGGAACAACTACACACACACACACACACACACACACATATATATATATATATATGTATATATTTATGACGAGAACGAAAGCGAGGGAGAGGCAGTGCTACACGCTGCCTGTTGCATTTTGACTCTCTTTTACTTTATCCCGCTCACTCATACGAGGAAAAATACGCGCTGTCCAGCCAATGAAGAGCGTTTCATGACCGCGTTTTACTTTTTTTCAGTTAGATTTACGGTTGCCACCTTTTTTTTTTAAACAAATAGAATATATTTACTTTTAAATTTGAAAAAATAAAGTGCAACATCTACAAATAACGTATTATTTATTTATTTAGATATTTTTTTCCAACATATTTTTTGTTGCTTCTAGCAACATATAAGGCATATTTGTTATAAAAACCTTTTAATTGCATCAATCTATTCTTATAATCTATGTCCATGTTAAGTTAGTTAAATAATTAGTATTTATTAAGTTTAGAGACGCTCAATTCCGTTCGTCCCGCCACTTCATTCGTCAGAGAAAAAACTCTCTCTGTAATTACTGAAGTATATAATGGATAGAAGAAATGACAGGATTTTGTATATATTTACAAAATCATTAATATTTTTATTTTCGGTTATGTTCTGTAAATATGAAACGAAGGGCAATGCGAAAACGTGCTGTTTCGCTCTCTCTTTACTCAGCGAGTGACAACCATTGTACGGGAGCTGCTTGATATAATATTTAACATGTTAGCCGAGCATAACGTTCTTTAATAATTGTAAGTCGCAATAACATAATATATTCTTTCCGATCGATATTATGTTATCCATACCTGTTACGTTATAATTCTGTCACCACTAATGCAATCTAAGACACAGCTATGAACGGTCGTGTGGTTTGTATGTGACATCATCACTTAAAATGCCGGCTTATGGTATTCTCACCTTCAAAAAGATCAGTGGACTGCAAGAGAAAAAAATGACATGACTTTTTATACGTAAATACTATTATTGCTTGATAAAATTCAATTTTTAAATTTTTTTAAAAAAATCGGTATTATATATTAGAGAATATGGTGTAACATTTGAAATTTCCGTTGTCATATTCAATTTTAGAATATTTTACCTATTGCGTTTATAATCATTGTATGTAAGATGACGAAAACGCGCTAAAGAAACAAATGTTACATTAATTCATTTTCACGGTCTCTAATTTCCTGAAAATGCGAGCCGATATTGTTTAAAATAAATAAAAATGTTATAGCGACATTGAACGCTAATTAATATAAATAATTTTTTCTTTGCTTTTTGAATGTCTCTTTTTACTTTAAGACGCTAAGCTAATTATTATCTTTTTGTATTAACAAAAAAAATTACTAAAATAATTTTGTAGATTAATGTGTACACACACACTCCTACGCACGCACGCACACATACGCACATACGCGCACGCACGCATACACATATTTAATGATAATGCATTTCAATTAAAAAATAGTAAAATGTGACGTAAAGTTTTTAGTAATTTTAACCTAAATTCTTTAGCTATTTTTTGTGGCTGGAATACAAATTTTACGAATTTAATTTAACGGCCATAATAATATTTCATATGAACCTAATAACGCACCACATAAATCGATGCAAATCTGAATCGTACTGTCGCAAGCAGATATATTTATACGCTACGCTACGACGCAAATAAAAAGTTCATGGCATGTTTCGTGCAATTGTGCACTATATGTGCATGACAATTCCTTTTAATCAAGTCCGGCACCAAATCTCTAATCTTCGTAAAAAATGAATGGTTTATTCCTAAATTGGCATTCGTGTTGTCAACATTTAGCCCAGATATATTATCAAATGATAATTTCCATTGTTCTATTGACCTCTGAATTGCATAAACCGTGCTATCAGCTGATTCATTGCTTTATTAGAAATCAATTAATTTCTTTTGAATGCCATTTTTATGTATTTTTTGCGGGAAAAGTTTTATATATTTTTTGTTAGAAGCATCCGTTTGTAAGCAGAAAAATAAATTATCTATGTTCAAACCGTCTATTACATTTTGTGAAAAAAATCGCTTACCTTACTTGTTTCGTTTCGTAAATAATTAAATAAAATCTTCAACAGTCGAAATAGGTAGAATAAAGTATTTTCACGCACTTTTTTTCCTCAAAAATTATAAAATACGTTTACCGGAAATAACGTATAATACTTTATTATAAAGTACGGATGGCAACTCTAGTTAGCTCCCTATTTTAGACGTCCGTTAGGAAGCTTCGCTTCAAAAATGAGTTTAATAGTTATGAAAATCGTTCAAAATGAATTTAGAAAAAAACTCAAGAAAGTGCTTTCACCACTGACTATCAAATTCCAAACTTCTTATGCAATTTATTTTATAGATATTTCTCGATTCTTAAGAAAGGGGAATTTTTGTAGATGTTATACTTTTTCGGAATTCTAAAATACTTTTCTGTACAACATTTTCTGTTTTACTTCTGGATATTAATTTAAATAATTTATCTAGGTAATGTAACGTAAAATTGAGACATAAAGTTGCTCACTTGAAAAACCTTATCTGCATAAATCTACACGTAAATAAGAAATCCACATGTACATCCACATGTAAATAAAAAAACACAACAAACTAAAGAAATTCTAATTAAAACACTATGAATAAAATAACTATTAAAACTAAATACCTAATTAAAACCTGCTCTTTGATACACAAATTATACTAAAAAGTAAAGATATTTCCATCAATTAATGCACATAAAAGAAACTCACGAAGAGAAATTTTGCTTTCTATATTTAACATAAAGATTATTTTATTACAATCTACCTTGTAATTAAATTTAATGACTAGCGTTTTAAAAGGGAAATTCCCCAAAGAATAATTAATAGCATAACTTTAATTTAACGTTTAAACCATAAATTAATTGTGTAATCTTTTTTAGTGACTATGAAGACCATAACAGGTGTTTATGTTAAATTTATGTTTTGTTTTTATGCTAAATCTTAATCAAAGTTATATATCTTAATTAAGACATCCATTAGATCGTCATCATATAAGATTCTATATCGTAAAACTTGTATAGTGTTTTAAAACTAAACAACTGTAATAAAAAAGCTATAACTACAGTAAACGTCATAAGTACCAAAGTAATAAAATGATATGTATTTGGACAAAATTTGGAATTGACAACTTACTGTTACCAAACAACTAAAAAACTGTCTATATTGTTAAATCAACAAAGAAATTTAACAGAATAAAATAAATATATAAGCTTCATAGCCGATAAGAAGTAAATCATCATAGCTGTTAAATGTTTGCAATGGTTAATCTTTGATTGACAGCCCTGCCTGACTAGCCCTGAACGCTCAAATAGATTAAATAGTACTTCGATATAACGTCGCGGTCCGTATTCTTCTTTTGATAGACAATAATTATGGGTGGACACAGTCCAACTTAAGGAGTCTTTTTAGTTCCCACGGGTTCCCCTTTCGGTACTTAGGTATCTCATAAAAATATCATTTGCCTTGATCATTAGCGATATACCAAAAGTTTAAAAAGAAATGAATCACAGCGACCTACGCTTTTACCCATAAAACAAGTAATTGCTCAACTGACTCGACCTCACCATTTTCCCCTAAATACGCATATACTCGAATACCAGAATGTTGCGATATTATTTCTCTCAGTTTTACGATCGTGTAGTCCGGCGATATGTCCGTAGAAGTGCTTAAAGCTTTATTTCATCGCAAATTTATGTACATACATACGAGTTTATTGCGCCGGCATTTTGTTATAAAAAAACAAGTAATGTTTGCTTGCAATAAAATCGGAATGAAGCGATACATTGTTTGAGGGGAAAAGGGTGCCCATTAAAAATGTAAGATAACTACATTGTTTTAAATTCGCTGCGTTATTGCTTTACATCCATTTAAAAATTATGCTCTTGACTTAAAAACTTTGAAGATAAAAATGGTAAATATCGGTATTGAGTAAACATTATTAATATAACAATGGATCGCAAAGAATGTAAGTATTTTAAATTGAATTAGTATGAAATTAGAGCTGCATAATATCTTCTGTGTAAAACAAAATATGCGCACAACTATCAAGCAAGAGTGGAACTCGCACTACAAGGGTTCTATACCCATTTAGGCATTTATAAACGTTTAATGGCACTTAATATTCTTGTTAAACTATTTGCCAAATTTTAATTTTTTAGAACGAAAATATATTGCCTATTATATCTTTTACAGGCGTATATCGAATAAATATTTTTTATGCGATTTAACTACAAATTAACGATTTTCAGACTTTTTCTTGTGCTTATCACAAGTAAATTCAAACCGATTTAAAATGATACATAAGACATAATAAAATATTAGAATTATTTGATACATTGTAAAGAAAATAAGGAATATGTAGATTACGCTAATCGCGTAGCTTTTTATCCAATTGAATCGTATGTATAGTACGTACACGATAAGAAAACATATGTAAAAACATAAGACGACAATATTAATTAAAGATGCCACCAGTTTCAAAGAACGTTCATTGTTGGATAAGTATATATTGTTACCTTGTCCAAACGCCCAAAACGCAAAAACTTTAATTATGTTTCGTCCTTCAACATATATCTGTTTTATTTTGGTTATACACTCTGTTCCAGTTAATAGCAGTCTACAGCAATCACCATGAAGAGCAGTAGAAGGCAACACGTGGCCGCAACATTAGAGCACGAGCATTCAACGTTATTGAGGCCATCAAATTAAACCGTAAGCAAGTCAGGACTATGAACGCAAATGTCGAAACGAGGGAAAGCCGCAATGAAAACGTATTTACGACAGATCGCTTTAATGTTTGGCAGTGAAAGAGTCAAACGGAATTATAGTATAGTAGACCTGTCAGCCATCTCGTTTGATATAATCTTATAGACAACAATGAAAAATAATCAAATTATATTTTGAGGGGATAAATGCCACTATTCATCGCACTTTTCTGGCGGGTAATGCCGGATATTTTGACTCTCGCAAATAAATCAAACCTTTAGGGTACTTCCCGTTGACCTGGAAGTATGAAATTTGGCAAGAAGCAAGATTATACCTTGTGATACCTAAGCACAAGTAAAGGAAAAAATCCGAAAATCGTTAATTTGTAGTTATACCGCATAATAAATATTTTTTGCCTGTGTAGGCAATATATTTTCGTTCTAAAAAATTAAAATTTGGCAAATAGTTTAACAAGAATATTAAGTGCCATTAAACGTTTATAAATGCCTAAATGGGTATAGAACCCTTGTAGTGCGAGTTCCACTCTTGCTTGACAGTTGTGCGCATATTTTGTTTTACACAGAAGATATTATGCAGCTCTAATTTCATACTAATTCAATTTAAAATACTTACATTCTTTGCGATCCATTGTTATATTAATAATGTTTACTCAATACCGATATTTACCATTTTTATCTTCAAAGTTTTTAAGTCAAGAGCATAATTTTTAAATGGATGTAAAGCAATAACGCAGCGAATTTAAAACAATGTAGTTATCTTACATTTTTAATGGGCACCCTTTTCCCCTCAAACAATGTATCGCTTCATTCCGATTTTATTGCAAGCAAACATTACTTGTTTTTTTATAACAAAATGCCGGCGCAATAAACTCGTATGTATGTACATAAATTTGCGATGAAATAAAGCTTTAAGCACTTCTACGGACATATCGCCGGACTACACGATCGTAAAACTGAGAGAAATAATATCGCAACATTCTGGTATTCGAGTATATGCGTATTTAGGGGAAAATGGTGAGGTCGAGTCAGTTGAGCAATTACTTGTTTTATGGGTAAAAGCGTAGGTCGCTGTGATTCATTTCTTTTTAAACTTTTGGTATATCGCTAATGATCAAGGCAAATGATATTTTTATGAGATACCTAAGTACCGAAAGGGGAACCCGTGGGAACTAAAAAGACTCCTTAAGTTGGACTGTGTCAACCCATAATTATTGTCTATCAAAAGAAGAATACGGACCGCGACGTTATATCGAAGTACTATTTAATCTATTTGATCGTTCAGGGCTTGTGTCAAAGATTCACCATAGCAAACATTTTACAGCTATGATAGTTTACTTCTTTAAAGCCTACATATTTAGTTTATTCTGTTGATTTTTTAAGTCACAATGAAAAGGGACATGTTTCTATATATCTTAAAGTAACAATATGTTGTCGATTTCAATTTTTTTTCAAGATTTTTCTAAATTAATTTTGAACGATTTTTATAACTATTAAACACATTTTTGAAGCGAAGCTTCTTAACGGACGTCTAGAATTGGGAGTTAACTAGAGTTGCTATCCGTACTTTATAATAAAGTATTATACGTTATTTCCGGTAAACGTATTTTATAATTTTTGAGGAAAAAAAGTGCGTGAAAATACTTTATTTTACCTATTTCGACTGTTGAAGATTTTATTTAATTATTTACGAAACGAAACAAGTAAGGTAAGCGATTTTTTTCACAAAATGTAATAGACGGTTCGAACACAGATAATTAATTTTTCTGCTTACAAACGGATGCTTCCAACAAAAAATGTATAAAACTTTTCCCATTGGCTTACTTAACCTTTTCCCATATTACAGTCGTTAAACTTTTCCTATGTTACAGTCGAAAATGGCATTCAAAATAATTTAATTGATTTCTAATATAGCAATGAATCAGCTGATAGCATGTTTTATGCAATTTAGAGGTCAATAGAGCAATGCAAATTATCATTTGATAATATATCTGGGCTAAATGTTGACAACAAAAACGCCAATTTTGGAATAAACCATTTATATTTTACAAAAATTAGAGATTTGATGCCGGACTTGATTAAAGGAAATTGTCATGCACACATTGTGCACAATTGTACGAAACATGCCATAAACTTTTTATCCTATGACATTAAGAATGTTATCCTTAAAATCTATGCTCACTTTTCCCAACTTTTCCCACTCGGCTGTTCGGAGTTTAAAAAAATCATGTAATCAGTACAAGGAGACTTTCATGAACTCAAACGCCATATAGGAACCAGATGGCTCTCTCTCCTATCTTGCTCTTCTCCTATTGTTAAATTGGAAAGTCATAAGAAATTATTTTATAAGCTTAGGAGAAGACTGCCCAATGATTTGCAAAACTTATTAATGTTGAATAATAGTGATATTCATTACTTGATTGCTGTTTACCTTCATTTTTGTAGGCACATTTTATATGTGCTTAAAAAAACTGTAAAATTCTTACAAGAGAATAAGATAACAATTTTAGATGTATACAATATTATGCAAAATCTTAGAAAAGAATTAATGAACAAAAAAGAAGATCTCTTTGGATATGAAACTGGAAAAAAGATTAAAGAAATTGAGTTGCCTTCGCCTGCAGTTGGTCAGAAAATCATCAAAAATTTCATATTGTTCTTGGATAAAGCCACACAAATTAGCTCTTTTCATTGAGCGTCATAAACTTAGAATAATGAGAAATCCAGAAGGCGTTTAAGTACGATAAATAAATCTCTCTATTACATATATAAAGCACTTTTGCCTTTTTTCTTTTCTTCTCTTATTCCGCTCTTTTTACTCGACAATGGCGCAGTCAAGGAAAGGTAATAAACTTAACAGTCTATGTATGTATGTATCTATTATGGATGTTTGATCGTAGCCCAAAAGCTGCTGAAAGGATTTTAGCAAATGAGGTATCAATAGATAGGAGACAAAAAACATTCTGGCGGACTTGTAATAAAAAAAAACTGAATTGAAGGAAAATGATTTTCGCGTATCTTATCGAAAATAATGTTATTCGACAGGTCTTTAAAAATAAAGAGGTCTTCAACCATTTTTCATAAACATGAATAAATAGCCGATTGTGGTACAAATAATACAAATACAAATTTCTGTAAAAACTCGGTCATGTGTATGAAAATAAGCTACCAAAAATAGTAAAATAAATCCAAGCTATAAAAAACTAAAACCGTTGAAGAATGTTGAAAAAAACGGTAAAGAAGATTTTAGTTTTTTATAGCTTCGTTTTTATTCTACTTTGTTTTGAATATTTGTTTGTGGTATGTATGTATTTGTGTCTACGTACACTGACTCAGTTATACGTAAAATATTTCTTAAATCCAAATTATGTTACAATGTAATCAATTAGTTTTTGTAATATTTTTCTACATAGTATTTTGGTTACCATAGATACAAAGTTCTTTTTATACTTAATCGTATTACACGATCTCACGGATGATAAAAGTTATAAAATTAATAATAAATGAGTATGTTAATAATTAAATTATTTGCGATCTTCTTTACTTTTATTTATACAAATCATAATGAGTGACGGGAAATTTCAACAAGGATCGCGGATATAATTCTGAAGAGATTCGATTCTCGTTGCATATTACGGAACAAGTTTTTTCCAGTAGTAATGAGGGTAGCATTATCATGAATCTGTCTTATTTATTTATTAAATTTTAGTATATTTTTTTAATAATGAAATAAAATAAATAAGTAAATACAATAAATAAACACAACACAATTTATCCGCAGAAAAATTCTATAACGTTTCTTGCCTTAATATTCCAATTCCCAAACTATTACGTGTTTATACATAGGGTTCATCCGTAAATGTTTGTGAGTCTGTTTTCGTTTTGTAGTAAAACAAAAATTGTTGCTATCCTATTTAGTATCGCTACACAAGTAAATGACTTCTGTTCATTTAACTTCTGTTCTGTAAAGCAAAACCACTTTTTATTATTAAATAAATATTATTTACATATATTTATGAAAGGTCAACGGCGGCTTTACATACAGGATAGTTCTCCCTTTCCTTTAATACAATTGTACTATGTGCTTTAATTAGTATTTATTTGGTTGACACTAAGATATTGTTCATGAGGTAATGACTTAACCTTACGTATGCAATAAAATTTATAAATAAATAATACATATATGTACTTTGAAGTAAAACTTCTTTACGTATAGAAGAGTGTAAATCAGTTTAAGTAGCATCCCGTAAATGTCCGATGGGAGGGAAATGGAAGGAGTGATGACAGTGCGTCTTCTATAAAACTAGCGCATTGCGTAAGCTATCTAAATGGAGCTTCCGATGGTTTGTAAAAATTTGAATGATTATAGTTTAGGCAGATATATATATATATATATATATATATATATATATATATATATATAGTATAAATTATATTTAAATAAATTGTTAAGACTTGGAAATACATATTTCAGTAGCATTTTTTACTATGTATATAGTGGGTTAATAAATTGATACTGTGAATATGTCATAAGTAGTCAATACTGCATTCAGTATTAAACTTCTCGCCTGATCGGTTCCATTTCAATTGAAATTTACAATATTTTATTGAACAAAAGACTTGCATAGATATAATTTATCTTTTATGTAATAGTTTATACGTTAAAACTTTGTATTGTTTATTTACTTACAATTGATTAACATTGATTACTCTATATTCGACTGGAACTTTTTTGTTTATTTACGATTGGTTAACATAGTTTACTATATATTTGGAATTTTTATGACTTTGTAACTTGACTTCATGTCGCAAAACGCATAAAGTTGTGCTCTAGTCTGGACTCAACAATTTCAAGGGGTACCTCTCAGATCAATTTTCCTCAAAGATATCTCTTTTAATTTTGAGGACATGCTTGTATTTGGAATTTTTAAAATCCATTACACTGACATCGAAGTTCATTTTGAAAAATTTAAGAATTAATTGTTTTTGGCGTAGTAAAGGAAAACCATTTTAATTATCGAATAAATATAATTTACACGATAGGGAAATCGTGGTTTAAGATATTGGATATTTCTCCCTTTTCTTTAACACAGGTATACTATTTACTTCAATTAGTGTTGGTTTAGTTGACACTAAGATATTCGTGAAGCAGTGAGTTAATCTATATACAAATGTGTACAATAAAGTTTACAAATAAAATAAATTTGATACATAAATATAAGTATTTTGAGAGACCATTATCGAATTATATCATTTCAGTTGATCGCATACGAGAAAAAAATGTTTGAAACGCCCTCCCCCCCTCTTTACATGCACGGATAGGTATTTTAAATTCTTTTATTTAATATTTTATTATATATCATTCTCCATTTGAACCGTAAGTGTAAAATTGTAAAAACTAGTTGATGCACCGACGAACGGACGGATATAAATTAAAGGGTAACCCTTATAACAAAAATGATAAATTAACCTAAAAATATAAAAAAAAAAAATTTACCAAATATACCTTTCAATTTATTTATTTGGAAATTTTGAATTAAGGGTAAATTTGGCTTTTATTCAATATTATCAGTTATTTGGTAAAAAAAGAAAAATATAATATTTAAGCAATATTGTTTTGTTAATATTTCAACGCTTGACACCATATCCTATTATTTCTATTTATTCGGTGGGATGTATGGAATATGCTGAGAATGGACATACTCTGGATTATTAGGTGAAAAAATGTATTGGCTTTTGGAACGTTTTGAAATACTCATTTTTTTAATACTATATGGCAGGTACACGTAAGTCTCACTTTCTTATATAATTTTTAAATAGCTACTTTTACATCTTTGATATTTCAGTATCTTTATATATACTTTAGCAGCAAGACTGTTTTACACTAGATGTGTAAAACAGTCTTGCTACAAAAGTACAATTTCTACTAATTTAGAAAAAACATTGAATCCTTATACAAGACTAAGTATCTTGTTTGTCCGACAGGAAATTGAAACGTATCCGTTTGTTATTTCACTGAAAGCTTTTTCTAAGTCTAGCGAAATAAATAAAGTTTTTCGGTAAATATGTTTAACAGATCGATTGATAAGAGCAATCCAAGAAGGCAGGCGTAAAAATAAAAACGAGTATACTCCACAAATAACGTAATGCTTTTGTTATTATGTATTACTTCAGGGAATTCAGATAGTATTTTTCCTTTATGGGTGTTTCCGGGAAGAGGAAACTGATAACCTTTCGCTCGTTTCTGCCGTAATTAATAAGCTAAATGTTATACTTCGAGTTGTGCCTCGCAAAATGTTGGCGTGTATAGAAGGTTATCAGATTATTTAGGGAGTTCGTTGAAAATACGGAAAACCGTGGAGCTACGAATTCACATCCAAAGAAGAAGCCAAAGCAACTTTCACGGTGAGCAGCACTGTGAAGTGGTAGTGATACTTTTTATTAGTTTGTATTACGAAATACAAATAATTCGAAATTTAAATAATTCTTATATCAGTTTATCTTTTATTCATGTATGCTCAAATGGTAGTAGACGATTTTCTTTTCCGCTTCCCGCTGACTTCACCTTCCCTATGAGCACGCAATGCTGTACCCATATAAATTATTATCGATGTGCGCCTCTTGTAAGAGACGACTGTATCTCTATATGAAAACTGTAGATTTAGAAGGTTTAGTTTAGCGTTTAGAAGGTTTAGTACTTCATAAGAAATAAACTGTTACGTGTTTTACCAGATATTATTTGGGGATATAATATAATAGTGTAATAGAAAATACAGTATTACTGACGAGTATAATTAGAAAAATGGAATTTATTAGTTGATGTTTTTAATTAATATTATTATTATTCAATGGTTGACTTGATACAATTATAGTTATTCAATTATTAATAATATAAGGTTAACCAATGTAAGTACATATTACTTACTACTTTACTTATAATTAAAAATGAGGAAATAAAAACAAATTAAACCGACCTCAAAATGGTACCTATCTACCTTATCACCTAAATAACGAGATAAATAATTAAAAATGCTAAGGCATGTCAAAGGTTACCAAAAAACAAAACAAAAAACTTGTCTTAGCTGGCACCAATCTCAAAAAAAATTGTTAACATACTTAGGTTAGTGCCTACATTTAATTTGATTTTGTGCTTGTTATAATACTTATTATTTCTTCCTTTTCAGTTAATCGTATTTTTTTTTATTATTTATTTCATTATTTTAAGTGGTGAGGGCACCTATTTTGAAATCTGTTTAATTTTTTTTTAATTACTTTTATTAATTCAGTGCTGGATAAAAGTATAAAATAAAGGTGTTGTCATGAATGCGGATGTTTTCAATGAGTCCGTTATTACCCATTTATTCACTTCTTATTTTTGTGCTGTGGAATAAATAAATTGTGACATATTGACATTTTGGTAAAAGGACGGTTTCTAAGATTCTGTGACGTAATATATTCATTTATGTATTTAATATCTTATTAATTCCGACCTATTGATTGGGTTGATTACTTAAAAAAAGCAAAGTCTTCAAATCGTGGAGAAGTTACTTTGTATTTACTGTTTTTAATAATCATAACACTGCCTAACAAATTTCACTTACAATAAAATTTTATTAGAATATTGATATAAAATTCGATGTTTCTTGTTGTGCTGATTTCATAAATTTGACTTGTTTCTGCGTAATAAATAGTTTTTGAGATATTTTAAACTAACCGCAGTGATCCACATTGATTTTAAACTACTCGCATAATATGACTGACTCTGAGTTTAGGTCTTGTCAAGTAACAGATGCTCCACCGTTTAATCAAAGTGAGTTAAATTATTTAGTAAGGGATTTAAATTTATCAAAAGAGTCTTATGTAATTTTAGCGCTTTGACTGAAAGAAAAAATACACCAAATTCGAAAATTACATTTTACCTTACTCGAGAAAACGATTTGCTGCCATATTTTGACATTGAAGAGAATTTAGTTTACTGTAAAGATATTCGAGATTTTACGCAAAAAATGGTTTTACAAAAATATAAACCAAGTGATTGGCGTCTTAAAATAATATGTGGTGGCGAATCGCGTGTAAATAGCAGAACTCCACATCACAGATTTGAACTCAACTTTTCAAATCTGACAGAATATATTACTGAATTGGTGAATTATATTATCAAATTAAATAAATTATAGAACAAAATATTCTAATGAAATGGTCTTAGAGTTTTAACGGAACAATAAATCTCAATTCTTTACTGTATTATAACACAAAATGGTTCTCGAATTCCTTTGCTGCTCCATCAGATTGTTCTTGATGGTGCAGAATTTCGACTCAAAGCTGGTCTTCGACTGGTCCCGATACGAAGATCGATCGTCATTGGTTCGCAGGATAATTCACGATTTGATTTAAATTGTCTTCCTAATAAAAAAAAAGGACCGGTGTTCATTCTTTATTTTATAATACACAATTAAATAATCATATTTTAAGATTAAGATATAGAACTTCCTCAAATGATCCATTCTAAATTTGTTCCACGAATCAAAGAAACAGTTTCGCGATTATTTTGAATTTATTCCTTCAGTTATTTACCAAATTTATTTTAAGCGACGGTCCAAGCTAAATCTTGTGACAGCGAAAATATATACTTGTAATTTCTGTTGTTAAGACTCAGAATTTTACTACTTGGACTTACAATTCACACCCGAGCAATTTGAAGACTCATACAGAATTTCCAGGCTAGGCTCCACAATTACTATCCAAACACTTTGAGAACTTAATCAGGACATTACTGCTAGCATTTACTATTAAATATCCAAGCACCTTGAGAACTCAATTAGAACTGTATACGATGTTTGATTTTAAACGCTATCGAAAAGACTGAATGGAAAAATTTTACTAAAAGAATAACGCGTAAAAGCAAAGGACAATTTTATTATTTAAAAACGAATGGAACAGAAATTCCTTGCAGAAAGTTCAATACAATGTTGTTGGTTGAAATATTATAAAGCCATACAGAAAAAGAAACATTGAAACTATTAATCATTTGAAAAATGTCGTCACAAAGGTCATTCCTTACATAGGTGACGATGAAATTAAGTTTAACAAATTTAATTGATGTCCAAAATAAACAATTCAAAAATAAAAAATAAACAATCTAAAAAAATATAATTTTGAATTATCACAATTTTCAACCACGTCTTCGAGACTTGTACAAACATAATTTCATCTAAGTGTAGTCCCATCATTTGAAATCACCTAAAATTGAATTTCTTCAATGCAAATCAGCGTTATTCGATTGAACTTCTTTACTTGGATATGGTTGAATGATCTCGTTCTTTGGGACCTAAATATTTTTTGATTATTCATTTCGATTCAATTTTCATAATACGAGTACTTAGGAAGTTCCTTTATATATCAATCATCGATATCCCCAAAATCGACAAACGTGTATTTAGTTTACCAACAAATATTTTTGTTCAGAATACAAGTAATTACGATTTAGAAACTCATTGTATTACAAATATATTTTTAGATGGACAATAAACATCATTTGAATTTTTACCGACCATATAAAACAACTAATTTTATTATAGATATTATCAATTTATATTAATTATATTAATATTCATGTACATATTGATATTCGTGAAAGTTTTTTATGTTTATAAAAATTATTCAAAAATACAATTCATGGGAAACAAAGCAATGCGATTAATTTGTTTAAATGTCCATATAGTCAAGTAAAATTTTACAAAAAAGTACAAATCAAGCTGAATTTTTGTGCAGGCTTTTATTTTAATGTTCTAATGAGATCTTCAAAAGTAATTTTAACGTATATTGTGGGTTTTTCAGGGGGTAAACATGGGTAAATTGTAGTTTCTTGCTGTTACATGGAATATTTTCAATTTTTGGAGAAAAATGATTATCATGAAATCTGCATCTTATAAAATTCTTTACAAAAAAGGTTAACTAATTGATTAAAACGTGCAGTAAAGTTGCAATGTCTATTGCTTGTAAAAAATACATACTCCTTCCAGATCACTGAGGAAGTGGGGGTGGAATACCGGGTTCTTAAATTGACATCATATACTATACCATTGTAACAAATAATAGCCGAATTTATGCTTTTAGTTGATATGAAATTTATTCTTACAGACTTTTTCTTGATTTTCATTTTGTTTATTAATTTACTAGGTGTATATACCGTGCACACATTTGTTAATTTGTTTAAAGTAAAATGACAGTTATAGTTTTTTCAATATATGAAAATATAGGATATTTGGTCGACCTACATTATCTGGCCCTCGGGATGGAGAAAATTTTGCTATTTATATTATACTTGGCAACAATAGCCGGTAACAGTTCTTCAAAAATAATTTAATTAATTCTTTTTCATATCATTGGCAACATGTTCTGCAGTGGCAATTTCAGTTTCGGGAAAGCATGTATCATCGATAAGCCATGTGTCATCGATTAAAATAATACGGAGAATGAAATAATTTTTCTCCGCTGGCAAGTCACCTTAAAAGAAAAACGACTCTGAAATAAAAAAGCTTTTCACTTATACATAACTTGGTATGCGGCAAAACTTTAAGACCTACCAGGACCGTCCAGTTTCGTTTTCGAAATGAAAGCTGCAATGTAATTCATCCGAGTGAAGTTACAACAATTAATGTGAACTTGAATGGAAGTAGCATTAGGTAAAAGTTCTATTTTCCCATCGTTTCTTTTTTAGTTCATTTTCGCAAAGTTTGCTATTAAATAACTATTCCTAGAACTTTACCTGAAATATTTTTATATCAAAGTTTTATAATACATTTCGGATGTACATTTTGGCCATTTGAGAATTTCAAACTAAAAACATAATAAAGGCCCACTAACAAAAACAAAAATCCTTTGATTTAATTCATTCCAGGTTTTCGAAAAAAGTACAAAAATCTTTTGTATTTTTTTCGAATTATTTCTTGTAAAAACGTATAAAAATCTTTTTTGAAAAGAATTTTATGAATTGTAATTTATACAAGTACTTTTGTCGAAAATTTGTTGTTTTTCTACACAATGACAAATAAACAAATTTAGGTCGATTCATCCTCTGGAATAAAACAACCTACTATATAAATCAAGAGTATTTTTTCAAAGAAAAAACCTAATTTCACTGAAATAATGTTATTTTTATTGATTGTAATTGACGATGTTCGCTAATACATTGCGAATATAATTTATTCATACCTCCATCCCGTAATACGTTTGATAAAATTAGGTCTAAACCAAGGAGGCAAAATTCTAAGGAATTGGTATATGTCCATACTTCGCGTGTAAAGAACATGTCAATTTTTGACAAAATTTTTGTAAGTGTACGAACGTCGCATCTAGTCACATTTTGTGGACTACAGGCAGTAGTTAGAGCCCTGCACTTGACTGTTGCTGGATTGGAGCATTCGACGCTCACCAGATCTACGTCACTGTTGACTATGCAGTCAGGAGAGAGCTCGTTTGGCCGATTACCAATGAATACTCGTGGTCGTTGTAAGACAATTTCTTTATTATTTATTTGCTAATCAATAAAATATACTATTACTACTAGATATAGCAAACTAGAAGTTGAACTCGAAGTCGAACCGATCGATGACTATTCGAAGACTATTCCGCTGACTATTCATTGACTGTGATTTGGCAGCGTCATCACCCCTCTTAAATGCCGCTAAGTGATCCCTTTGTGCGACAGCCAGTTGTCATGCCAGGGGTTACGAATCCCCGGCCGCCCGATCATCACATTGGTTAGTGCGCCCGTCCGGAACACATTTTAATGTCAGTCCAGCTGATACAAAACGCTTTCCTTTTGAGTGCAAAAAATATAGCGGAGAGACGTGAACTTAAGAACAATGTCATTTATCATAAGTCAATTTTTATTTCCTTTTTAAAAGGTATATTATTCGTAAATAATTAACCGCTATTTGAAATTAATGAAATGTTAAGTGACGTGTAAATAAAAAAAATATTAATTACAATGGTATACATCATCTCCCTTTATATCATGCAATCAAGACATTATTCTTTTTAACTGTGAATTTCTCTTTTTTATCTTTAACTTTTCTTTATTCATTGCAGTGGCATCAATTATTTTTCTCATAATGTATCAATTATATTGATTTTTCGACATTTTTAAGTTACTTTTTAACATGATATTTCGTTAATTCTTTTATTTGTATGATTTAATTTTTATTAACAATTAAATGAAACTACGTAATGTAGTATTATCTCCACTTTATTTAAATTCTTAATTACGACCTAGGTTTTGTTGTATGACAACGAAACCTAGGTCGTGATGTGGGCATGTGGCGTGAGTGGGCGTGAGGTGATGTAGGCGTGAGGTGGGCAGTTTGAAGATATTTTAAACTTCGACTTCACGCTAAATATATTTAATATTTGTGTGATTCGTACAAATGGTAATAAACATAAGAATTATTATAATCCTTATATTTATTATCATTTGTACGATTTATTAATTTTTATTTAAAGATTCCCAAAAGACAAGACGCTTATATAACATAGAAAAATAGTTTGAGACGTATTATATATTTTATATATGAAACAGTATCGTTACTTCCCCTTTCTATTTTCTACCGATTTCCTCTTGGGTGTGCTAGGTTTCCATACCTTGCAACTCAGTATAGGTGCTGCGGTTATGAAATTTATCTTCCAGCTATGAAAAAGAAAAATTCTATGCCCTGTATTATACTGAGTAAACTTTCATTCTTCGTACCTGCGTTCAGGCAATCATCACCTGTATGCTATACCATGTTCTAGAATCGAACTATATTGGAGCTGCTCAAATATCTGATCGCAGTTGCACCAGCGTGTGGTTTATTTATGTAAAGTGAAAATAAATTTGTTGAAATGTATTTTCGTTATATTTTATAGTTCTGTTGTATTTTGTCTTGATGTTTAAGATATACCTTTGTTTTCTTTTAATTTGTTGAATCATTAATTAATTACCATTATGAATAGGTTACCTGTAATGTATCGGTAAATATATGTAAATAATGTATGTAATATATGTAATAATATATACATATACAAAAAACTTTGGACGATCCCGTTTGGCAAATGTGTTTTTGTTCTACACTAAAAGAAAACGAATAATTAAGGTATATATAGTCGAATGTAGATTTAAAGGTAAGCAAGGTAATTTAAAAGTTTTACGATAAAAGACTAGAAAGATATTTTTATCAAATAAGTTAGCAACTATATTTTATTCTCCAACTATCTTTATTATAATGAAATAAAATATTTTCTCGATTATATCGATGTGAAAACTGAAGTTAATATTAAAAATATGAAATTCTGGTGTAGGTTAGTTTAGATATTTGTTACTCAATCGCGCTGTTAATAACTGTAATGGAATGACATTTGGTACAGGAAGCCTACATTATGGATTAGTTCAAAAATTGTCTTTAATTTTTGTTTCCGTTCTAGTTTTTAATATGGTTTATGTGTAGGCCTCAGTCTAGAATTTTACTGTGATGTTTTAAAATTAAAGCGAGTAAAGTCATAAATAAAATGTATTCCTCACTTGAAAGATTTCTTTCTTCGACATTTCTGTGAACAATCTAATAAAGACGTAGATAAGGTTATTTGACAAAATTTTGCTTTTAAATGTAACCTTTAAAGCTTAATTTGTTGTCGACAATAATAATGGCTATTCTTCACACCTATTTAAGTAGTTAATGTTTCTCTATTTAATTGATATATTTTAGGCAGTTATATTGACACTCATCACTTGAAATTGTTAAAACGGGCTTACATAAAACGTTTGCGGACTTGGTTAACTGCCTTTTGTTCTACCCTCGTATAGTTGGTGATATTTTCATGTATTATTTCTTAATTCCATGTGGATTAGTTCAGTATTAATTTGTAACCTATTTACGTGGTTAATATTTCTTTATTTAATTGATATACTTTAAGCAGTAATATTGACACTTATCACTTGAAATTATTAAAACGGGCTTAAATATGAATGTTTGCGAACTTGGTTAACTGCCTTTTGTTCTACCCTCGTATAGTTGGTGATATTTTCGTGTATTATTTCTTAATTCCATGTGGATTAGTTCAGTATTAATTTGTAACCTATTTACGTGGTTAATATGTCTTTATTTAATTGATATACTTTAAGCAGTAATATTGACACTAATCACTTGAAATTTTTAAAACGGGCTTAAATATGAACGTTTGCGAACTTGGTTAACTGCTTTTTGTTCTACCCTCGTATAGTTGGTGATATTTTCGTGTATTACTTCTTAATTCCATGTGGGTTAGTTCAGTATTAATTTGTAACCTATTTACGTGGTTAATATTTCTTTACTTAATTGATATACTTTAAGCAGTAATATTGACACTTATCACTTGAAATTATTAAAACGGGCTTAAATATGAACGTTTGCAAACTTGGTTAACTGCCTTTTGTTCTACCCTCGTATAGATGGTGATATTTTCGTGTATTATTTCTTAATTCCATGTGGATTAGTTCAGTATTAATTTGTAACCTATTTACGTGGTTAATATGTCTTTATTTAATTGATATACTTTAAGCAGTAATATTGACACTTATCTCTAGAAATTTTTAAAACGGGCTTAAATATGAACGTTTGCGAACTTGGTTAACTGCCTTTTGTTCTACCCTCGTATAGTTGGTGATATTTTCGTGTATTACTTCTTAATTTCATATGAGTTAGTTCAGTATTAATTTGTAACCTATTTACGTGGTTAATATTTCTTTATTTAATTGATATACTTTAAGCAGTAATATTGACACTTATCACTTGAAATGATTAAAACGGGCTTGGTTAACTGCCTTTTGTTCTACCCTCGTATAGTTGGTGATATTTTCGTGTATTATTTCTTAATTCCATGTGGATTAGTTCAGTATTAACCTGTAACCTATTTACGTGGTTAATATTTCTTTATTTAAGTGATTTACTTTAAGCAGTAATATTGACACTTATCACTTGAAATTATTAAAACGGGCTTAAATATGAACGTTTGCAAACTTGGTTAACTGCCTTTTGTTCTACCCTCGTATAGATGGTGATATTTTCGTGTATTATTTCTTAATTCCATGTGGATTAGTTCAGTATTAATTTGTAACCTATTTACGTGGTTAATATGTCTTTATTTAATTGATATACTTTAAGCAGTAATATTGACACTTATAACTTGAAATTTTTAAAACGGGCTTAAATATGAACGTTTGCGAACTTGGTTAACTGCTTTTTGTTCTACCCTCGTATAGTTGGTGATATATTCGTGTATTACTTCTTAATTCCATGTGGATTAGTTCAGTATTAATTTGTAACCTATTTACGTGGTTAATATTTCTTTATTTAATTGATATACTTTAAGCAGTAATATTGACACTTATCACTTGAAATGATTAAAACGGGCTTGGTTAACTGCCTTATGTTCTACCCTCGTATAGTTGGTGATATTTTCGTGTATTATTTCTTAATTCCATGTGGATTAGTTCAGTATTAATCTGTAACCTATTTACGTGGTTAATATTTCTTTATTTAAGTGATTTACTTTAAGCAGTAATATTGACACTTATCACTTGAAATTATTAAAACGTGCTTAAATATGAACATTTGCGAACTTGGTTAACTGCCTTTTGTCCTACACTCGTATGGTTGGTGGTATTTTCGTGGATTATTTCCTAATTCTATGAGGATTAGTTGAGTATTACTTTGTATTCACTATAGTATAATAGATTTAAAAAGATTAATATCTTTAAGTATAGAATTTTAAAAGGACATTAATCTATTGATAACAAGTCACGAGCTGCACTAGAGAAATAAGATGTCGTATTTTCAACATTTAACTGGAAGCGTTCGGATAATATTTTCCTGCGCCGCGTAATGGCGGCATTATCACTTCCGGAGAAATAAATTCCGCTTTCTCCGTCTTTAAATAATAACGCTAATTTCTTTTTCGACTTGTTTTGCCGAAAAGTTTATCTAGAAAATTGTACAGCAAAAGATAAACATTTTTGAATATTTTTGTATTAAGCTGGCAACGGAAAGAAAGCATAAAAAGTGTTAAAAAACAATACGGTGGAAAACAGAGGTTATAATTGATTTCTTTTCAACTAAAATATAAGGTATCTGTGTAGGCCCACAGAGTTATAATACATTATTTATTATATTGTATTGTATTAAGAAATTATATTGTATTAAGAAGCAGATGACACATGATACATTAAAACCGTAACCTAAAGGCTTAGTTTATCAAAATACCTGAATATATTTAGGGGGCGTGTCTTAATAAAGTAGTGATACGTATGTTAGTATAAATATTTTTATATTGACTTAAATTTAAATTTCATTTATACGTATTATTAAGGAAAATTTTTATGAATTTATATATATTTATTTAAAATCGGTTCAAAGTTGTTTTGTGACATTCGATTAAAACAAAATAGGATAAAACCCAGTACAACATGTCATTATTATTTGTTGCTCATAAACATAAATAATTAAACAATCGTAGGAAGAAATCTGTATTCATTTCTAAATAATATTTTCTTTTGTAAATCATTTCTCTCGGTCGTCTATGATAAATTTTCCTACCCTCGTAATGACATATTACATTCAGGTAATTCTAGACTATTGCTTTTGCTAAAACTAAAGTATAGCTTTGCGTCGTGTTCACAATTTTTGCTATTAAATATTAATATACAAACAATGTGTAATTAATAAAATTTTCAGCACATGATTTTCGAACATATTATAGTTTATATATTCGATTTAGTGTATCCCAATGTGCAATTAAATGTCAATAGATTTAATATTATTGGTATTACTGCCGTTATCAGGTTTGATTCCTTAAAAATTTACCAAGTACACTATGTTACTTTGGTTCCCAGGTTTTAGGTACATCTGTTTTAACCAATTTTATTTGAGGTTTCTTCATTCTTTGAAAATCTATAAATAAAGAATATGAGTCGATTTATTCAGGAAATAAGTGCTATAAAAATATGCTTTGGTATAATCTTTCATATGGTATGGATACATTGGTAGAATTTGCTTACCTGAATGATTCTGCCGTCAAAGAAACTTCAAAATTAGATAACATAAAAGGAAACTTGAAAGCGGTTTTAAAATAGAAATGATTCATCTTAATAAACCATTATATATGTGTAAGAATGAGAAACCTGAAAAGTGATAATCGGGACAAATTTGAACTATCTAAAAATTCAAATCAACCTTACGTTTTTCTGTTAAACAAACTTTAAATTTAAATACTCTTATTGTATATATTTATGAAATTTGCAAATTATTTTTTAATGACAATGTTTTGTTCACAACTTGCAGTCAATATATAATTTTTGAAAATCCTCTCCTGGGTTATACAAATTTAGTTTCAACAGAACTAAAGGCCGAATTCCGTTACATCATGTCAAACGGCAACCGAAAGTATAAAATTAATAACTTTATTTTTACGGTAAAAATTTACTCCACGCGTCTGTGAATCTACAAAGAGGTTAACGACTTATAAGATTTATAAATTTATTAGGATAAAAAAGTAAATCTAAAATGAAACGGCCCAGGACAGTTTTCTCATCGTGGATCTTTCTCAACATTGCCGGAATACACCCAGTCACTAATGAACGTTCAAAAGATCGCGATGGCTTTGTTACACTTATGACCTTGTTAACTGTTACGTTTGGTCCGTAATCCGTAGCCAGACCCCTACTTCAAAATTTACGTTAATCAAAACAATAAATCCTTGCATTCACAGTCTGGTTGTCTTGTTAAGTTTTTGTCAATATCTGAGTAAAATGTTAAATAATAAAATTCATTTCAAATTTTTTGAAACAATAAAATCTATTTAGGTAATTTCTACGAATTAAACAAAATTTCTTAAATATGTCATAAATCGGTGTCTTTTCTTCCCAGTACTACTAACGTTTTAAAATTATTATGTAAAATATCTATTGTTGTAAATGTTTTTATTATTTTCCAAATAAATCTAATAATTTGTAATAAATATTATATTATAAATAATTTATAAGGTTTTGAAAGTAAGAAATATATTCTATTATAATTAAAAGGGTTATTGCGTATATAGACATAGATAATAAGACGGTTATTGCGTATGAAGGGTACACACTCGTATCACGTACGATGATTAAGTAGATTTCTTAGTCCTGTATAATTTTTTGCACATGGACATCATTGTTAATAGGCTTATATTATTGGAGTTCCGTTTATGTTATTATTATCTTTATTTCTTTTTAAAACACCCTTATATTTTTCATTAAGTTACTTTGTTATTTTGAAGCGGAACTATAGATAGATGATATGATTAAAAAAAGGGGGTAATTTAAAATTAACCACATCGTTCGTGTCATAGTTTTCATGATTATGTTACATAAAACTTAAAGTAATTGTTTATTTAATCAATCTATTGTAGCACAGTCTGAAGGTAATCAGTTACTTTTAAACGGAGTGAAACTTTTGTCATCTCTGTAAAATATAGACGTAAATGGTATAGCGTATGTAGGTATAGCGTTGATTATATATTTCTACATTTATTAAGCGAGTGTCCACTAATCATTATATTGACCTGTTAGTCGCTGAACACTTTAACTTTGAGCGACCTATCCTTTAATGGCTTGAATATATTTGTATGATTTAAAATTTTTCATAAATCTATTTTTCGTGTAATTGCGCGTCATTTTCTCGAAATGAAGGTCTTCATTAAGAATACGTTACACAGTATTGCGGTCGAAACCTTGATAAATGATTTCCGGGTCAGTAGTTAAATGGGTCAGATTCTCGTTTATAAGTACTTCACTTCCCCTTAATGGATATGAAATTATAATATGATATAAAATATGGGCGTTTATTCTCTCAGATCCAAAACTGAATGCGGTTCATTCATTTAAATATTCAATTTCACGACTGTCGTGTTGTTTCGACAGATAAGTGGTTCGTTATTTTATTTTTCTGATGGCTTTCCACTTTAGGCCAATCATCTGATCGTTTCCAATATATTCGAATTCATTATCTTTTTGTTCCAGTTATTTTATGATCGATTTATTGCCTTTTATTGAGAATGAGTTATATGATATAATGTGGATATTTCTTGGGCCTTGTTTAATAAAAAGTAAAACATTTTTTGTTAAATGAAATTATCGCCTACACTTTGTAAAGAATATTGAAATTAAATAAAACACCTTAGAAAGAGTGGAATAAGACACAATAAGTGGAAACAATAAGCAGAATCTGAGGCGAATAGATGCTTTAATGTATCTTAGTATAGAATCGCAATTTGAATGATTAGCTAGCAAGAAATTGCGCAGAAAATGGGCTCATTGCCATTTGTGCTTATTTTTTTCTTTTCAGTTAGTTTTTAATAAAGATTATTGGGTATGTTTTAATAAATTGTGTTTAACGTAATATGTATATTGGCCATATTTAAAATTTGATTTCTATTGAGAAAGTTACCTTGCTTTTATTATTACTTCCATTGTATTCATTTTCTACATTATGCAGCAATAATAGTATGTTATACTACTAAAGCGTCATGCTATGAAACTAGATGCAGTTTTAATAGTATACTGGTTTGTTTGTCCCTTCGATATATTTTCATAGGATTAATTTGTCTCATTTTTCTGAAAGCAAAATGATTTTGGTGATTGTAAAAAAACTTAACCGTCTCAGAGACAATCGCCTTCAAAGCTAGAAATGGAAAACATTCGAATTTTTAAACTTAAGAACTTTACATAATAAATATGTATTTTTCTACAACATTCTACGATGTAATAATGAAATCAACATTTTAAATATTTTCATTAGATTCTTCAGATTCAAAACTAGAATTTTCGCGTCGTCTGTAGAAGTATATGATAACGTACATAGAATGTTGCTCAGTCGTGAATCTGTAAAGTTTCGATCTAAACGTTAAAATCTGTAGATTTAACTTCACTTACTGTTTGTTTTCAGATCTAATGTAGTTTTACGTGACATTGGCTGTGGACATATTATAACCGTATTTTGAAATGCAGCGAGCTTCATTTTTAATCAAAATTATACTGTATTTTTTAACAAAGTGAAAACATACATATTATTAGGTAGATTTAGTTAGGTAGATTAGATATTATTAGATATACAACATTATTAGGTAGGAAACGTAGAGTATTGACGCTTTTCCAGCAGCGTTCAGGCTCATTATTATTAATACGCTAAAAGTGCGTTGTCTTCCTTAAGTACCAGCTGCTGTATACTCTTCCGTAACTTGCTTTATTTTGAAATTTGTCCATTGTATAACATTGTATCCTTTTTAAGGGTCTGTTTATCTACTTAAATATTTACGGCATTTTTCATTAATAGTACCGACGGTAGATAATACTGATGTAGGGTCAATTCGCACTAAATTGTTTTCATGGTAACTAGTTTCGTGAAATACGTTATCGGGTTCGATAGATACAGCTGAATAGGGATTTTTAAAAGTTGTTTACAGAGGTGTTGCTTTTTAACATTTGTTTACAGAGGTATCGTTTTTAACAGTTGTTTACAGAGGTATTGCTAGTAGACTAAGATTTAGCTCAAATAATTTAGTTCTGGATAAAGAATGAGTACGTAGTTCTATTAGAAAAGAATTAAAAAACGTGTTAATTATGAATAAAATCCACACTATGAGAGTTCTATACACATTTAGGTACTTACAACAAAAATTTTGAACCGTTAAGGGTACTTTGTATTTATATTAAATTATTACACGTATTAATATTATTTTACTACACGATTTATATGCGTAAGAAAAGTAATTTGACTGCATGTAAATCTTTAATTTATTAACTCGAATCAACCGAGACAATTTTCCTTTCTAGTGTTTAACAATGAATAAATATTGCACATTTTTTTAGAATATTTAAATTTCTTAGTTAAAAAGTCAGAGGTGA
The DNA here is from genome assembly GCA_039881145.1 of Druceiella hillmani. Classification (NCBI taxonomy): domain Eukaryota; kingdom Metazoa; phylum Arthropoda; class Insecta; order Lepidoptera; family Hepialidae; genus Druceiella; species Druceiella hillmani. The sequence goes on along the minus strand of JAYKKI010000004.1, from coordinate 22,935,276 downwards.
CGAGGGACACTGTTTAAGATGTTGGAGACTAATATCGATTTATTAACTCCATTTAACAAAACGATTTTGTTTGTAGTGCTTAACAATGAACAATATCGTAAAATCTCTTCAAATTCTTTAAATTGCTTAATTAAAAAGTTAGAAAGGACGGGGAAACTTTTTGAAATCTTGGAGACTCATATAATTTATCAACTCAAATTAACAAAACAATTTTCCTTTAAGTTTTAACAATGAACAAAATTGCGAATTTTTACCAGATTTTTTAAATTGTTTAATTAAAAAGTGAGAGGGGACGGCGGGCACTTTTTGGCATATTGGAAACTTGTATAATTTATTAAATCTTTTAGCTTTCGGCACTTGTTCGAGTCATTGGATTCCGGACAGCAATTTGACTTGATATATACAGACTTCATTTGACACGGTTGATCATTTAGTATTGATACGAAAACTAGCATTTAACAGTGTCGGGGGCAACTTGCTTAGATGGTTTATTTCGTATTTAACTAATAGGCAGCAAGCAATTAAAGTAAATGGGTTCTTATCACCATACATCCAGGTGACTTCTGGTGTACCACAGGGATATTTATATTAGGTACTTTCTTATTTACTATATTTATTAACTATATAAGTACTTGTTTTAGAAATAGCGATTTCTTAATGTATGCATACGATTTAAAGTTATTTACTTTTATGAAAGCCATCCATAACTATTCGAATATGCAAGCTGATCTAGATAAACTTCATGTTTACTGTGAAGAGAACAAACTGCATTTAAGTTACTCGAAGTGCAAACAAATCTCTTTCACAAAGAAAAAAAAACAAATCTTTAAATACGCGATAGGAGGGAATTCAATCCAAAAAGTTGACAGCATGCGCGACCTTGGTATCATTTTCGATAGTAAAGTGCATTTTAGTTTGCATATTGATCAGATCATATCTAAGGCCTATAGAATGCTTAGCTTCGTATTAAGAACGACCAAAGTATTTAAAAATGCTGAAACATACTTAACCTTGTCAGATCACGACTTGAATACGCTGTTGTAGTCTGGAATCCATTATATGCCACTTTTTCTGATAGTATCGAGAACATACAAAAACATTTTTTTAAAGCTCTTCAGCATCGTATAGGTGGCAGTAAATTATCGTATAAAGTGTTACTTCATAATTATAAATGTGATACCCTCTATCATAGACGTTCATTATTAGAGTTGATGACTATGTTCAACATCTGTAACGGTAATTATAACTGTCCATCTCTACTGAGTCAGATAAAGATTCGAACTCCCAAACTAACTCGTAGACATCTCTTAGTTCATGTCGATAATGCACGAACAAACGTCGGTATCAGAGCACCGCTATGGCGGTTGTGCGACTTTTACAATAAAGAGATGTTGACGCTTGACATCCTTGCAAGTCCACGTCCCCAGTTTCGATCAGATGTAAAGAACAGGTTCCGTGAATTTATGCACAGCAGACGGATCAGTAATGTTATTATCACTTTACTTTATTCATTGTTTGTCCAACTTTTTTTGTAATCCATAATTGCAGCTTTATTTATTTGATAAATTAATAACAAGTGTTTTCCGTATTAATTTTATGTCTTATTCTAAAAAAAAAGTATTGTTTCACTTACTTCAATTAACATTGTCACATTTATGTATTGTTGTATTTAATTGGATATATTATAAATGTATTTATTTTTCTTTGTGGAAATGTTAGAACACAAACTTATTTCGTATTTAGTGTTCGTAGATTATTTCAAATAGTTTGTGTTTGTTTTTTTCCCCTTTAAATAAAATTAAAAAACTCAAGTTAGCAAAACAATTTTCCTTTGTAGTGTTTAACAATGAACAATATAGCGAATTATTTTCGGATTTTTAAATTGCTTGATTAAAAAGTCAGAAGGGACGGGGGACACTTTTTGACATATTGGAGATTCGTTTATTTTTTTAACCCAAATAAACAAAACAATTTTCCTTTGTAGTGTTTAACAATTAACAACATTGCGAATTCGTATCAGATTTTTTAAATTGTTTAGTTAAAAAGCAAGAGGGGACGGGGTCATTTTTGACATGATGGAGATTCTTATAATTTATTAACTCAAGTTAACAAACAATTCTCTTTTGTAGTATTTAACAATGAACAATATAGCGAATTGTTTTCAGATTTTTTAAATTGCTTGACTAAAAAGTTAGAAGTGACGGGGTCACTTTTCGACATGTTGGAGATTCATATAATTTATTAACTCAAGTTAACCAACAAAAAAAACTAAAATTGTCGTTTGGGGTAATCGCATTGGGGCAATTTATTTATGTTTACCTATAATATTGCAATATTATTAATGTTAAATTGAGAAAGTGATGCTGTCACATACGAATTTACAAACAAGATGAAATTATAAGGATTCCTTTTTTTACTATTCGATTGCTGAATATTGTTTGATAATTGGAAAATATTATTACTGTTATATGTGCTTAAGGAAGTACGCGTGGAAGAGTTAATTGTTAAATGTTACCCAAGCCAACACGAAATAAAATATTAAGTTAATTTTGTACTCATAACATTAGAAACTCTACATGAAGTAAATCTGTAAATCTACTTAGCGTACTTTATTACTTTAGCAATTAAAGTATCTTCTAATTCCATTTAGTTTCCGCTTTCTCGAGTTAAGCTGAGCGCACAGCAGAACTTGGTTATGCACTTAACATTGAAGCGTCCCGTTTGGCTGTAACTCGTTAGTCGTGGACGGGTTAAACTCGTAAATTCACACTCGTCCTAAATTGCAATGATTAGTCACAGCAAATGTGACCATGTTTCTCAATTTTCAGCACAACTTAAATAAATGGAAGTGCGTGATTTACACCACATACATATCTTTACTTATCTCTACAACATTTTAGACAATCCAAATAATCTAACGTCTCTTAGAAGCCGGTCTAGGACTACGCTATGAAAATTTTCTCAGTCTCCTTTGTCCTATACAACCAGTTTTTATCAAGAGTTCTTCTTTGTTCAAGCTGTAACTCGATGGACACCAGAAAATAGCCCTCTATAAATATTTTCAAGGGTTGTCTGAAGAAGTCTTTAACCTGCTCCTCCTTTCCTTGCCGCTTATTAATTTTTAATCTTTACCCTTTCTTAATTTTACCTTGCACCTGTTGTCTTCTTCGTGTCAATGTTTGTAATTTTTGTATCATAATTTATCATATCATATTATATCATAATTGAAATTTTCGGTTTTGGTTTTTATTAAGTATATATTTTAATTTCTAAATTGTTCAATAGTATAAGTTTAAGCAAATGTTTCATGGTTTTCCAAGTAATTAAATTTTCAAATTTAACCGTTGACTGGAAGAGATTGCTTATATAACAAAAAGTGTGTAAAACGTATGTATAATTTTTAAGTGTTCATTAAAATTTAAAACAAATAAATAAATTAACAAAGTCGGTTACCTAATTGCTCGAGCGCTGCATTACGACTGACGACGTGGATGACTGACAATGTTTACGAGAATACTCTTATATCGTAAAGAAATAGAGTTTAAAAAACTTACTCATTTCAAAGAGCATTTATGTTATGTTCATAATCAATCAAATATTTTTAATAAGATTCAATGAGGTTGTAGATAACTTTGGTTTTAATTTATAGCAAACATTTTATGTTTTATGCTGTGAATATTCAAGTATCGATGAATTATTATTATGCCAAATCTCACTTTTGCAAGCAAGGAACATTTCTTAAATTATCATATAAAAACATTGTAATATTAATTATTTAATTGATAATATCTCACAATTAAATGAAACTACATGATGTAGTATTATTTCTATTTTCTTTAAGTTCTTTACCACGGCCTAGATTTCGTTGTATTACAACATCTTGAGGTGGACTATTAGCAAAGATATCTTTGTTAATAGCCCACCTGAAGATGTTGTAATACAACTAAACCTAGGTCGTGGTAAAGAACTTAAAGAAAGTAGAAGTAAGACTACATCACGTAGTTTCATTTAATTGTGAATAATGAATTTCTAAAAAATTAAGGCCAAATATATTCAATATTTGATAATATCAGTTACGGGAATAATTCGTGGTACATTCGTTTCTCGCATACATAATTTTTAGATATCTTAGTTATTTTCACGTTGAAAAAAATCTATTATTTAAATATATCAAAGCTGAAGAGCCTTGTATTGTAAAATATCTCATTAGAAGATAATGAATGAGTCCCGATTGCATTGATCGGTTTAATACCTTAATCGAATATTTTCAACGATAAAATAACTAAGATAATACATTCCTACAATATTTGTTTTTTTTTTTCATATGTTGATAGAGGATTATAAAATATGTAGAAACAAACGTGAATGTATTAATAGTTTTTAGATTTGTCTCTTGATTTTATAAATAATTGAACGGGTTTCATTCCACAATTTTGAGCATCACCTCATAACTTAATTGAATTGTCAGTTATACGAATTTGAATATTAAACATATTAATAAAACGAAATATGGTTTTAAACATTAACATGATCGCGGAAGTAAAAAAAGGTTTATGTAAATACTCTTGAAAATATCTACTGACGGTATCTAAAAGTATTAAAGTTAATTTCTTCATTTTAATAACGTATTTACGTTATCAAAGTCAGTGATTAAATTGAGTACAGCCTTTATTGGCATTCCATGGTAACAATCCATTTAAGTACCGTGTGAAAGCGAGCATTCCACCTCATCCTAGAAGTAATATAACGTTTCCAATGTTATAAAACTTTTAAAGGCTCAACCGGGTCATATTTCTCCTTGACCGTAATGGCGGCGAGTCGCTTCCGGCGAAGAAAACTAACTTCCTTTCGCTCGCTCCGTCTATAAATAATAACGTGAAACTGCGCAGTGGAGCGTTGTTCCTGAGAATTGCAAAGTACGTTATTCGCATAACGAATAATACGGTTTGTTGGGATATTTGTTTTCGGGATTGGGAAAATTATGAAATCTGTAGTCAACAGGCATTTATTAAAGTTCTGTGGGTGAAACTCAATATAGGTTAAACAAAAGTTTAAGTTTTCCTTTACTGATTTGTCTATTAAGTGTTTGACTTAGAAATATGTAATACATGACATATTATTGTTTCTACAATAGTATTTCTACAATAGTATTTTTTCAAGACTAAAGAACAATCATTTAAAACTCTTGTGTGCTATGAATGACGTCAGTAAATTGCAAATATAGAAATAAAAAAAACTACAATTAGTGTATATAAAAATGTAAAGTAATTACAGATATACAGATTATATATATATAGATTACTTAATTATCCAGCGCTACAATATATGGAGGGTCTAGATCTTTCCTACGATTTTTCGCCTCCAGCATCGAAAGACACGTCAATGCTACCAGTCTTCCTCAATTTGGGTAGTCAAGTGAAATTGGGTATTTGACTAAATTGTTTTTATTTAATTAATCATAATTTCAAGGTACAAACTGATGAACAGTGAAACAATTTTTAAATAATCTTAAAAATTGACAGAGTTATAAAAGTTTAAATTTAACCTTTAGACAAGGACGGCGATACTGTGTTGTGAGGTCATTTTTAATATTGCACATTATATTCTACAAGAGGAAAAGAGGCAGGGATATACCCAACACTAGCCGTATCTTCAAATTTAGAAACCTACAACTGGTTTATTTTTCAATTATTGAATTTTTTTCAAGACTGGTTTTTAATTAACTTATATTTCACAATATTGTACGAAAAATATCAAAATTTAGAATGAGTCAACTACCGGATTGTTTAAAACATTTAAATTTTTAAAATATGTTGAGCAGGTTTTTTTTTCTGTACTTATACTTTCTGAAATATCCATCATATTTTATGTCTGTACTTTAATAATCATACATTTTATATAATGTGATTCATGAATAAGCGCTATAGTAAAGTGATCTTGACATATCGACTCGTCATAATTAGAATAATTATGGAGTGCTCACGAAATAAAATGGCGGTGTACACTGTCAGAGCGGCTGGATGGCGGGCGAGACACAATAAGCAGCGTTAAGCGTGAAACATGCCGCCCTGCGAATTAATGATGACCCACGCACCGAGCGCCTCAGGACTTCTGTTTTGCTGATTTAAGGAAACTGAGCTGACGCCATTAGGAAGGGACATTAATTATATTTGGTTCAGCGCTCAGTTGGATGTCACGTTTATTTTATTTTTTCATAGATTCGAGGTGAACTTTGGAAATTTGATATCATTGTTTAAATTCTGAGATGACATGAATGTTTTGGAAGAGTGTTACGTTGATGTGTCAGGTCGTAGTCAAGGGAGGGATCACCAGGACTTGTTCTGCTCTTTAAGTTTTTATTGGTGTTGGAATAAACACATTAAATGTATTTGCAAGTAAGTCACATTGTCAAAAATATATTTAAAAAAGTAAATTTTTGTGACAAAATAAATAATAAATTAAGACTGAAATGAACGGACAGAAATGAACGTTCAATGAAATAATTGTTCGGTTATGGTCTTACTGATATGGAACTGTATACTATTACGAAATAAACATAAAAAAATGAGTGTGCTTTAGACCACACGACTGAAGTAAAACTTCAAATTCACAAAATATGAACTTTAAAATAAATTTACAATTTTATTCACTTTAAACGTAGAATATTTAATGTATTGAACAAAATAATAATTTATAAAATTGTTCAAGAACGAAATGAAATTACAAAATAATAAAAAATTCACCGTATATATATATATATATATATATAATAACAAAAGAAAATAAACACCATATATATATATATATATATATATATAATATACATATATATATATATATATAAATATATATATATATATATATATATATATATATATATATATATATATATTTCATGCACTGGCTATGAGAGGAAGAGAGAAAGAAAATGTGCGCACTGCTCTCTCTTGCTCCTACAGTGTGATACAGCCAATAGGCTTGCACTGTCTTAGATATACGAAACATAACTGGCTATGAGAGAAAGAGAGAAAGGAAATGTGTGCTCGCACCTCTCTCTCTTGTCTCTACAGTAATATACGAAACGTAACTCTCTCTCTTTCTGTCTTCACTAACTTATATCTCCCTCTCAACTTCCGTTCGCCCCGCCCGATCACACTTTTCGTAACGATCTCGTCACGCATTTAGCAGCTTACTCCCCAAGTCAATCGTGCGTAAAGAAGTTTTACTTCAAAAACTTACTGTTCAGTAGTAAACATTATTAAACATACGGCTGTACACGAATTGCACAACTGTCAATAATTTGTTTTTTTCACATACGTCCTCTGCCAGCAACAATAAGTTATCACCAAAATTACATTCCTACTACGGATATATTTTGTAATTGTATTTTCCAACATTTTGGAAATGTCAATAACAATATAAAAATAGCATTAAAATTTAAGCATACCGTAATCCTGTGTCTAGGGTCCTTGAGGCAACGTCCATCTTTACTATGTACACAAGCTAATGTTACCTGTGGCTGTGACTCTATGTTCCTTTCATATACAGGTAGTCCAGTGGCAGATTTCAAAGTTTGAATAAACATAGTATCTGAACGCACCACATAAGAGGGGCGCGGGGGCGTCGTTAGAAGCGCAAGTGGTGCAGATATTTTAGTAGCCATGGAACAGTGGAGTGGAGAGCACCGCGCTTTTGCCGTCGAGGCGTACATTTCGAGTGGATTTTTGCTGTCTGTAGCACGCCGTCGATTTAATAATCGTTACAGTATTCGTCGATTACGTGATGGACCACCGATCAACCTCATTCAGTCATGGGTAGCAAGGTGCAGAGCTACAGGATCAAGATTAAATAGGCCCAGGCCAGGACCTACGCCATTGATAGCCACGGATGAAAATGTCGAGCGTGTTATGTCGTTGAAAATCCTCGTTTATCACTGCGTACACGTTCATCGATATTGGGAATTCCGAAATCAACTTTACAGGTAATAATGCGAAAAAAGCTCAAGTTCCATCCATATAAAATTCAAATTGTTCAAGATTTACACGATTCTCACTTTGAATTAAGAAAAACTTACGTGGAATTGATGTTGTTGAGATTTCGTACTGCTACCAGGATGGGCAACATATTCTTTAGTGACGAAGCTCACTTTCACATTGGAGGATATGTGAATAAGCAGAACTTTCGTTACTGGGATGTCCACAACCCAAGACAAATGCATCAAGAGCCTTTACATAAGCCTAAAGTAACAGTCTGGTGTGCCATGTCTGCATCTGCAATCATAAGGCCTTATTTCTTTGAAAATCAACGTGGCCAAACTGTAACTGTGAATTCGGAGAGATATGCCCAGATGTTAAATGACTTTTTCAGAGTAGAACTACAGAATAGTCCATCCTTCAACCAAAACACATGGTTCCAGCAGGACGGGGCCACAGCTCACACTGCTGATGTGTCCATGAATGCAGTGCGTCAGTTATTTCCAGAAAAAAAAACATATCCCGAAACGGTACCGTACCGTGGCCACCTAAGTCTCCCGATTTAAGCCCATGTGAATTTTTCTTATGGGGATACTTAAAATCCGTTGTTTACAAAACAAATCCGAGCACTGTGACACAACTTAAAGAAAATATTCGAGCCGAAGTCAGTAGGATACCCCAGTCGTTCTGCAAACGCGTTTTTGAAAACATGCGTGCTAGACTCGAAGAGTGTATCAGACTCGATGGCCGCCATTTGGAAAACGTGGTTTTTAAAAAATGAAATCCGCATTTGTTGTTATAAAGTTAAAATAAACCTACTTTGTATTAGATTTGTAGTTTTTTTTTACAATTTTTCAAACATTGAAATCTGCCACTGGACAACCTGTATATGAACTTTGAGAGTTTCGTCTATAGTAACATGGTGGATTGTGTATTACGGATGTGGATGTATATTTAGTGACAGTGATGATACTGATTTTTTTATAGTAGATTTAAAAGCGTGGTGTGAATCATCATTACTATATACACAAGCTAATACCTGTTACCTGTGGCCGTGACTCTATGCTCCTTTCATATATGTGAGCTTTGAGAGTTTCGTCTACAGTAACATGGCGGATTGTATATTACGGATGTGGATGTAAATTTAGTGACAGTGATGATATTGATTTTTTAAAGTAGGTTGAAAAGTGTGGTGTGAAGAAAATTTTAAAAAAACCTTTATGTTGATTCTGAATGAAGAATAAGTGCTGTTAACCGTACTGAAACATTTCGATCCATAGGGTTATGATTTTAGGAATAGCTTTAAAAAGGGTTCGAAGAAAATCTTCGTTTCAATTTTTCGATGTATATTTAATCCTAACTTCATATATGTTAAAATTAGGAAAATATTCTGTTAACATCTGAGATTAATATCCTATTAACATCTGAGGTTAGCGAAACCTTGTGTTCAAGGGTAATGCGCTGGACTTAGTTGTATAGATTTCAATCTGTTGTGGTTCATTACTGAATAAAATCGAAGGCACTCCAAATTAACAATAAAAGACGAATAATGAGAAAATTTAATATTTAAAATATATGCAAAGTTGTGGTTTTGGGTCATTTATAGAAGCTCGATATATGTTTAAAATGTAAAGTTATAAATTAGCGATATTGTCAATAGTAACATTGCTATTTATATTTGTGAATGACGAATAATCCAAGCATTGTTTTTTGAAGTGAATATTTACTTTTCTTTACCTAGTACAAAATATTTCGCTAGGAAAAAATTTGCGATTTCGCGTCTGCCACTCGGCGGTACGCGAAATATACAGTACGGTTTCATGCTCAGATTCGGGTTAACTCATCACACTGCTAGGCCGAATATAGCCAAACCGAAAAGCCGAGTTAATAAGTATATTTTTAAATTGTCTCTTTGCCCAACGTTGCAACGGTAAAGCACAGAGTTACGCGCGGAACGCGACAGAAGTCCGAGTTGGTTTCTCGATACCTTGTGTACTTTCTTCTTCGATTTTTTAAATATAATTTAAATTTAATAGAATTCAAACAATATTCCCTCTCTCCTGTGATCGGGGTATATTCATTATATAAAGTTTACGTTTATAATGAAGACGTGTATTTGGTCTCTAAAAAAAATTATTTATTTATTAAGTGGTATATTTTGTCTGTAATCGCAAAACTTTTATAAATTAATTAAGTATATTTGTATGCATCAATACATTGTATTTATTGTGATATTACTTGGTGTCAAAGTGCATAAAATATAATCAGTTTAATATGTGTACGGCATTATTTTGGTTTATTCTCTAGTTTCTGTGAGTATATAGGTAATACGCGACTAGTGTTGATGGTAGTTTTATTAGTTGCTAGTTTTCACTTCGACAAAGTGGTGTTTTTAAAGTAAAACCAATTTTTTTCTCATTTTGGTACTTTTCCGAGAGATATATATTTGTTTTGATTGTACTCACGTAGAGTACATACTATGCATTTCTATGGTCACATTTTGAGTGTGTCGATTACGTATGCAAGTTTTCAATTATTGTAAGTAAGATGAATTCCAAATTTTTTAATACGTCTTAATGAAAACGCGTAAAAAGTATGAAGATAAAATTGGAATCTTATTTCACAAAGTAATGTAACACAAAACAGGCTTGCACCCGTACACGAATTCTTAAGACGATTCTAATAACTAGATCATTTAGGGTTACATTTTTGCGAATCGAACGAATGGACCTTAAAAGTTTTGTTTTCAATAAATTTTGAATTTAAACAAATGTTTTTGTTTAGATTTGAGCTTTAGAATATCGTCTTCGATTTTCGTCATTAATTGAAAAATAACCCTGTATAATAATAAACGGTGACTTACTGGTAACTACGATATTACTCTTTTTTCGTCATTTGTAGTTCTCTCATTGACACTACCTATATATTTGTATAAGGTATAAGCAGGAAATGTATATTTATATAAGGTATAAGTAAGAAATTGAATGAAGAAAATTTAAATACAGCCAATTTCATTCGCTCTATATCGCAATGACGAGCGGCCTTACGGTCTTCCAGTGTCTGCTCTTTGAATTTGTTCATCTTATTGAAATTTATATCCAACGGTGCATTCCTAATTTTCAATTCGAATCAATTATAAAGTGTAAAGCGATTGCCGCGCGGTCGATTGAGTCAATTGAATGAATAAATCAGGTCCGAACGGAATTCATGCTCACGCAGATTCGTTTTTAAAAGAAGGAGAAATGCTTTGATGTTCTCCACCGATTTTTATTGAGGTTTGGAGATTTTAATTTCGTTATAAATGTATCATCCTGTCTAGCGACCTTATGTCTCTTGTCATAATATAGATAGTTAAAAAAACGCATTAGTTGATATAAATGTCTACGATATTGTGGAAGTGACTTCGATCTATAATTATCAAGGTATTTATAGATTGATATAGCTATGATTAGCGATTAAAGCTTATTAAAGTTACCTAACTGTTTTAAGAGTAGTAGGAGTTATTTTGTAGATTTCCGTTTCATAGCAAAATTTCTTAACGTTGTTTTTCTATTACCAACATACTATATTCCGGTTTAATAAATATATTCTCTTCATTTAAATATGTATTCCAAATATATATACATATATTTATTTTAATAGCGCATGTCGTATAGAAAAGTAATTACAATAAAATTTTTGATTATTTTCAGACTTATGTTGGCGTTACAATACAGTTTAAACGATTCAGTCGATTTTCAAAATTAGTGGAAAATTACATATTCTCTAAAACCAATGTATTGCTATATTGGTTTTAGAGAACATGTAATTTTGATAGTTGATTGTAAGATACAATGCAGTGCAATCAAATTGGTAAAATAATTTCAAATTTATTTAATGCCATTTTTATTACAAAGTAAATCTGCATTATTCCGTTTATTTTTATTGTATGATTTCATGAATTTTAAGACGGACATAGTTATTTGAATCACAAGTAAACTAAAGCTAATATGCGTTGTTCAATATAAAATATAATTTAAGACACTTTCTTAAAGAAACTCATTACTGGTCAATCGATTTAGATTTAATTTAATTATAATTCCGCTCATATTTAAGTTTTCAGCATCTAACTTTTAAATAGTTTGGTTTATTTCATTTTTCGTTCCTGTTTAGCTGGGCATTTATTATTGTTACTTCAAATTAGTAAAATCTAGTTCAATCAATAAAATCTATAAACTAAAATTATGTTCAAGGATTTCATGTTTTATGTATTGAAAATCATTTCGATTTCTTCCTTTGTTTGTTCAATCGATCGAAATTGTTTTTTGAAGGACATAATTTTTTTTAAAAATGCTATATTTAAATTGATGCTAGTTTATAGAGCTGAATAGTCTAAAAAGTCTAAAAAGTTATCCAGCTTTTTTCATAAAACAGAAAAACACTTAGCGAGAAAAAGTGAAATTTTTGAAAATGTTATATGGAATAGGGTACAGAATGCTTAATTTCAACTAAGTCTTGAGAAGTGTTGACTAGGCTTTAACTGAAGTTTATTCTATGATTATTTGCTTATACTATGGCATATAAAACAAGTATATCAAATATATTGTACAAAAAATGTCTACTTTTTCTGATACTGTGAGTTTATATTATATTATGTACTTATTGATGAAATGTTGGTAGTTTGCTTTTAAATGTAAATCGATAGTTTTGAAGACTTTAGGAAACTGAGTGTAATGAACTTTGTTACATACAACATTTTAAAACATTCCACTTTTTCTCCCAAGGGTGGGTTTTACGAAATTGTATCCCATAACTTTTCATTAGAATAATTGGCTATGGGTTGCCAATTATTCTAAGGAAAAGTTATCATAAAATAAATGTTTGATTTTTGTAAAAAAATGCCATGTCCACAACAACACTTTCGATCCTTTGTACCTCGGTCCGTTCTGCAGGTTTGAACCTGTAAAATTGAATTCGTTGTAATTTAGCGGATTAATTGTGCCACAAATTTATGCTTTCGACGCCATCATTTTCCGCTTTGTCAGCTTTTATAATTTGAAGTTAAGCACAGTCCACCTGTATAGTTTTTCATATTTCGCTCACGACCTCGATCTTTCATCATCAAATCACTAGTTCATTGGATTCCTTTTCCAACTTTGTGGGTAATGAGAGTGTTCATTTATACTAAATTACCATCAACGTCTTAATGTAGCCGATTTACGCCGTGGGATGGTGGCCATAAAGATGATTACTTTGAATTTTGCTTAGAGCTCTGGATATTTCTGTTTGGAAATCGTATAGTGATAGCGATTATATTATGATGTTATACCGATTGAATGATCCATTTATATCGAACAGAGAAATAAGATAATCAGAAATAGATAATCACAAATTAAAAATTTAAATAGACAACAAATCTTAGTTAAAATGGAAATTAGGTGCAAAATTTGACTATGGAAAGATCAATGCCTCGTTTCCCTTGTGCCTTCACACCTTGTGGCAGAGGGAGATTTGCAATTCGTAGTCTTCTGGGAGTCAAATATTTTTTTACTCTTAACCTTCATAGATTTTTATGAATATGGTCTATATTTATTAGTCAAAGGATACTCTTAGACTAAATGTTTTACCGTACAGCTTTTCTTCTCGGTTCCTTTTATAAGCCATTTGTTTTGTTATTCAATCGGCATTTTTGTAGTCTAAATCTTTTGTATAATCTAGATATTTATTATTAATCTAGATAAACAAGTTCATTTCAGTGTCACAATCATTTGGTTTTTTTAAGTTTTTTCCTTTCATGACATGGCTGGCATAATTATCTTAATTGACTCTGCTGTAAAGTTCTTTTACTTACGATTACATATTTTAAGCAGCCTCGTGCTTACACTGTAGCCAATCATTAGACATAGGATTTATTAGACATTTATTCACAGGATTCAAAATTGAGATTTCGTTAATATTATTTGAAAATGATCCTTTGCGAATGTTGGTTGTTGACAAACACATTGGGACTGAAGAATAAATTTTAAATAAACTGGAGAAAAAAATAAAATTTTGCGAGGCACAGCAGTGCAATCTATCGGTGGCAATGTTTTGTTCTTCCTTAATAATTTTTCTAGGATATAAACACTTTTCGGTTTTAATAAATGACACGAACAGTACGTGTAAATAAATTTGGTAGCGATTCAATAATTTGCTGTAGAATCACCAGATATATAAGGAAAAAAGGGGCTTTTGAAGACCAGTTTTAAGAGCGTAAATTACATTATAAAACTTATATTTTTAAACTTGATTTTATTTATAGTATTTCAACAATCAACATAACTTCTCTTCACAATGTTATGTTTACCAATAAATTGCTTTCCATTCCGTAGTATTCCTCTACATGTAAATATATTTAATTGAAGTAGATAGTTCTAATTTACTTGGGCAAACTTTCAATATAACTCTTTAAGTCTTTATCACTGCACAAAAGGTATTTAGTTCCAGTTTCTCATTGTGTGACGGGAAATATACATTAATATATGAGCATAATATACATTATAAATGCGATTAACTCTAAATGCGTTGTAATGGAAACTTCTTAAATATCGTAACCTCAATTATTACTGATACATCCTTTAGAACTACCACTTTTCTTTCTGATCGAAAAAAACCCTTACTAAAAACATTGTTGCCTAATACATAAGTGTTTTGGCCTATAGTCAATTCCCAAATTATTTAATGGTTTAACGCTTGTAAAGCCCAAATTCAATCAGTTTCAAAATCGGTAATCTGCTTTAGTGAAAGTCATAGACAATATACGCTTACCTAGCTTTTACTAGGGCTGTACCACTTTTATTTACACCTTTAAAGGCTTGCCTTTAGTGATCGCTTAAAATTTAAGCTAGCAACTTCAAATAAACCATGTTAGTCTGCAGTATCCATCTTCAGCGGAATGTACTCCCTCAAGCATCTTCAAAGCTGTTGAAACCAAAGCTCATCTCTACCAAATATTCTTACTGCCTTTGCTTGACTTCGAAGAAGTAAGTTATCTACATCTTACTGTGGATTATCTTAAAAGATTAGAACCACTGCAACATTATGCGTCCGTTTAGAAATAACCAGAAAATATGACCATATTTTTGAATTCTGCACGCAATTTAAATAGATGAAATTCATTCCAAAATCAATGTCTTCTACGAGTACATTTACTTAGACTTCTTCATAATACTTTGAACGGCTCACATCATTTATCATCTATCAAGTGTCAGAAGTTGATCTAGAACTATGTTTTGAAAACCAACTCAATCTCTTTTATTACAACTATACCCCCACTTTTCATAAAAAGTCCATTTATGTCTAAGCTGTATGTATGCTAATTGTATCCAAATATCAAAAATTCGTCTCCTGTAAATATTTTCAAAAGAAAAAAATTCTTCTTTCGTTCTTCCTTTCCTCACCTCTCCTTAATCTTTTATCCTCACTGTTTCTTATTTCTATTTAGCATCAATGCCGTCACGAGTACCAATATTTCAAATTTCTCCTTTAAATATAATTCCAATTTTTGTTGTTGATTTTTTATCGAGTGTTTATTTCAATTTGGAAATTGTTTAATACAGAAAGTTTATAAAATATTTGTATGTACTTAATTATATATAATAGGTTACATTTTGATGTGTAACCTTTCAAGGAGTGATAAGAATTAGTAGGTACCTACCCAAATTATGTAATGAAACAAACACTTTTTTTTTTAATTTTGCATTATTGGTAATACAATTTGATCCGAAAATAAGCAAGATTAGTTTACATTATATTTTCACAAGCAATTTATAATTTACGTATGTTGTATACATATTATACAATACATTACATTATACAATAGAATTACATTTCTTCATAGAATTTAATTCTTTAAAACATTTCCATTTTCAATTTAATACACTATGTTGCATGTGTGTCGTATAGTCTTATTTATATACCAAGTCGTCATAATTAGAGTAAGTATGAAGTGATCACAAAATAAAATGGTGGAACACACTGTCAGAGCGATACAATGGCAAATGGCCAAAATATGGCGGAGTTGTGCGCTCTCTATTTTGTTAATTTAAGGAAACTTTTACCAAATTTGGTTCAGCGCTCAGTTAGATGTCACTTTTTATTTATTTTTAATAGTTTTGAGGCGATTTTTGTATTTTTGATGGCGAGGCGTTGAATGCTACATATTTTGAAAAAGTTAATATTATTTTGTTAATTGTGAGATGATGCGAATGGTTTGAAATAGAATTATATTGATAAATGTGACCAAGGTCAAAGGGGTCACAAGGGTTTGGTTTCTCCTGATTTTTAGTTGCTATTATAATAAATACATTACGTCTACAAGTATAAAAGATAAATGATAAATTAATATCTCCTCCTTAAAAATTAACTTCTCCTACCCCGAAATATTTTTCTTATACGGAAGAGAAATAAAGAAGAGAATGGAAGATAAAACAAAACACACTTGGTGTTTTGTTTTTTCTTCCATCAATGTCATATATTTTTCAATAAGTTTGAAGGTAAATCCTGGTTAGCTTCTAATTGTTAGATTATCATAATTTTCTGAACTTTTTGAACTTTCATTTTATAGACAATGTGCTGGATCGATAGCGGCGATTCTAGCCAGATATTTTCTTATAGGGCTTATATGGTGCGAGGGTTATTGCAGTACAGTTCCGATTTAAAATATCCTCACAATAAAAAATTACAGGGCGTTAAATCTGGCTATCGAGGTGGCCAAGGTATGTCCTCGTACTTGTTGATCAATTTTTTGGAAAGATTTGCCTCAATTTGCTATTGAGACCTTACCAGTGTTTGGAGTTACTCCATCTTATTGAAACTGCGTTGTTATATCCGGGAAATACTTGTGATTCCAGAACCAAAAATTCATCAAACGTGCGAAAGTAAATCTCAGAAATCAGTTTCTTTCTGGTTAAAAAATAATGACCAATGCTTACTTGACCAGAAATTACGTACCAATCGGTCGATTTAGGGCAATGTAAATATTTTTATGGCATTTTTTGGATTGCGAGGATTCCAGAAACGCAAATTTATTTTAATCTCATAGTTCTCGATATAAAAATATACCTCATCACTCAACAGTATGGAACAAGTGCTCGGGGTCCGAAAACATTCCAACATCGGCAAAAAGGCGTAAGTACCTTAAAGAATAATAACTGTCATTCAGTTTTTGATTGACTTGCATTTTATAGGGATGAAGTTAAATTTATTTAGAGTATTATTTAGAATCAGTTATTATGTACAGGCTGCAATCCTTTTTACAAATTTTCTTACATTCATAATAATTTCTACACGTGTCACACGTTCCGACGTTTGTAAAGATGTAGTTAAGTTTATTTAGAGTATTACGTAGAGTCAGGCTGCCATCCTGCTTATAGATTTTCTTATATTTATAATAATTTCTACATGTGCCACACGTTCCGGTGTTTGTTGGGATGTAGTTAAGTTTATTTAAAGTATTACCTAGAGTCAGTTATTATGTACAGGCTGCAATCCTACTTACAGATTTTCTTATCTTTATAATAATTTCCACATGTGCGACACGTTCCGGGATTTGTAGGGAGAGGGTAGTTAAGTTTATTTAGAGTATTATGTAAAGTCAATTATTATGTACAGGCTATAATTTTTCTTACATATTTCTTAGATTTATAATAATTTCCATACGTGTCACATGTTCCGGGGTATCTGTAGACGTTGATGGTCTTGGAGGTGGTCAGCTAACTATTGTCCCGTATTGTCTAAATTTCTGTACCCATGACTAGATTAGTTGTGTGCTCAGACCATTATTTAAACGGTGAATATGGAAGTGAGTGCAGGAAGCACGACGTGTCTGAATCAACGATTTGTCGCATTTTAGAAATTACGCAACCACAAACGCACGGTGCACTCCTGTCCAAACACTTATGGCTACTGACCAATCAGTAATGATTACGTATCAAACAATACCTCTCCCGTACTTCTTCCACCTAATACGTCATTAGCAATAGTACAAACATAAACATTTGTACTGGACACTTTTACGCGTCACATTGTGATTTTTAATTTCGCTATTGTTCTCTTATCGAGATTTTTTATTGTTTAATACTATACTGCAAGAGATTGCCCGTGTCATAGGGTGTGTGCCAAGTAAATGTCTAATTTTTATGTGTACATTAAACTTTGAAATAAATTAACAAAGTCGGTTATCGGTTGTTGTCTGTTGTTTTACGACCGATGACGTGGAAGGACATTTTTATATCGTAACGAAATCGTGTTTGATAAGCTATTCACTTGAAAACATATAGATGTATGTTATATTCGTAATAAATTGAAAAACTGACTAAAAACCCGCCTGTGAGAGTCGACATTAAATAAAAAAAGTAAAGAAGGAATATAATTTCTCTTTCCAGATAAAGACATCACAATAATAGTTAATAATTTTTTATTTGGTAATGTATTACAATTAAATAATAATGAATAATTTCTGAATAAAACTTCTTTGCGCACGCTTGACTTGAGGAGTAAGCTGGTGAACGCGTGACGAAAGCGTTACGAAAAGTGTGATTGGGCGAGGCGAACGGAAGTTGAGAGGGATATATAAGTTAGTGAAGACAGAAAGAGAGTTATGTTTCATTAAATATTCTACGTTTAAAGTGAATAAAATTGTAAATTCATTTTAAAGTTCATATTTTGTGAATTTGAAGTTTTGCTTCAGTCGTGTGGTCTAAAGCACACTCGTTTTTTTATTTGGTAATGTATTACAATGAAATAATAATAAATAATTTTTTATTTGATTTTGCTCATTTTTTGCGTAGCATTAGTCTCTTGCTTAAATAAAACGTTTAATTATTAAATATGTCATTCACTTTGATGTTATAAATAATTCTTTTCAATTTTTTTGGTTCTTGATGTTTTAACTATCTAGTTCCGTAAATTTGAGTATCTTCTCACAAATTTAATTAAATTGTTAGTAAAACAAATTCTAAAATTAAATAATATAATAAAACGAAAACATTAATATAATTGGAAAATTTGGAACAATTTTCCAAACTACTCTTGAAAGCACCCACTGCGGGTAGTTAAAGATTATTAAATTGTATTTAATTATTTTAATAACGTGTACATATTATCAAATATCATTGATAAAATAAAGGTTGCCTAAAAATGTTCGTGATTAAACTGACCATGGCGTTTACTGGCATTCCACGGTTATAATTTATTAAAATACTGTACGAACGCGGGCATTCCTCAGAAATAATAAAAGTTTCTATTGCTATGAAACTTTTAAATTCTCAACCGGTTCATATTTTTCTTTGAACTTAATGGCGGCGGGATCGCTTCCGGCGAGGCTAACTGACTTCCTTCCGCCCGCTCCGTCTATAATTACTAACGTGAAATTGCGCTGTGGAGCGTAGTTTGAGAAACTGCAGATTACGTTATTCGAACAATGAATAATTCAGCTTGTTGAAATATTTGTTTTCCGGTTTGAGAAAATCAAGAAAATCTGTAGTTGATATGTATTTTGTAATATTCTGGAGGCGAAAGTAAATATAAGTTAAAAAAAGCTTCAGCTTCAAATAACTAATTTATGTCTTGAGTATTTAATTTAGGAATACATCAAGCGAATTTATCTGGTATCATTTTCCTACAGGAGCGATTCTTTCAAAATTAAAGCGCTATTGTTTAAAAGATTCTTGTGTTATGGATTGCGTTAATAAGTTGAAAGTGTTGAGATTAAAAAATTGGGTGTGCTTAAGACTACAGGGTAGAAATGAAAACTAGGGCAACCAGTATATTAGTACCGGGTATGAGAGAAATTTTGGTACGTGTATGTATAGCGTATGTTATTACATTTCAATTAATTTATAAAACACAGTTACATAATATTACGCAGTTACATAAAAATATATATCACAATAATGTATTCGGCCCACCGCCGAATATACGCGAAACGCCTCACATTTACGATAGTAACGTTTTCATTCATCATAAAAAAAATTGGAAAAGATGAGCTAAAAGAAGTTTTCACTTGAAAAATATATTTAGTGTGTTCATAATTATAAAATAATTTCAAGACCTTGCCTATAATATTTTTCAAGTAATTTTTTTCAAATAAATAACGTTAAGTACTCAGCGTCATAACCCATGAAGGCACTAGATCACATCTACCACTTTTTAATTTCCAGCATCGGGAGATGTTGCTAGACTTCTAGAATTTCGGATACCAAACTTCAGTAGGTTGATTTCGACATGATCTTGGCCGTCACACTGGACAATTGCCTTTTAGTTTGTGGTTGGGTGACTTCCTAGCTAGCCTTTGTTCTCCCGTTCACTGTATATGGACCAGCCATCTATGTCTCCGTATCTCGATTTCATCACTACTGAAGGATATCGTAGAGGTTCTGTTTATCTTTCTATCCTGTAGAACCTATTTCGCCAAGGATTTTCAGCGTCCATCTATCCAGTATATTTTTATTTTCAAGAGAACAAAATTTCGTAAAACGAATTTAAGAACGTAAACAAGTTTATTAAAATATTTTTTGGATGATTTATTTTTAAAGTATTCATTTTTGATGTTTATCATATGTATTCATTAAGTTTACACTCAGGTGCCACATGCACATTGAAGACTCAAAAATCATAACCTTTATTTGCATCATGGGTAGTAAAATTGCTCCGTAAATAGGTAGAACTAGTTCACATTAGTAGTAAAGTTATCATGACAAATCAACTCGTCGTAATTAGGGCACTTGTGGAATGTTCACGGAATAAAACGGTGGCGCACACCGCCAGAGCGGAACAATGGCGGGAGAGACACAGAGTGGCGAAGTTGCGCGATTTAAGTGGATGCCAAGTTCCCACGCTGCGGTCAGCCGCCAAAGTATTTGGGAGACATCGCACTGATCTCACGCCAAATACACGAGTGAAATTGCTACAGAAATGGCCGATTTATGGGATATCGAACTACAAGTGCCATGGGAGCAGAGCATCGAGTTTAAGAATTCATCTATAAAAATACGTCTCTTTCGATCATTTTCGACTCAACGCGACTGAAGTTGCTACAGGGACGCCAGATTTATGAGAAAGCCAACTTTAAGTATCATGAGAACGCGTCGTACGAAGTTCAAGGACTCACCTATAAAAGCGAGTTTTTTCGAGAGGAAGCGGGCAGATACAAAAAAGTAGCAGACACAGATGTATTGATATAATAAAAAGTCGTCTCGTTTTCGAGCCGAAAAATACAATATTATTTTGTATGAGATGACTCTAATATTAGTAGAATATTATACTGATAAATATAATACTCTGCTCATATTCACAGAAGGATACATTATATGTAGAGAGATTACCAGAGAGTTCTCCCTGAATATTTTATTAATATTATTGTAAACACATAAATTCCTATAAATATGTCACATTAAAAAGAATACATTTAAAAAACTCAACCGGAACTCAATTTTTTATTCTTGTAGATATTAAATGTTACAAAAAAATAAATGATATATTTAGATGATTGAAAAATGCTCTCCTCCTACCCAGAAATATTTTTCTGTCTTCGGTCTTGCTGATAAAGAAAAAACAAAACCAAAATTTTTCTGTCTTCGGTCTTGGTGATATGGAAAAGAAAAGAAACAATATAATACTCTTCTCATATTCACAGAAGGATACATTATATGTAGGGAGATTACCAGAGGGTTCTCCCTGAATATTTTGTTAATATTATTGTAAATACATAAATTCCTATAAATATGTCACATTAAAAAGAATACATTTAAAAAACTCAACCGGAACTCAATTTTTTATTCTTGTAGATATTAAATGTTATAAAAAAATAAATGATATATTTAGATGATTGAAAAATGCTCTCCTCCTACCCAGAAATATTTTTCTGTATTCGGTCTTGCTAATAAAGAAAAAACAAAAACAACATTTTTCTGTCTTCGGTCTTGGTGATATGGAAAAGAAAAGAAACAATTATGTGCAGGTTATTCTTTCACCAATATCACGTATCCTTCAATAAGTTTGATGGTAAATTCCGGTTAGCCTGTAGCTGTTATGCCGCCATGTGTAAATGGTTCAATTAAGATTTTGTTTACTAGCAGCAATAAACTTTCTTCGTTCCCTAACCTTGGAAGACTATTCCTCTATAATATACTTTCATTGTATGCCCTCTCTTAATGGCGGTATTAGATATAAGATAATTTAACAGTCTTAACTTTAAGGGATGTATAAGTAAAAAAGGCAGAAATGGTTTTAAGAATGTTGTGACTTCTTCTGTAAACAAGCGAAAATTTATTTTTCATTTAAGCTTTATAATATTTGCATTTAAAGTGTGAGACGTGAAGATATATGTAATAAAATATTTAACAAAAGAATACATTTACTTTCAGTAAAATATTAATCAAAGAATGAAATTTGATGAAATACTGTCCTGAAGAACCATCAGTTATGAAATTATTGATTTTATGAAGACGATGTTTAAGCATCAAGATTATATACGTAAAACTTAGACATATAATATCATACCATATCAAAATATTTTTCAACCACATACGGCAACAAGATGAAAGGTAATTGCGTAAAATAATTTGGAATATTCATTGTAATAGGCAAATTATGTGTAATCCCTTAATGAATTATATATTATCATTTAAACGATTGTCACACTGAGCACGATGTTAATATATTCTCATTGTAATAGTACAATTGAAAGCAAAGTCGTCCTTAATAGTATGAGGCATTAATAGAAATGCTTTGAGGGAATGAATATTGTCTACATTTTTAATGAAGTTAATTATCTCCAGCTTGATTAGAGCTATTATGTATTTAAGTTTTACTTAATATTACGTTAATTTATATTCTTAACTATATTGATGACAAGTAACGTGAGTAAGTAACGTAACTTTGTTAATATAAAAAACATGAAATATTAAATTTGAATTAATACATTTCTGCGCAAATATTGTCTGTGGTTATTATACTTAAGATTTTCTTTGTAAAATAACTTTTTACTTCAATGGTTTATGTATTTTATTTTACCATGACATTTTTGTCTAAAGGCAAATAGCTTTATATCTATTTGTTAAATTAAATGATTCCTTTTATTTCTGTACTTTTAACATAAGACATTTCCAGGTGAGACAAATGGCTCGATGGTCTTGCCCCGCTTTCTCATATCCAACACGTTTAATTGACTTCCTAAGGAAAGGAAAGTGGAGGTAGAGATTCATTAATATCGTTGTCAAAGAGTCGAGCGCCACGTAGGCAGGCAGTGAGTTCCAGATCTTTTCTAGTAGTGGGAAGAAAAAACGAAGAAACGTGACAGTTCCTGAGCGGTCGCTATCACCCGAATCGGGATGTCGATCGATTTTACTGTCAGTCTGTGAAAGGTTAGAGCTATATTCCTTCTTTCAATGAACACTTTTTTGATTTGTGTGTATTGAACGGAAGTATATTTATGGTTTCTATTTGTCCCTTACAGCATTTTCATTTTATTTTGTGTACTCCGCAAGTGTCGAAGCTTTTTGTTTTTTTTAATACAGTTGAATATGGTTTTACGGGTTGCGGTCTCGGTTCTAGGCAAATATTTTGTTGTATATAAAATATAGAAAGAAATTAAAGCATAAATTTATTTCTTGCCAGTATCCAGAAACTGTATGAATAAACTGTCGCTCATATCGATTTGTTGTCACATTTTTGTTTTCAACTGTTCATTTTTTTCAAAATACACATGTCAAAATAAACATTATATTTAAAACAATTAAAGGGTATCAAAATGTGCAAATTTTAGCCGTTGTGACGATAATGGTCTGTGGGGTAGTACGCGCAATGGGAAAACAGTATATTTTAATTAAATTTTTTAATGATTGAATTACTAATAATATCCTGTTGTGTGATACTAAACATATAATAAGCCTTTCAAGTTTTTAAAATGTTAATGAGAGAAACCTAAATATGTGAATTTTGAAAATGTTGCAAGTTTTGAAAAGGTTACAAGTTTTATCATAAATCAAAAGGTTGCAAGAGATAGAAAGGATATGTTGCCTGCCACTTGGCCACTTGTGTTGCATACAAAAGCACTCCCTTGAATGCTGGTGCACTGTGTTCTTGCCACTAGCGTTGTTTTAATACACACAAGTAACATTCTTATTAGCCTTCAGTTGGAGAATTTTTCCCGACATGCCCGCGTGTACCCTTACCCCAAAATGGTAAATTAATTTATGTAAAATTACATAATATATTACGCAATAACATCAACTCAGTCATTATAGGATATTAAAGTCTATTGTACGATTTGTGTTTCAAGTTTATGTTAGTGTTCGAGAAATTTTATTA
The DNA here is from genome assembly GCA_039881145.1 of Druceiella hillmani. Classification (NCBI taxonomy): domain Eukaryota; kingdom Metazoa; phylum Arthropoda; class Insecta; order Lepidoptera; family Hepialidae; genus Druceiella; species Druceiella hillmani. The sequence goes on along the minus strand of JAYKKI010000004.1, from coordinate 22,910,974 downwards.
ATTAAATAAAGATTGCGAGACAAAAATTATAAAAATAAAATGTAATATGTTTTATGAAATTTTTCACTCAAGCTTTTGACAAAAAATGGCGCACAGATTATGCGTACTGAACCAAGATTAGCTATTCAGTTTGTGCACATGCATTTTAGTAGCTGAATTATTCTCTTGTTGTATTCTATATATATATATATATATATATATATATATATATATATATATATTATATATGTATATATATAAATATATGTATGTATATATAACATTACGTTAGGATTTTTTACCGTCAGAAGGGCCGTGTTTTATTCGAGAGCTAAAATTAAAATACGCTAAAGTCAAATATCGCTGTAAAATGCTCGGGATCGGGATCTCGGGACTAAACGGGATCTTTCATATATTTATATGTGTGAGTGTATTCTATTAATATTCTACAGATTGTTTTCCAAACTGTTATTCATAGTTAACATTAAAAAAATAATTGCAGCAATGTATAGAACCTTGTAATAAATCAATTCAGATGGCGGTCATTTATAAAGAAAGTAGGCGTTAAGACAGTCAGATTCTTACAGTACAAGTGGTTGGACTGTAGTAGTCTATTAAATAGAATATATCTAATTGAAACGTTCTTATTATGTAAACAAAAACAAATTTGACAATTAATTTTTTATTAAATGAGCCAAAGTACGAAATTAATTCATACGTAAATATATACGAAGAAAGGTTATATATTAGTTCAACGTCGATACTTATAAAATTAATATTCTTTAGGGCTTCGCACATAACATTGAAAAGAACGGAACTTCTATAGTATCGCTTTGTTCACCCGTCCGTTAACATACTTTCTCTGAGTAACGGAATAGTGGTATCAATTTGCAATGAATATATATATATATATATATATATATATATATATATATATATATATATATATAGATACTGACTCACTCATCAAAACTACAACGCGTTTTTTCCGTTGACCTAAAATTTCGAAATTTGGCATAAAGAAAGGTATTACAGTACCAAAGTTATTAATTTATGATTTTATGTGGAATTATCACGTATCAAACTAATATATGGTAGATATACTGAGCTTCACGATAATAAATCATATCCCCCGGAAGCCAAATACTTCCTTCATTGACAGTTTATTTAATTAATCCAAAAATATTTTTTTAGAAAATTAAAAAAAACTGAATCGCTTTTTTTCTTTAATTAAATTTTATACTAGAAGCAGACTGCATTAGGCATGAACTTCAGAATTACGGGGTTTGTTCAGTAGACAGTCACATAATACGTTATGGCATTTTAAGTTTTATCAAAATTTAAAATCTTTTTTATGTAATTCGCAAGTGACAGCCAATTCAAATATATAACAAATGGCATAATGTCAATGTAATAACAAATGTCATAAGTTAATCACAGGGAGTTAATCGATTCGAGAAGAGACGAGGAAGCGTCTTGAGTTGCGATGCAAATGTAAAATCCTAATGTAGGCGGTTGACAAAAGGCGTACAAAAGTTGATAAGTTTGTATAAAATTCAAATTAAACTGCTGTTAGGGTTGACAGAGCAAATTGTATTTTCATTCTAAACAGCGTTTGTGAAATCGTAATTTCATCCGAATTTTAAATAAGGTTGGAATACGTCGCACCTTCAGAACGAAATAGGCCTAGCTTAAAAAAACTGAGTAAATAGAATTAAGAGATCCAAGAAAACATTCTCTATAATTAGTACATTATAAAATAGTAGTACATTTCGAAGTCCATATGTATACTTAGTTTCTTCCCACACCAATTATTTGGTGAACATGGCTATTTGGAAACCTGAGAAGAGTTTTTCCAAAAGCTATCACTTTTAATTGATTCTCATTCATTATAAAATTGGGATATATTAGCATACCATGAAAATTAATGAATTAAGAACCGACTACTACTGTACGTTGTATGATGGAGAACTTTTACTCAAATTTCTTTCAAAGAAGCAAGAAGTGGGCGTAAATCCTTTAGTGGTATGACGTTGTTTGTTACTTAGTACGCATTGGTTTATTGACATGGATAGATATGCAAGATGGATTCCCACTTGCAGACATATGTAAACTTAATTTGATACCACCATAATTTACTTGTTTTTCATGCCATCGACAAACTCCTTTTCCTATTATCGCGATTTAGCAAAAATATGTTCGTAACATAGCTGAATGTATAGTTAAGGCTTTTGCACCTGTTGTGCATTTTACATGCTATTCTTTTGTAATATCGATATAATATTCAAATGAATACCCTATTGAAAGAGTTATCCATCTCACGAGGCAGTTTCCCTCATTACCATTCACCTGCTAAAAGGGCGCCATCTGCCTTTCATACTACCCGTCGCATCGGGTCTATGCCCCGCTCGTCTCCGCGAGCTTTGAAAGTTTGTATATGATAATATGGCGGATTGTATAGAGCGTGTTACGTTATGAACATAGATGAAAATTTTGTGTTGGTGATGGTGTTGTTTTTGTCGCTAAAATTATATTATCAAAAGGAGTGTTATGTTTAAACTAAAAGGTAAAGCTGTGTCGTGGATGATAACGACTAAGGCGTAATGTATGTGGAAGAGACAAGGTTCTAGGGTTTTTTTTATTGAAGGTTTTTATGAAAAAAGTCGAATCACTCGGTGGCTTTTATCGAAATAACTCAGTTGTACTTAGAAACTATACGACTGGAATAATTTTTTTGCTTATTTTTTTATTAGACTCGAGTTATTTTGTATGTTTCAGTATGACCCAATATATGTAGGAAGTAGATCCGTTAATATGTATTAATCATAAAACGGAAAAAATAAGTGAAATCACTTCTTCCAAAAACAAAATATCCATATTATTTTATAATGAAACTGATTACAATGATCAAATTAAAAATTTTTTAACTCACCAAAAATTTAATCCAATTTCATTGATTTCTTTCAAATAAAACTCGACATACGCAAGTAGAATAAAATTTTACTTAATAAAATTAAAAAAAAATTGTGTTACACAATTTAAATGGTACATTTATTTTTAAGAAATATCTTATCCTCTGCTTTGTAGTTGTGAAGTTTATTTATTTTCGAAAGTTTCACAGTTTAAAGCTCTATGATTCACAATTAAATGAAACTAAAGAAATTTTTGGCATGTTTGCTATATAATAGCAAAGATCTTTGCTAATAGCCCACCTGAAGATGTTGTAAGATAACGAAATCTAGGTCGTGGTAAAGAACTTAAAGAAAGTAGAAATAATACTACATCACGTAGTTTCATTTAATTGTGAATAATGAATTTCTACAAAATTAACGCCAAATATATTCTCTATGATTGAATTCGAATTTTTCATTTTAACTTAAACGTCAACGCTTGATGGTGCGGTAACCCGATCGCTTGCATAATGGACAGCCGATATTCTAATATCGTTGTGGATTAAATAATCTTGGTACTTTGTGATTATTTATTTAATTTAAAACTGCGTGCGAGATTCCACGTTGTATTCTGAGTAAAGGAATACTATATAATAGTGTCGTGATAATATACCCGTATGTCAAAGGTAGATTAACCGTTTGAGAGAGAAAGTTCAGAAAAAATTGACAATTTTTACTTTTTACAAAATTAAAAATATTTGACGCAGCTTTGTGATTATTCTTTAAGAAACTCTCTGGAGAACAATCACAAAACAGTCAGCGCGTTGCGATAGTTACGGTGTATTATCCAATCGAGAATCATACAGAATGCTTCTGACGAAAGTTCCACGATTGAACGTCGGACGCCATTTATATTCTTTGATAAAAAGAAAATCGGTGAAAAGTGTTTTTGTCAGTCGGCCAAATAGTTTGCATTTGCTTAAAAAAATGTTGACAGTACACAAATTTAAACTAGGCTATTCTGTAAATATAAAACGAAACAATGAAGATAAAATAAAAGGAAATCATCATACTGACGCAATCAATAAGATATATTTATTCTTTCTGCCACTGAGCTAATATATTCGATTCACATGAAGCTTGTCGATTGTAATACGCTATGCCACAGAACACCGACTAAAGAATGAGCAGTAATCTCTTTTGCCACTGAGGCAATATATTCGATTTACATGAAGCGTGCCGATTGTAATACACTATGCCACAGAACACCCATTAAAGAATGAGCAGTAATCTCTTTTGCCACTGAGGCAATATATTCGATTTACATGAAGCGTGTCACAGAACACTGATTAAAGAATGTGCAGTGGTTCAAATGTTATTTTAACATTTGAGAAAGAACTATAAAGGAACGAACGCGCTTAAAGTTATTGAACTCGTTATTATTTGTCTTACTTTGTATTCCTTGAGACAAGATTGGCAATGGTATCCCGAGCTGAACTGAATGTTAGTGCTAACTCCAAATTATTTTTGATAATTATATAATGAATTAAATAATTTATGTAAAATAAAAATTAGCTAATTTTTATTATTTCTCAAAGAGCTACGCGCTGCAACAAAACTTCAAATTGGAACTATTTACATTTCCGTTTATTTGAGCACAAGCAAACCGCGTGAACTTACCTTTTTATGGTCTATCTTTCTGACACAATAACAATATGGCTAAAATGATTCAGATTGTAAATATGAATGATGTAGATAAATAAATATCATACCCGTAAAAACAATTGGTATTAAAAGTAATTTTTCTCGTAAAATGTGTATTGTAAAAGACCATTTTTCTTAGTTTTTTATATTATATTTTGCTTTTATTAAACATCTCATCCAGAGCATGCCACGAAGAATGACAGAAGTCTTTTTGGCAAAAGGAAGTCACCCTCTAATACATATCCATACTAATTTTCTTTCTTTTTCTTTCGTAACTTTTATTAAATAAAGGATATAGCCAGTTGGAGGCCACCCTTTTGTTTTGTTAAAAAATAAATTACAAAGGTCTAATTCACAACCAACATTTTTTTTCTCTTAGTAAATAATATTTGTTTCATTTTGTTGCATTAAGTCTAATTTCCATACATTTTTACTTGAACTAATCGAATATAGTGTCTAGTTTTTTTGCAAAGTTTATTTGTTAATTTATTAATTACATATGATACAAAAAACTGACTGGAAACTCGAAAATTTGCTTATAAGGTTTCATCGGTTTAATAGCATTATAATTAACTCTTTATTTAAGAAAATTATTGTTTTATATTTATCTTATTTAAGAAATTTTTATGTTATTTTATACTGAAAAAAAACTTATGTCAGTATAAAATAAATAGTTCAGAGAATATGCGAACACATTTCGAATTCCGATCTTTTGAGGTGCTAATAATATTGTGGTTCACAATTCCACCTCCACTTCCAATCTTTACGGATGTGTCTGCACATTTATCAACCGCTCACGAGGATAGAGAGATATTTTCAATATTAACGAAGATTAACGCTCAATTATCGATGTCATTCAAATGGTTAAAAGCATGCTGGAAAAAAAATTTCATACAGAGAGAAAACAAATATATTCGTGGATATAATATAATTTTAAGTCTTGATTACATTTTTTTTTCATTAATCGATTATATCATTATTATACTATAGAATTATTATGACAATTAAACTGCTTTCAAGTATGAAACTTTTATCTCATGAATATGATAGTCGCCAAACATATTCAAGTAATCGATATTTATACGATAATGAAATCAATTGTCCTGTGCTAGTGACGCATACTGGTGCATCCACGTCGCCTTTAACGTTTTTATTTAAAATTCGACAAAATGTATTCAAATTAATTTATCGATTATAGAAAATTCTGCAACTGGTGACGTTATTTTGCTGGCTTTTATTTTTGCATGGAATTATGACACAAGTCATTGTGCAGAGAAAAATATATGATACGCAGATCACAATAGTGGCGCACATGACACACCTACTTATAATCTCAATTATATCATATGCTTTGTGTAAAACTACGAAACTACTTTGGGCGTATCTCGACAAGCCCTTAGTCGATTTTGTTTTATTTTTTACAAGCATTTAGGACGCACAAAATTTGTCACAAGAGGATGTCATTTATAATTATCAGATTACGAATTTTACATTGGAAGTAGATTTATTATAAATACATAGACTAGAATTAAATCAGTGTCATATATAATTATTTTACTTTTGCGCAGATAAATAATAAATGGAAATTTCTTAGTCACTAGAAATAACAGTTCACCAAATTCTATAGTTGTTTATAGCGACTAAGAAATTTTTTAAGATTTTTATTAGATTTAGTTTTTTATATTAATTCAAAAATTATTACTCATAAAGTCTTCATAGTGAATGATGTTCTGCTACAAGCTACCACAACGTGTCCTAAAATAAGTGAGTTGTAACAATAAGGATTCAAAATAAAGCAAAAGCGATTATGGAAATATCACACGTTCGGTTCGACCGAGTTACCTCCAAGCTTCATACATAAAGTCTCATCGCACAACGCAATATTTACGCAAACCCTTCTTTGTCTGCTCTCGCACCGACTATGCCGTAAATAATGCCGTTGGAAAATTTAACCTTCTATTTTTATTTTCACTTTTCCCCTTTTCATCCTCGACGCATGCCGCGGAAAGTGTTACAAAACGTAAATGCGAATAACATGAATAATCGAGGAGGGAGGATGTCTAACTGGCGGCGCTTATTTTCTTTGAGAAAGTAAAGATCGTCTTACGGTCGCCCGATATTTTATTATAAGACACATAGGCTGTGAAGCGGGGCTGTTTGCTTATCGGAGTATCGAATTGCTATTTTGTGTTGTGTGGTTACGCTGTACTCTGTAATGTATAGAGTATGCAAACCGAAGTTGTAAATGGTTAGATAGCGAGTTTGATCGGTTATTAGAAATTAAAGCTCGATATCTCGACTAAATCTATTTCGCTTATATATTATATAGTACTATACACACACACACACACATATATATATATATATATATATATATATATATATATATATACCATATGTTAGTTGTCTCACTATGCGCATTCACATACTCTTGGTTAAGAAGTTCATAAGAAAACACTATGTAGTAATGAATTGGTCAACTTTGCAGTTTATATTATTTTAACTTAATTTGCTAATTCTACTGTATAGGTATAGGGCATCCAATAAGAGTACAAGGTATGCTGAACATAAATTTTGTAATTTTTGTATCATGGCTAATTTCAGAAAATTTTATTAAATATCGTGACACGTTGTGTGATAGTTATATAGCAATGGCTTTTATATATGTTATGTAAAATACATAGAAATATATATAGATATCAATATCCACAAATTGAAGATGAAAGTCCGAGGAAAAAACGTGCCTATAATAGCAAAATACTGATTAACATCCGCAATATACCAGGTAAAATCTGAAATATACATCCTTCCTCAATCCAGGAAAAAAATTAAAAAAGGATAAATCCAAAACCTATAACTATAAATGTTATTGTTTTGAAACCACTTTGCATAAAGAAGATGAAGGAAGCGCTTACGAGATATCCGCCTAACGGCCAATGACTAAGAATAAATCTATCGAATATCGATAAGGACAGTTAATATATATTTTTATGTAAAAAAACCTTTACATCACGTTTAATACCAAAAGCTTAGTTATAAAACATTTACGTCAATAAATTTTCAAATAATAGATTCCATATTAAGTTATGCCGAAAAAGTCAGTGTGGCTGCTTTCGAATCTACAATCAAAAATTGATGTGAAAAGGTTCCAAATCCATTATTTAATCCAGCTGGGCTTAAGTGAGACTCGAAAATGCATCGTTACATAGAAACATCATTTTAAACATTTTTAACGTTGTTTTGTGTTAAATGAGCAGAAACATTGCCATAAATTTACTTTAAAAGGACATATTGCGCAACAGATCACAATATTTCTTCAAATCGGAATTTACAGTGTACAACACTAGCGTTTGATCTTCGGGCGACTTGCATGAAGCTGGAAACTCATTTTGTCCTATTGTGATGTACTCCGTCGTATCATGGTCACACGTAAAGCAATCAATAGCCTCTTACGGAAGTCATACGTTGTTAATCGCACCGCCGGTGTTTGCATTTCAGCGTGTCCTTAACTGTACCTTTCGACCCCCCACAAGCCAATATATGCAGACCTTCCCTTGTTTACTGTCGCGTTGACTACGCCACAAATAATTGCATTTTTCTGCGGTGCGAGTTACTCTTACATATTATGTATAGAATAATTTGCGGATTTAATTCATCCATATTTCATCTTATTTTGAATTATTGAGCAACAATTAGTATTAGGGATAACACATTTTCCTTTAAATACGATATGTTTTATAATAGCCCTAAGCAGTGCATTCTCAGATACGATATAAAACGTGAAACTTATCGCTACATCAAAGATATTGTAGCTAGAAAAATCTTGGCAGAAAACAAAAGCACTTGCTACTAGCATCTACATAGCTAGATGTAACACTGTCAAAACAGGTTGGACTTCCCCAAACACGGGTACTGAAGATACAAAATAAATGCTTGCCGAGTACTTCAATTTTATTTTGATCTAATGTCAACCAAAATTAACATAAATATGCTTTAAAATATCAGTTAAAAATAAGAACTAAATATAATACATCATGTCAATGGTGGGCCCATTGAATATTAAAAATGCAATATGGATATAGTGTGATCCACTTCAATTTACAAAAATTCGTGCTAAAATTTTATTTATTAAAAAAAACAGAATAGTGTTCCCTTAATAAAACTGCAAAAATCAAAACGTCATTCCAGAAAGTAATTAGTCACTAACGAGTCTAGTAAAAGCGCATTTGTTTTATTACGATTTTCCCATCAATGCGAGTGTTTCTCGCTTTGTGAATGATTGATCCTTGACACGTGAAAATTGTTCCATTAAAATCTTTATCAGCAGCCTCATATTTCCAATATAATTATATTTTTTAGTAAAATTCCATACTATATAATCTTCACGAAATATTTGTCTTTTGTTGACATAATATATTCGTTTGATGATATAAAGTTATCTTTCACTTTTATTTTAAAAAATGATTAATATAACAGTGACAATGACATTCGTTACTCATAGGGAAGGTTACAAACAGTTTTGTTGCGCGTTCATGAATGTTGTATTTAGGGCGGTACATATCTGTTATAAATAAATGATTAAAACTTGGAAACATAATTTATCAGTAATATTCAAATTCATAATAGCACGAATAGAAAAGATGAGCGAAACAAAACACAATTTTATTGTATCTTGTTTCACAATTGCTTTTAATATCAATAATACCACTTCAAATATTCTCTATGAGCAATGAATATCATGGCCACATTTAAATTTTTTTCATTTTTAATCGGTAAAATTTTGAACCATAATCGTGTTGTAAGAAAAACATAAATCGTACAGTACGATTATGGTTCCAAACTCCACCTTTATGTATGATGACGCGAAGAAAATAAACACTAGTCGCCGAAATAGCAGCTAGTATCTTATATATTCTGAAATATCTGAAATCTTTTTAAATGTTATTTTCGAATACTTGGTTTCTTCAGTCACATCAAACATGCGCCAAGGCAGAATTTACTGCTTTGCTATTCAAAAATAACATTACTGAATCTTCTTTTTAAACGACCTACCATGTTTCTAGCAAATATTCACAGTGAATTTCACAATGTTTTTATTATAAACTAGTCATAATGACAACAATTACACGTACTATTTAACAACAAACGAAAACGAAGTATGAACATTGCGGAGGCCAGGTCGGCTCGGTTCCTTCCGAACTTGTCACAGCCTCTTCCAACACTGACAATATTTATGCAGGCAGACCCTTCCTTGTTTACTGTCGCGTTGACTACGCCGTAAGTAATATCGCTGGAAAATTTTATCTTGTATTCCTTCGCTTTTCCCCTTTTCATCCTCGACGGTTGTCACGAAAAGAGTTACAAAAGGCAAATGCGAATAACATGAATAGTTAAAGAAGGAGGATATTTGACGGCGCTTACTTTCTCTGAGAACGAAAAGGCCGCCTTATGGTTCTCCGATGTTTTATTATAAGGCATATTGGCTGAAGAGACGGACTGTTTACTTATCAGAGAGCCAAGTACCTATTTTATTTTATGCTCTTACTTTGCTCACGACAGGGTGTGTAGATATTGAGAATTGAAGTTTTAGATAGATGTGTGAGGAGAGTGCGATTGTGGTCGGAAATTGGAAATTGTGACGCAATTTCCCATATATTTCATATCCGCTTTAGCGTTATTAGGCACGTATATTATACAGCGCGTAGTTAGGATTGTTTTAGTACTTAACAATTTCTTAAATAATGATACAGACCACCCCAAATATAATTTGGAAATAAAAAAAACTTATTTGATTTTTTATAAAATTCATTGTTTCTTTCTAAAACCTATTATACTAATGTTATTTACCCAATAAAGTGTGTTTATTTTTGTCTATTGAAACCGTATTTTATTATGGATTGTACCAAAGATCTGGGTTAGAAGGCTAAGAAATATTGAAAATCGTAACTTAACGTTCCGTTAGTTAACACTATGTCAAATTCCTTATTTCCTTTACGACCAGGATGATTTTACATTTAATTCTTTTTTTTGTTCAATACTATACCTAATACCTATATTTTTATTATTCAATATAATAATAAATACATTCAGTATTTTTATAGTTTTAACATCTGTATTTTCATTGTCGTTCATTGATATTAATTTTGGCTTTTCGCCGGACTCCTCTAAGACAATCGCACTACTTTTGTGACGTCCTGTGAAAATAGCACAGTGGTAGTAGAAATATACATTATATCAAATAAACAAAGTAATATAAAAACATTAACACGCGTATAACAAAGATGTTAATCCAGAGAATAGAATGTGCAAATAGGCAAATATAATTGCATTCATTTATCTTATCTATACATTCAACAATTCGATTAGACATAAAAGTTTTTATATCATTTATATATGTTAAGCCCATTTGTACATTATTTGCACATGTTCATTGCATTTTTGCTTATGATTTAAAGATGCAACCGCCCAACAATCTTGACCCAAGCATTAGGATTGGGCATTAAACCTTAATTGCGCGAGAAATAAAATTAATTGATTTTATACACTTGTTTAAAAGTAACTCATAACTTATATACCTTTTTTAAAATCAGAAAGAAAAATAAAAACGGACGAGGGTTAGAGACCTCATTATTGTGAAATTAATTTAACCAGGCATTTTAGAAAGCACAAGATTATCAACTAACGAGAAAAGGGTTGCAGTCAATTAGAGTTATTTGATTTTATTTTGATATGACAAATGGTCATAAATTTTTATTAAAATTATTCTTTTATGAAGACTAGATGATCATAAGTTATGTTGACTTCTGCAAAATTAAAAGTATTATAAAAATTAAAGTGAAATGACATTTATTGCATCGTAAAAGCAAAATTTTGACCATACCATCCAAGTATATTTTATCAGTGTTCTGTTAGATATGATAAACAATTCTTTATGAGAATCTTTATCGACTTAGGCAGATAGTCATTTCTCGTATCTTTTAATGTTAAATAAATAGAGAGAAAACTAAAAGTGTAAGACAAATAATTTTTTTGACATAGCACTCCGTCGACAGAAAAGTAAGTGCTGTCTCCAACATTACACATTCGAATAAACAACCGACAATTGTCCAGTGAGTGCGAACACAAATCAAATAAATAATTAAACGAGTGAAATACGCTGGTGCTTACAACGGAACGTAGACTTACATGAATAGCTACGGTAGGAAGACGTTCAATAATACAACAAACTTTTGTAACTGATTGATGATATAGCTTTCTATTGTTACTTGTTGCATGAAGAACGTGAGAAACACGACGCCTCGCGAATTAACAGGCACCCCAATTCGAACGCAGCGCCGCTCTACGTTTTGCTAATTTAAGGAATTTCGATCATTCAGTATATCTGGTTAGCGCTCAGGTGGATGTCACTTTTGTTTTATTTTTGTACACCCCATTAAAGAAAATAAATATAAACAAATTACTGAGATTTAACTTTTTTATTCCTATAGATATTTAAAGACAAAAAAATAAATGATAAATTTGGATGATTAGAAGAGACCCTATACATACTTTTCAACCTTCCGCTTTGATGCTATGGAAAAGAAAAGAAACAATATTGCGCAATTTATTCTTCTGCCAATGCATGTTTCCTTAATTAACTTTTATGGTAATTCCTGCTTTGTCTGAAAATGTTAGGTCGCCATGTATAAATGATTGAATTAAGACTTTTTATTACCAGAAATAAACGTTGTTTATTACAAATAACTTTTAGTAAAACATTATTCAAATGAATAAAACTTGTTGAAATATTATAGTAACGAATGGTTAATTACTCAATGATTGATGTTATCAAGTTAATATGTAAGCATAAAAATTATGTAGGTATAGCTTAGATTATAATAACTTTATTAAAATATTTTCAAAACGTATATGGCAACAATGTGAAATGTAAATATATTAAATAATTTTAAATATTCATAATAATCTGTACGTGATTTATAATTCCCTACAGAATTATATGTCAATTAGCATTTCAACGATATTCGCATAGAGTATGATTTTCACATATTCTCATTATAATAGAACCCATAATATTTCCAACATTTGGAAGCAAAGTAACATCTTCCTTTACTAGTATGAGACATTATTAGAAATGCTTTGAGGGAATAAATTTATTGACTACATTTTGAATGAAGTTTAATCTCCAGGTCGATTAAGGCTATTATTTATTTAAGTTATTCCTTATATTTCTTTTATTTAGATTCTTGGCGATATTGATGACAAGTAACCCACAGTTGTGACTTTGTTTATTTAAAAATATGAAAAGTTAAATTTGTATTAGTAAATTTCTGCGCAAATACTCCTGTTATTCTTAATATTTTATTTGTAAAATAATTTTTTACTTCATTAGATTACGTAGTTAATTTTTTACCATGTTATTCTTCTTCAAAGGCAAATAGCTTTATAATAAAAGTCTACGAAGATATTAATTTATTTAGGTAGGTTATAAATTAAACGATTCCTTTTCCTTCTTAACTTTTAGCGTTAAGGCATTTACAGGTGTGACAAATGCTCCAATGGCTTGCCCTGATTTCTCATTTCTAACTCGTTAAATTGGGTTCCTATTGAAAGGAAAGTGGAGATACATATTCATTAATATTGTGGTCTAAGAATGTTGTTGAAGGACCATGTAGGCAGGCAGTGAGTTCTAGATTTTTTTTCTATTAGTGGGACGAAAAATCAAGGAAACATGACAGTTCTTGAGCGATCGACATCACCATATCGGGATGTTGATCGATTTTACCTTCAATTTGTGATTAATTGGAGCTATATTCCTCGTTTTAAAGAACATTTTTTGATTTGTACGTATAATTTGCATATATTGGAATCAAGTATATTTTTGACTTCTATTTGTCCTTTTTCATTTTATTTTGTACACTCCGCAATTTTCAAAGCTTTGTGCTTTTTCGAATATAGCTGAATACGGGTTTGCTGGTTGCGGTCTCCCTTCTAGGCAGATATTTTGGTGTATGAAATATAGAACGAAATTTTAGTATCGATTCTATTCCTTGGACGTGATTATAGCAAGAAACTATGTAAATAAGTTATAGTTGACATCGAAAATTTGTTGTCACATTTTTGTAACTGTTTAAAATTTTTCAAAATACACATACCAAAATAAACACTATATTTGGAACAAAAAAAGGGTATCAAAATAGGTAAATTTTATCCACAGTAGCGGTAAGCGCGCCCAGGTCTGTGGGATAGTGCGCGCAATGGGAAAACTATATATTTCAATTAAATTTTTTAAAGATTGAAATACTAACAATATCGTGTTGCTTGATACTAAACATATAATAAGCCATCAAAGTTTATAAAATGTTAATCAGAAAAAAATACAAGGGATATGTTGATTGCTACTTGTGTTGCATACAAAAGCAGCTCATTCAATGCTGGTGCACTGTGTTCTTGATACTAGCATACAAGTAGCATTCTTATTAGTTCTCAGTTGGAGAATCTTTCTCGACATGTTGGTGTGCACTCTTACCCCAAAATGCTAAATTTATTTATGCAAAATTACATAATATATTTCGTAATAGCATCAACTCAGTCATTATAGTATACTAAAGTCTGTTGTACGATTTATGTTTCAAATTTGTGTTAGTGTTCGAGAAATAGTAATTAAATAAAAATCACGAAACGAAAATTATAAAAATTCTCACTCACGCTTTTAACAAGAAATGGTATACAGGACCTTTGTCTCTCTCTCTCAACACACATACATTTATATATATATATATATATATATATATATATATATATATATATATATGTATATATATATATATATATCATCACCTTAGAATCTTTGTAACACAAACGTGGGGAGATACGTGATTCTCTCCATATGATCCTTCGTATATTTACATGTGTGTGTGTGTATTCTATTGACATTCCACAGCTTGTTTTCCAAAGTGTTATTGTACTTATGATACTATATTTTATGGTCAATATTAAAAAAATATTCAGAATCTCATAATAATTCAATTCAGAAGGCGGTCATTTATAAAGAATGTAGACGATAAGACAGATTCTTACAGTATGAGTGGTTGGATTGAAGTAGTCTGTCAACCAGAATATATTTAATTTAAAGATTCTTATTATGTAAAAAAAAAACAAATTTGACAGTTATTTTTTTTATTAAATGAGCACAAGAACGAAATTAATTCATGCGTAAATGTATACGAATATATAACCTTTACAGGATAGTTACAGGTAGAAAGCTCCATAATCATATAAAACAATTAAGTTTCTGACTCATTACAATATAAACATACGGCCATTCAAATATCGCTTACTTCGATACTGACTCACTCACCAAAACTACAAAGGGTATTTTCCGTTGACCTAAAATTTCCAAATATGGCACAAAGAAAGGTATTACAGCACTGAAATTATTAATTTATGATTCTATGTGGATTTACAACGTATCAAACTATAATATCTATTTTCTGAGATTTACGATATTATATGATATAATGGTAGGGAAGCTCCGGAGCTCAATTTTTCTCGCAATTACTGTCATTTTAATTTATGCTAAAGTATTTTTTTAATAAATTAAAAAATAGCTAAAACGCTTATTTTGCTTAATTAACTTTTATATTAGAACCAGACCGCATTAAGCATAAATCTCAAAATTATAGGGTTTGTTCAGTAGACAGTCATGTTATACGCTAGGCATTTTAAGTTTTATTAAAATTTAAAAATTTTTTTATATAATTCACAAGTAACAGACAATTCGTAGTATGATAATAAATGCCATAAGTTCACATGGAGTTAATCGATTCGAGAAGAGACGAGGAAGCGTCATGAGTTGTGATGCAAATGTTAAAGTCCTAGTGTAGGCGGTTGACAAAAGGCGTACAAAAGTTGATGAGATAAGTTAGGGTTGACAGAGTAAACAGCATTTTCATTCTAAATAGCGCTTATGAAATCGTAATTTGAATGGGTGGTTCATTCGAATTTTAAATAAGGTTGGAATACGTCACACCTTCAGAACGAAACAGGCCTAGTTTAAAAAAAAACTGAATAAATAGAATTAAGAGATCCACGAAAATATTCTCTAGAAAAGTCTGGAATCGACTACCAATATAAGTTTTAAGATGGAGAACTTATACTCAAACTTCGTTAAAAGAAGCAAGAAGTGGCTTTAGTGGTACGACATCGCGTCGTTTGTTACTTAGTTCGCATTGGTGTAATTGACATGGATAAATATGCAAGATGGATCCCACTTGCAGACACATGTAAACTTAATTTGATACCACCATAATTTACTTGTTTTTCATGCCATCGACAAACTCCTTTTCCTAATACCGCGATTTAGAAAAAACATGTTTGTAACCTAGCTGTATGTATGATTAAAGCTTTTACAACTGTTGCTTTTACAACATTTTACACGCTATTCATTTATAATATTGATGTAATATTAAAATGAATACCGTAATGAAAGAGTTATCCCTCTCGAGGCAGCTTCCTTCATTACTATTCACCTGCTAAAAGCGCGCCATCTGCCTTTCACAGTACCCGTCGCGTCGGCTCTATGCCTCGCTCGTCTCCGCGAGCTTTGAAAGTTCGTCTATGATAAACATGGCGAGTTGTATGGAGCGCGTTACGTTACGGACATGGATGACATTTTTTGTGTTGGTGGTAGTGTAATTTTTGCCGCGAAAAGTATATTATCAAAAGGAGTGTTATGTTTAAACTAAAACGTAAAGCGTAATGTAAGTGGAAGAGACGAGGCTCGAATGTTTTTTGTCATCGATGGATTCTATAAAAAAAATCGCTTACTCTATGACTTTTACCGAAATAATCCAGTTTTACTTAGAAACTAAACGACTGGAATAATTTTTTTACTAAATTTTTTTAGTCGACTCGAGTTATTTTGTATGTTTTAATAGTTAAATATATTTAAAGAATTCTTAGTAGTAGTGGACCTAATATATGTAGGTAGTAGATCCGGTAATATGTATTAATCATAAAACGGAAAAAATAAGTGAAATCACTTCTTCCAAAGACAAAATATCCACATTATTTTATAATGAAACTGATTACAAGGATAAAATTAAAAGTTTTTTAACTCACCAAAAATTCATCCAATTTCATTCCTTTTTTTAAAATAAAACTCGACATACGCAAGTAGAGTAAAATTTTACTTAATAAAATAAAAAAAAATTGGGTCACACAATTTATAAGGAGGTTAAATGGCACATTTATTATTTAGGAATATTAACAAGAAGTATTTCAATCGTTCAGCGTTTTGTAGTCGTAACGTTTTTTTACTTTGCGAGATTCTAATTTGTATTATAAGTAAATAAATACTATATAATAGTGTCGTAATGATGTATATGTGATGATGTGATTGTGATGAGAGAGAAAGTTTAGAAAATATTAATGATAATCATACTTTTTATTAAAACCATTTGACGAAGCCTCCTGATTATTCTTCAGGCGGCTAACTGGAGAACAACCACACAACTTTTATAGCTAGAGACCACCTTTTGCGACATTTAAATTTACGTACTTTGACATAATCACTTTGGAAAGCTGATCGGTGTTTGAAATTTTTGTCCCCGATATTTGGCAATAGCCACGCGTTTCCAATTCCTAATAAGGGTGACTAATTTTTTATAAGCTCCACAGAAAAAATCCTACAAATTTTTTGTGTGGATAATAAATTTATTTGGGTATGATTTGTCCTCAAAGAGTATCAAAAATCATTGTAAAAGAAATGCAGAAAAAATAAACAATCATTTTTATAATCACATTTTTAATCGTACACTTTTTATACATTATTATTAAATCAGCAATATATTCTATATAACATGAAAAGTATTCGTACTTTTCACATCAAATAGAGTATATCGCGGATTTATTAATTCCATTGGCCTTGGATACTGTAAATCAATTAATCGATTCTGAAAGGAAACAATCTTCAAAAAAATAATAAATTTTCTTGTTTTTTTCCAAATTTTAACATCCCTTTCAATAATGTTTAGCACAGTGTTACCAGTCTAGAAAGCAAATATACAAAAAATTGTTTCTTTTGCTATGCGCGGTTGATCTTGTACTTTATAAAATCTATCATGGGTTTTATTTTAAATTAGCTGCCGGTTGCAATAGTTCTTTTAGAAGTTGTGTTGCACAGCATCTTCTATGGACATAATAGATTAAACTATTACTTGCTGTCAGATGTAGCTCCCAAAAAACAACAAACTGCGCCAGAAAGTAAATCACATCGGCCAATAGGATACAATGACGCTTGATAAAATTGTTGTAATTGTGTTAACTTGTTCATTGTCGCAGTTTTATTTTATGCACCGTATATTATACAAAATGCTTTAAACCAAGGTTTCACGACTGATGTCGGACGCTATTTACATCCTTTGATAAAAAGAAAAGCAGAGAAAAGTTTTTGTCAGGCAGCCAAATATTTTGTATTTACTCAAAGAAATGTTGTTAGTACACAAGTTCAAACTGGGCTATTCTGTAAATATAAAAGGAAACAATAAAGATAAAATTAAAAGGAAATCATTATACTGATGCAATTAATAAGATATAATCTTTCTGCCACTCAGGCAATATATTAGATTTACAAGAAGCGTGTCGATTGTAATACGCTATGCCACAGGGTAGCGATTAAAGAATGTGCAGTAATATCTTGCCACTGAGGCAATATATTCGATTTACATGAAGCGTGTCGATTGTAATACACCATGCCAGAGAACACCGATTAAATAATGTACAGTAATTTCTTTTGTCACTGAGGCAATATATTCGATTTACATGAAGCGTGTCGATTGTAATACACCATGCCAGAGAATATCGATTAAATAATGTGCAGTAATATCTTTTGCCACTGAAGCAATATATTCGATTTATATGAAGCGTGTCGATTGTAATACCCTATGCCAGAGAACACCGATTAAAGAATGTGCAGTAATCTCTTTTGCTACTGAGGCATTATATTCGATTTACATGAAGCGTGTTAATTGTAATACACTGTGCCACAGAACAGCAATTAAAGAATATGCAGCAATCTCTATTGCCACTGAGGCAATATATTCAATTTACATGAAGCGTTTCAATGGTAATACACTATGCCACAGTACACCGATTAAAGAATGTGCAGTGGTTCAAATGTTATTTTAACATTTGAGAAAGAACTATAAAGGAACGAACGCGCTTAAAGTTATTGAACTCATTATTTGTCTTACTTTGTATTCCTTGAGACAAGATTGGCAATGGTATCCCGAGCTGAACTGAATGTTAGTGCCAACTCCAAATTTCCATTATTTTTGATAATTATATAATGAATTAAATAATTTATGTAAAATAAAAATTAGCACATTTCGTTACTCCAAGAGCTACGCGCTGCGACAAAACTTCAAATTGAAACTATTGACATTTTCGTTTATTTGAGCACAAGCAAAACGCGTGAACTTACCTTTTTATGGTCTATCTTTCTGACGCAATAACAATATGGCTAAAATGATTCAGATTGTAAATATGAATGATGTAGATAAATAAATACCATACCCGTAAAGACAATTGGTATTAAAAGTCATTTTTCTCGTAAAAAATGGAGAAAAAGGATGTGTGGTGGTAATAAAATCATTACACGCATGTGTGTCGTCTTCTGAAGGATGCAGAACTATTTCATTTACGTTTGCTGTTATTTCATATTTGTAGTTCAAAGTTCTTGGAAGAGGTCCGCTCTTATAAAGAAATTTTTTACAATACGTTTTTTGAAGCGTGTTACGATCGCGGTATTGTTTTAAAGTACAATGAATAGCGTGAATGTTTAAATGGAGCAAAGGAATTCAATTCGACAAAATAAATGCGTAATTTCTTTGCTGTTATTTGTGCTTTGGGTATACCATCAAATGGGTCATTGTGGCTTGAATTTAAAATATTTCTGTGCAAAAATTTCCTATAAAAATTTAATGAAGAAGCTTCTTTTAACAGTGCGATATTAGAAAATGAAGATATTTTGAATGGTCATAATTTGATATGTCAGCTACTTGAGCTACCTGTTTCAAGGTCAATGCCAGAATTTATTGAAGCAAATACTTTCGATTCGATCCAAAAAGTATAACAATCTGATGAACTGTACAAATGAGTGCACTAAAATTGGTCAAGTTATTCGTGAAGTAAAGTATCACGACATTGGCTCAAAGATATTTTGCTTAACTACTCATGCAAGTTGTGGTAAAATATCCAGGCAAACTGCGATTATTCATAAATTAAATTCACTTCACCTTTTTTGTATTGTAACTGTCTATAGCTACTTGGCTTCCTTTAATTGAAGGTAAAACGTTACACAATACGTTTAATTTGCCCATTCTAAATTTGAAAACATCATGGGCCAATATTACAGCAAATAGTAACTAGAGATAAAACGTTAATTCATCTTCGGTGATTTTTATTGTTGCATTTTTCCACATCAAGCATTGAAAGTCATAGACAAGCCCAATTTAGATATGCGCCGATAAAGATGAACCGCTTAGAGATAAAAATATCGTTTTGTTTGGTGATTTTCAATAAATTTTACCGATTGTTCTATCATTGAAAGTTTCGTTACGAAATGAAATGAGTTTGCTACATTTCATATTGTCACTTTAATTAAAAATATGAAGGCTTTACCACGTGAATTAGAGTTTATAAAATTTTTAAAATAAATTGTTAACGGCAAAGCAAGGCAATTTTTACAGTTTGGTGAAAGTATTCTTGAAATACCACAGCAAATAGTTGGTGTCCAAAATGACATATAACACAACATATTTTAAATTCAGTTGTTTTAGCACTAAAAAATGAAGATTGTATTTTAATAAACGACGATGTACTCAATCGTATGCCAGGTGAAGCCAAAAATGTATCACATCTATGATAAAATAATTTGTGAAAATGATTATGAAATCAATAATTATCCAGTAGAGTTTTTAAATTCTCTCTCTGTAAATGGTTTACCACCACAGAAGTCAGAATTAAAAGTTAATTGAATTATTATTCTTAACTGAAATTTAAATATAAAGGAAGCATTAGATAATGGAACAAAAATGGGTTTATATAAAAATGCTATTAATTACAAAGGAATCGCAACTTTTTTAACTGGAATCGCACGAAGTCAGAAAATTAGCTTGTGAGTTGCTGGCTTCTTTGGATATTCTGTATCGTCTTCGAAAGGCGGCACACCCTGGTAAATAATCAATCGTAGAGAATTGCGGCCAGTGGCACTCAATTTTTTATTGAAAATTATGTAAAGTTTAACTTTTATTTTGTAGTTTGTAGATCCGAGAAAGAATGCTAAAGTTGTAAATTTTTTGCAACTTTGCAGTGAAAAATCGAACACTTGCTTCGCCCGGAGGGAGCTTGTGAGCTGTTGGAAGCCCTGGATATCCTGCACCGTTTTTCCAAATCGGCGTATTTTATGTGCGTTTATATTTCTAAAACCGTTGAAAGTAGCTATGAAGAGATTTTCTTTCACCGCTTTGTTCTAATTCAATGATCTTTTAGAGGTGTTATTATGTGAAGAGATAAATAGAAATATGTATTTGAATTTGAAGCTTAATTTGATGATTACATGTGTTACTGCAAACGTGATTGTTTCTTTTTTTTAAATAGTGCAGTCCTTGGAGTTTATTACCAAATACGGGCAATCGCTTCAAAAATAAATATTACATTTTTTGAAATATATATACTTTTTGAAATATTAAATTAAAAATAATTGATTCGAGACTATACTTGTTATCGTCGTTGGGTTAAAATTGAAGTCTCGAATAAATATTGAGCATAATCGCGGTGAGTAGTAACACTCTGATGGTTAGCACATATGTAGTGAATATTGTACTTCCCCATACCCCACATCAGTAGTGTAAATATTGACCTATATTCACCGTGCCGCACAACATAAAGCACATACCCACTCGTCCGCACGCAATGCTATAACGTGCCGGCTCCGTCACGCTCCCGCGCCATTCATCATGGGGTGGGGACCTGATTATTACTCGCTCGTTACGGCGCCCGATCAAATTCTTAACCCCGACAAAGCGGACAAACAAGCACGTGCTTTACATAAATTGAACCCATTGTTGGTGGCCAGGTACTTGCATTTTCATTCGTCATATCCGCCGTATTAGTAATGTTTTACATGCGTGGGTTTATCATCAGATTTTATCTGTGAAACTTAAGGAATGCAATCCAGTTTAGAGTAAATTTCCTCAAAGCGAGCTCTACTAACCAATGTGGATATTGTAGATACCTATTGGTTTATCTATATTCCTGTCGATTTGGAACCAACAAGAAGATTTCTATTGGTTTTGCGGTTAATAACGATTTCCAATTTGTTCATCGTTGACTACGAAGTATAACGTCCATTTTTTAAAAAAGTGTCTAAAATTATTAAAATTATCAACATCATGCTGCATATAAAAGAGTCATAGGCATATCTTATATATTTCAACGTTTCATCGACTCGAGAAAAGTAGAACGTTCTATGATATTTGAGAAAATCTTAAATAATTTTTAATGACACCGATTACAAGTATCACTAGGACTGGTGATATCCCCTAAAACACTTAGTAAACACTTCAAGAAATATAGGTCTAACACGGCTATCGATATCATTCGATGTGATATCGATAGCCATGTTAGACCTATATTTCTAGACCTGTATTAATGAGAGTTAATTAAAAAACCTAACGATTTTATTTAAAAAAGATTTTACCAGTGACATTTTCTGCTTCGTTCAATAATAAATAAATTTTGAAGTATACAATAAAGATATACAAATTAAATATTGCGTATTTTAAAGTACCTGTGGTACATGGCCCTTAATAAAACCTACTTTATCTTATTAGTGTCGCTTGAATACGACATGTCACTTAACTCAAATTTAAATTGATATGCAGGTCTAGCCAGACTGAGGTATTGGGCTTCGACCTCGTGGGTTTTTCCCCACGCTTTGCTAGTGACCATTAACATTTTCTATATTTTCACCGCTTATTCTGGCTATATGGATGTAAGATCTCGATTCTTTTAAATCATAAATAATAAAAAAGATTGTTCAAATTTTAATTCTTGGAGAATATCGGTTCGATGGTGTCCATAGCATTCGATGTATCTCGAACACAACGAAAAAATTGGTCCAATCAATTCCAGAAAATACATAAACTAACATTCCGCAGTTGTCCTTTGAAATTGTTGATGCAAGTGAATCGACATATTTATAATTGACAATTTTAATCAAGTAATAAAATTTTTTAGAATTTCGCAGGTATTAAAACTTAGGGGGGACTTGTTTATCAGTGAAGTCTAATATTTTGCAAACAGTTTATAAAGTAAAAACACCAAAGGTTAAAAATTTTAAAAGACCTATTCTATTTTAAGAGATTCCACTCGACAGGGTTTGTGAGAAAAACGAAATTTACACGTATCGAATACCAATCCATTGAAAAAAATTATATTTTGATGCTTATTGGTTAGACATTCAAATAAACCATATAATTGCTGAATTTATATATTAGGTATATAAAACTCTAGAACGTGTGAGGCTGTGACAGACGGACATAGAAACGGATGTGACGGAAACTAAAGGGTTCCTTAAAAATCAAGAACCACATATGTACCCAACTTTGGTCTTGGTACTCAGTCTGATATTATTTTTTCATGTATTATGAAACTGTGACATGGCGTTTTTTGTAATTCCAGTTCTTCTTCGAACTTCATCTTCTCATGAAGCTTTTTATTGCTGTTAGAATCCAAACATTTTAAAGTTTCCAAGTTTAAGTGACTCGGTGAGCTCTACTACTATTTAACGGTACGTACATTAAAAATAAAATTAAAAATGTATTATATTTATATTATAATTAATGATTTTAACTTACGAAATATTTTCGACTATCTACTTTCAGGATTCCGTAGTCAAAGGCACACTTGTAATTTCGCCATTGCCGCCTGTTGATCTGTCTGTCTGTATGTTACAGCCGTTGTATTGGCAGAGTATTTGGGCTTTAAAGATGAGATACGGCGATGTTATACATATTTCTAACACCTAAAAATTAAATAATTTTGTTTTAATTTTACACGTGTAAAGTGAGGATGATTTTTGATAGCATAACTAATTGTGTAGGGACTGTCGAATAGGTGTTCTTTTCGATACAGGGATTCGTTTACTAAATATGAAGCTATGTAGTGACCATTTTTCTTAAAGTTACTTGTCCTTATCCACAGCCAGCTAAACTATTTCAACATCTGAGAAGTGTTCACAATAGTTATGTGCACAATAAAATTAAATGCAAAATTACCAGAGATAAATAGCCTCTGCTAGTTTACTGGCAATAATCGATCAAATGATGACATATAGTTGCATCTGTAAAACATTCAAAGAATCTCCATACAAATAATTTTAAACAACTGCAAATATAACTTTGTATTTAAAAATATATATTCATTATAACTGTGAAAAATACATTAGGCAATATATATATATATATATCCAAGATAAGAAATAACGAATATTAATAATTCGTAAACAGTTTGATAGAAATAATATGCACGTATGATGCGTACGCTTAAATGTTTCTACGCGCAACGAAACCTGCGTAGTGCGAGTTATAATCGTAAGTAACAAATGTTTTTAAATGTTATGTCAGTCGGTTTGAGATAGATTAGTGACAAAAATTGTGACAAATCTTCAATCTTTTTCAATCATTTTAGAATAAGTTTAATTTATAAAGTTTAATTTTACTTAAAAAAATCTAAATGTTTATACTCAGTATGGTGATAAGAGAAACGCAAGAGATACATTTTTATCATACATATAAATAAAATTGAAGTGTCCTCTGTGATTTTTTAATGCTCAGCTTTTAAATACTGTTTAGTTTGCACATTCAGTTAACAGAACGAATCTAATATTAAAATATGTATATTTTCCCATGTTCTCTATGAACAGGTTTAACACACATTTTCCTAACACGCGAATGAATTTATAATTGTTTACAAATAATTGTTTTAAATTGTTTAAAATTGTTTTTGAGTCTAGTAATATGAGAAACTTCAATTCACAAAAACAAATTACCTCAAAATATTTTTAATTTTTGATTCGATATGCATGAAAAGACCTCAAAATTAATAATTGTATTAAAATGTTTATACAATTTCACGGGCATAAAACTTTTTAACCTCAAGTCTGTTGTTTGTTAAGTCTAACAATTACAGCGCCTTGATAGAAGGATGGATGAACGTATACGTATCGCAGGGCGAACAATTCAGTTCCGCTTGTATTCTGTAGGTACGGAATCCTAATTGTTCCTAATAAAATTCCGCATACTGCAGACTGTTCCGCATAATGAACCGCTTTTCACCTCGTTATTTATGCGATATCCATTCAAAGTCAACCGCATGAGGCAGCGCCGCAGACCCCATCCACCCGGCTGTGAGCAGGTTACCCGGTGTCGAGGCGACATATTCCATAACCGACAAGAAAATTGGAAAACAATATCGCGAGCCGGGAGTTTTCCCATTTATATGCATGAGCGTGGCAAACGTTATTTAATATTTCCCGTGGGGGCCGACACATTGGCGCGTGTTGTCACACGTAGCCGCCCCGCCTAATGTATTCGCCGCTTCGCCGATATCGCCCTTCGCTTTGACGGTATTCAAATGTGGGCGGAAGTTAGATGCCTAACATGTTACTGAATAAACTACCTCAGCTGTATAATAATAGATGCTCATTGTACTTCGGAGTATGTGGCCACTGAAAGGTGATACCTAAGCGCTCAACAGCATAGTTATGCAAGGGTTGGTTTTGTCCCGTACTATACGGCGATATTGGGGATGGAAGAAGTGAATAGTTGTAGTTCTGGTAGTGTTTAAATCGATTTTGTGATCTCGCATAAAGTCTCTCCCCGTGTAATTCGTTGGCCTCGATAATACCTGGCGTTGGATTTTTTATGAATTTTTTTACGAAGTATCCTTTTTAGCGTTTCGTACGTAAAAAGGCAAAATGGGTCCCGTATAATATCACTCACGTATCTGTTCTTAAAATTAAACACTTCGAAATATTTTCATGATAATTTTAATTAAACAATAGTATCGAGAGTGAGTTAGATAGCATACTTTCAGAGATATGCACCAAAATGTGCAAAACAGTGCATTCCCAATTCCTACTATTTTTTACACTACTCACCCAAAAATCTTGAAAAAACAGTATTGGGTGAATCTGACTAGAAGATTAAAGAAAGACTTTAGCGATTGTCTTATAGTTTTGGAGGATTTTTAAGCCCATAAACATATATTAATAAATTATTAATAGGCTTAAAAAAATAACAATGTTTATAAACAATTTCAATTACGTTTCTTTGTATATTAACACCTTTTTATGTTACCAGATACGTGTAAAACTCTCATATTTTGAGATATAGATACTAATAGGTTATTCTAAATTTGTGCAAAATCTGGTATACCTTTTAAATGAGGCACTTAGCCATGTATCCAATAGCATCGCAATATAGCTACGACTTGAGGTACGAAGCAAATGTTTACCATAATATGTTAATACGCAAAAATACAAAATTACAACGCGCCGTGATTGGGAAAACTACATTGTCAATTTTTTGCGACGATGCCACTTCACTTGTATTTTTAGGAAAATGGTGATTTTTGAAAATGGAAAATTGAGGTTTATATAATATTCCTTTCAGTCTGCAACTTTTCTCACTTATTTTTTTTTTATTTTCGAGGCGGAATTTTTCTTCAGCAATAATGAGATTGCTCCATTTCATCATGTCACTTTAACTCAAAATATGAGAGCTTTACCACATCTGTTAGAATTTGTTGATTTTTTAAAGAAATTGGTAAGGGCAAGACAATTTTCACAGTTTGGTGAAAATATTCTTGGAATACCACAGCAATTAGTCAGCGACCACAATAATGTAAGTAATTATATTTACGACAAAAATGCAGAAAATATTTTAACACAACACATTTTAAATTCAGTTGTTGTAGTACCAAAAAATGAAGATTGCGCTTTAATAAATTACATTATACTCTATCGTATGCGAAGTGAAGCAAACATTTTTCCCCGTTATAAAATTGATAAAATAATTTGTTACGATAATTATAAAATCAACAATTATTCAGTACAGTTTTTGAATTCCCTCTCCTTCTCTCTATCTCTCTCTCTGTCCTTTTCTCTCTCTCGCTGTAAGTGGTTTACCACCACACAAGTTAGAATTGAAAGATAAACGATTTTTCTCAAAAAAAATTTAAATATCAAGGAAACATTAGTTAATGGAACAAAAATACATGTCAAATATTTACGTAAACATGCTATTAATTGCGAAGTTATAACTGGAATCGCGTAAAGTAAGCAAATTTTGGTACAGCATGAAAATTTTATTTATTCCAATACTATTATAACGTTTAAGTTTTAAAGAAAACAGTTCCAAATTATACCTTTCTGTTTAGAGTTCAAAAGTGCCTTTAATCAGAATAAAACTAACTTTTATATTTCAGCTTAAATAACGTTTGCATTTTCAAATTACGCTTGGTTGCTATAATAATTTTAACTTTTATTAGTTTTTTTTTCAATTACTGTCAGTTTTAAGCCCGTAGGCTCAGTCTTAATGCCCGAGTGCTAAAATTTAATTTCAAGTTCTTTTCATTTTAATCTGTACCTTAAAGGTTATTCCATTAAATATTAATTTCATATCGGTTTATCTGTTCTAAGTGATATTCAAACAAACAAATAAAGAAAGTACAAACAGACGTCCCCTAGGAAATGTCCAAAAGGAACATAAAGTAACTTGTGTTTTCATTCGAACCTCAAAAATGATTGCTGTTAAAGTTCCGTCAAAATCGATCCAATGGTTTTACTTGATAATCGAATCAATGGACGGACATACGGACATACAAAGTTTCTAAAAAATGCGTTTTATGTTCAGAGAAGCCTAAATAGCATACTCCACTATTTTTAAATGCACATACACACACTTTAAAAATAATATAATGTTTTAAAAAGTCTAACATCAAAATTAATACATTTAACAGAATTAAGGAGTTTTTACGTATGTTTTATATTTGAATAAGGTATGTAACAAAAACCATAGAAAACTACAGAAAGTAACTATGAATGGTCGATAACTAATTGTAACAAAATATAACAATGACATTTGTAGCACCGGATAATTGAAAGAAAAACATTGAGCCGTATTATTTTCTAATTATTAATTTATAAGTCTTGATATAAATTAATAATTATAAAATTAAAATAAAAATGTTTTCCCTAGCATAACAAAGGCACACTATGCTTATTCAATATGCTTTTACTTAGATGCTTAAATAACTCGTAAGTTTGCGACTTAGAAATGATATCAATAACAACAAAAAGTAACAGACTCTGATAGAAATTCCTACTTACTTTATTAAAGACATGCATTACGATTTGTTTACAAATTCACCTTGATAAGTAAAAACTATTTCATTATGATTAAAACATTAAAGTGCTGTAATATATTGATTAAATTAACTAATATAGTAATTATTATTATCTAATGAACATGGTGAGCAAGCTACAAAAAAGTAAAAACTTTTTCATTATGATTAAAACAATAAAGTGATGTAAAATATTGATTAAGTTAACTAATATAAGAATTATGATTATCTAATGAACATGGTGAGCAAGCTACAAAAAAGTAAAAACTTTTTCATTATGATTAAAACAATAAAGTGATGAAAAAAATATTGATTAAGTTAACTAATATAAGAATTATTATTATCTAACGGACATGGTCAGCAAGCTACAAGAAAGTAAAAACTTCTTCATTATGATTAAAACAATAAAGTGATGTAAAATATTGATTAAGTTAACTAATATAAGAATTATTATTATCTAATGAACATGGTGAGCAAGCTACAAAAAAGTAAAAACTTTTTCATTATGATTAAAACAATAAAGTGATGTAAAATATTGATTAAGTTAACTAATATAAGAATTATTATTATCTAATGAACATGGTGAGCAAGCTACAAAAAAGTAAAAACTTTTTCATTATGATTAAAACAATAAAGTGATGTAAAATATTGATTAAGTTAACTAATATAAGAATTATTATTATCTAATGAACATGGTGAGCAAGCTACAAAAAAGTAAAAACTTCTTCATTATGATTAAAACAATAAAGTGATGTAAAATATTGATTAAGTTAACTAATATAAGAATTATTATTATCTAATGAACATGGTGAGCAAGCTACAAAAAAGTAAAAACTTTTTCATTATGATTAAAACAATAAAGTGATGTAAAATATTGATTAAGTTAACTAATATAAGAATTATTATTATCTAATGAACATGGTGAGCAAGCTACAAAAAAGTAAAAACTTCTTCATTATGATTAAAACAATAAAGTGATGTAAAATATTGATTAAGTTAACTAATATAAGAATTATTATTATCTAATGAACATGGTGAGCAAGCTACAAGAAAGTAAAAACTTCTTCATTATGATTAAAACAATAAAGTGATGTAAAATATTGATTAAATTAACTAGTACAAGAATTATTATTATCTAATGAACATGGTGAGCAAGCTACAAAAAAGTAAAAACTTCTTCATTTTAAATAAAAACAATAAAGCGATGTAAAATATTGATTAAGTTAACCAATATAAAAATTATTATTATCTACTGAACATGGTGAGCAAGGTACAAAAGTGGCACATGAGATTTTTTGAATCACAAAAAAGCAACTCATCGAATAATCATAAAAATACTCCGGGAAACGGTGTCGAATACGAGTTTTTTGACAAAAACAATATAAAGACTGTCCGCTAATAAATAATAACGCTCCGATGAATATCATATAAAAGGCAAAATTAAAGGAATGAGTGCACTAAATTAAACGGAATGTTGGAATGATATAGCTAAGATTTAAGATAATTAAATTGTAGATTAGACAAATAATGTATATATTGAATGAGACTCAAGCTCACGAAAATTTTTCCCGGCTTTTATTTCATTTAACTAACGGTAGTAACGTTTACCGCTTGATAAAATTACTAGCCTAATTATATGGGTATACATTAAAGTAATATAAACAATAATAAAATCAGATAATTTAAACTTGGCTCATATTTTAATTAAATTCAAAATTACGCTACAGCCCCCAGCGATAACTAGATATACACGAGGCAGCGTTATAATGTCAGCACAGCAGTTTGATCTTATCCGTCCCTCGTTATTTTACTCAAAGAGTGTTCGTGGCATGAAGTAAGAGACGGATCGTCGACTAACTGAAACATATTTTAGTCAAAATACGCATAACCTTATTTTATCTTTCTATGAATCTTAAAAATATGTATATATAATATATGATCTTTAAAATATTTAGTAATATTATCCTAGGTACCACCAAGTAAAAAAAAATAATTATTTCACTGCCGATTAAATTGAAATAAATATTACAGTAAAACCGTTAAGCGATTAAACATTTGTGTAATGCGCGAAGCTAAATGGAGAGCATTTCAACTGAGCCAAATTAAAAAAATTAAAAAAAAACGTGCGAGGATAATATTTAATACTTGCAACACGAAAAATAGTTTTTGTCCCAAAACTTTTTCTGTAAACCAATAATTGTGCAGCAATTATAACGAAATAAACAATTAAATTTTTTATGACAATTAATCGGACTACAATTTTTGAATCCTGACTTTTGATCCTTTTGATTCCATCCATATTTAATTTTGAATATCCGCATTTTTTTGGTGATAAGGATAGAGACAGCGATTTTTAAGCATTTCTCAAGAAAAATTTTCAGACAAATTCATAACGAAAGGCATCTTATATATTGTTAAATACGTTCTTCGATAAATTTTCATTTGACACCCTACGCGATCCCCTTGAATTTTGTTTTACTTCCCAATTTACCTCCTAAAATCAATCCCTATAATCGAAATTTAAATTCACGTCTCTAATTGACCTACCATATACTATCTCTGTGTTAAATTCCAATTTTTACATAGAGTAATTTCCAAGAAAATCGCATGTAATAGGCGGATGGACGGCTGAACACCTATGTGATTCTATAATAATTCTGTTTAACCATTTCACCAGAAAACTCTAAAAACGAATTCATTATTACCTGTATTTATAAAAAAAAAATTCTTATAAGAATTTTAATATACATAAAAATAGAAATCCTAACGAATTTCAATATTTCTCTAATATAAAAATTATAAAAAGTAAACCGCATTATTTTTGTTTTTAACGAATTCAACATTTATTAAAGCTGTTGAACTTCCGTGGTATATATAGTGATGGTATTACGGATAGATAAACGTACCGCAGCGAAATTAAGTATGAACAGATCAAGGAATCCACAGCCGGAGGTCTGAACGTTTGCTGTGCATGCTGGATGATGAAGACAACCACACGCTACCGCTGTGCATGCAGCGTGTTCTACAGTTGGGTATTATTATCAAACGTATGGTACTTCTCAAGTGAGGCAATCTTGCCTGAAAATCATTCATTAAGATTAGTGCAAGGCAAATCAAGTAACTGACCGGATACAGATAATGGCGATTTCTTAGATTTGAAAAGTTTAATTAAATTAATTGTGTCAAATTTAGCAAAAATAGGTTATTAAAAGTTTATATCTGCTTTTATTTTTCAGAATTTACAACCATTCACGCTCATGGGACCTTAAACGATATTTCTACGTTTTACGGAGCATACTCCACTTTAATCTTTTTTGAAAGAATCCATTCGTTTAATAGTATCGTTTGACAAAATGGTGTTGGCCGTAAATTTGGGTCGTTCAGTTTTACGAATACCAATTACATAACCATATTATTGTCATATGGTAAAGCAATCTTATTACTGGCGATGGCATTAACAATGAATGTGAATGTTGTGATTCCATATTAAATGTTTTAATTGTAGTACTCTTAATTAATATTTGTAGTATTAACTTCTTTCGACTTAGGTGCTAATATCAAAAATTTAATACTAAAAGAATATTTTCACTTTTGTAATCGCTTTTTTACACGTAACATTTTAAATCCACCTTTTATTGAATAATAATTTAAAAATACGATGTAAGCACACAGTTTCCTAAAAATTAACCGATATCCTCACAGATTGTCATTTGATAAAAGGTAACCAACAAAAATGATAAAGGCTTTCATATTTTGTTAAGCTACCTCCTGTAGTTAACAGTAATTGAGTAAAAATGGTTATTATTTACTCTACCAGAGAAGGTGGTATTAATTTAGAGGCCTGTAAAATAAAGAGACAGATTTTGAGGAGCTACACATATTTGCTGAGTCTGGGCGGCTATATAAATGTTAATGCATTTGTGGTTAGATTTGAGTTCTCGTTCTAAGTTATGAACTGTATTCAATTATAGTACTAAAAAAGAAAACATCCACATGTTCTATGGTCTACATGATATATTAACAAGAACCATTTTAGTTTTATATAAAGTGCATAAAATTGATATAAAATATAGCAATACGAATTATTCTTAGAGGGAGTGTTACCTACTCGTCAGCAATATTGAATTTCGTTTACTCGACTAATGAAGTGTTTTCCTATATGATAAGACCAAGGACCAAACTTCTACGTATCACAGTCAACTGGCATTTTTCTGCTCTTATTTACAATTATTAAAATATCCAGACCTTTGCATGCATAGTCTGCAAAATAAAGCGTTCGGCCACTCTCATTTTTCCACATCTTTGCCTTAAAATATTTCCCGGTCGAATCTGCCTAGACAAATCAATATAATTTAAATAGTATGTGCGATACTAACCAGCGTGGACCATTCGGTTAATACGCCCTAGCCTGAACAATGTATATTTTAAATACATTTTAAAGAGCCAAATTTCCAATTTTTCATATGATTATAAAGTTTTTGGTTCCACAGAAATCTCTAAAATATAAATTAGTTACATGATAACCTTGATTGTTGGATATATATATATATATATATATATATATATATATATATATATATATGTGTATATATATATATATATATATATATATATATATATATATGTGTATATATATATATATATATATATATATATATATATATGTATATGTGTGTGTGTGCGTGCGCGCGTGCGTGCGTGCGTTACAAAATGTTAAAGTTAGAATCTAACGAAAGTTAGGAATATTATTTGTATATTCGAGGTTGTCGACTTCTGAACCGAAGTGTATTTACAATTTCATTGGAGAATGTATTGTCGCTGATAGTAGACTGTATTTGAGTACATTATCTTAATATCTTTTAACTTCGTCTTGCACAGAGTATATCGTATCTTATACGGTTTTGGTATTATGATGATTGTTTATTGGAGTAGTATTGACATAATTTCTATTCCTTTTTGATAAATTTGATCAATATTCAATGTAACTATAGTCCATTCAAATTGAAGATGGAATGTTTGTAAACAATCACTTTTGAAAGTTCAGGTATTGCAAACCTTTTTCTTACATTCACGTTAGTAATTTAATGTGGATTTATTTTTGATTAAAAATATTTTTTTATTAGTGTACACATTTACACTGTATACATACGTAACTTATATTATATAGGTTATATTTTATGTTTAAGAGAAATTCAGATAAGTAAGATGCGTTTCGAATAATTTATAAATATTACTGTTACATAAAAAATATATAATAATACCAACAAAATTCCTCTCATACTTAATCCAGGCTTGAGACTGGCAGTCTTAAAGACTGGCGTATTTAAAAAGTTGTTGGTAGCCAAATCTCTACTAGTAATTCACCCTTGGCAAACCTTCATCAACTATCTGTCTATCTAATAAATAATATTCTATCATTCTAACAAATAATACTTTATTTTCTAAGTATATTAGTAATAGTACTTTAACGAAATGTTAGTTAGAACACAGAAAATTAAATTATTACAAAATAAAACAAGTATTACTTAATTTTCAAGAAATGACTAAAACAACTTTAAAAAACATAAAATACACTGATATGTAAAAATAAACCAAATACGTTTACATTCTAAAGAAAAAATACAACAATTACATCACAAAGAACTCAAAATATATACTATAAATACACAAAGTACACTAATATTTCATATTACTATATAGAAATACACTAATATTTCATAGAAAAATTACACTATAGTGTTACAATCAAATCATAATGAACTTAATACACAAAATACATATTTATATTAAAAAAAACCACAAATTCTTTATTATTTCACAGAAAACAATTAACCACAGTGCACATGAACATGAATCACATCACAATGAACTTAAAACGTGAAATCACTAAAATATTTAATATAAATACACTACATACATCATAACAATTATAGATTATCACACTTATATCACAGAAATATCAGATTCTGCGCTTTTTCTATTGCGTTTCTGGTATGTGAATTTAAATTTCTTTAAAATATTGTAGAACGTCGTCCTTTTGAAATTAGGTAAGACCTCATCATTGTTCACCTCCATAAAAATCTAATCGATCGTAGGTAGTTCATTTTTAAAATAAAAAGTATGGACTTTACGTCTAATCGCGCTCAGCTCTAGATCATCCAATTTTTCAAATTTTGTCAATCTTGGCGGGTGCGGCAAAGGCGAGCGGATGCGTCCTTTTTCTATATTCCCGAACTGTATTGTACACTGTGCTTAGACCAACATCGGTAATTTCAGCCATTTGCTTTGCTACGTATTTTTTATAAATGTGTTTTTCCTTGGCCGTAATCTTTTCTACGTATTTATATACGTTTATTAAAGTGGTTTTTCTTTCGAGCTGAAAGCATTCTTCTTAGAGCGTTTCTTCATGGGCAACATTTTCAATGTTAGAATCCCGCCGCTAGTACCTGGTACATACGTCATTTTATTTACACAATAAAAATACACTTTAACAATAACACATATTATTATATAACAAACCGAACTTAACGCTATGAAACAAACAATAATATAATAAACTTAATGTAATACAAAATAATGAAAACAATTTACAAAACGCCAAAAAATCAGCGAGCAATAATTGCAAACGTCAAAGTCGTTCTAAATTCTAACGGGAAAATACTTCACTAGTGC
Source organism: Druceiella hillmani (assembly GCA_039881145.1). Classification (NCBI taxonomy): domain Eukaryota; kingdom Metazoa; phylum Arthropoda; class Insecta; order Lepidoptera; family Hepialidae; genus Druceiella; species Druceiella hillmani. The sequence continues at coordinate 22,876,259 of JAYKKI010000004.1, read as the reverse complement.
GAACTGGAACACCGACCCTTCGCCGTCATGTTGTTCTCTCTGCTAGCGGTGCGCGCTAAAAGTTGGCATACATGCGAATACACAGTGAACAAAAAAATATAATTGATCTCCTGAATCTATAAGCAATTTGACATAGAATTGTGATAATATAAATAATGAGTATTGCAAATAATTATACTAGTTGTGCGCTCGGATGAATTCAAATTTATTTAGTTCTATGTACATTTCTATATGGTTTCTTCAATACCATTATGAAGTTTCGTGTTTGTGGAGCAGATAAGACTGACGGATGATTATACGGATCCGCATTGGTTGTCCTCAAAACAAAAATTAATAATTTAGTTTTACTAAACATACATATAATAAAAGTTAATGACATAATGTGCAGTAAACATTGTCATAACGCTTTGACTTCTAGTGTAATCCTATATATTACATTTTCTTTTGGCGGTACCGTTCCGACGTAGTTTTTATCGATAATAAAAAAAATTGAACATAACATATATCTGTCTCGCTCGAACAGTGCATACAGATCGTATTGTGTCACTAGTGCATATGTATTCAAATTGCACTTAATCAATTACAGCCATCCGCTAACAATTGGGCGAAAAAATAAAATCAATTAATTTTTTTTCACAAATTGTCCCGCAAAATTCCTAAGTAAAAACCAAGTATTTTTATTTGATATGAAGCAGGTATCTTTATCTGATAAACTGAGGATTTTATGAAATTCCAACGAAAGTACGGTTTTAAAATAGTAGGGTAATTCACATAAAATGGCTAATTGAAAAATTTCACTGTTTTTAATCTAGATGTCGTAGCTAAATCTAGTGCGCGGCTGCTACTCGAACATGTACTTTGCCGTATACGTTGTGGTATTGAAAACAATTAAAAAGCATTTTTATCTTCAAAATTTAAATTTACTTCAGATTTTTTAGTATATTGATATTTTATGTTGTAGTGTTAATATTTATAAAATTTATTATGCTTTTACTATTTTTTCGTTGAATACAATAACCCATTGATAACATAACCTCAAATTGAATAACAAATTCATAAATGGCGCTAAATTTAGATTCCAGATTATATTTTCCAGATTATGCTTACATGATAATAATAAAAATGACAGAGTTATTTTAGAGGTTTCAATGATACTTGAGGATCCTACGTCTGAACGGGTTCAAGAAGAACTTCCGCCAACAGTGCCTTTAACATAAAGATCTAATGAGGATGCTCACAAAAGGATACACCTTCAAAGTACCTGACTAATATGTACCCAGTTGTAGAACTGCTTAATAGCGTCCGGAAACATGTACAAGCAAGTATCAAAGGTACTCGCATCCCAAGATTACATTAGAGAAAAAAAAGAGAAAGTAAAAATAAAAAGATTATGAAGAAAAATCTTAATTTTTAAAAACAAAAAATGAAATTATATTCAAGTTCTGAGGAAGAAACGATAGAATTAGCCGGTGAAATTTGCGGTCCTGAAAATAACATATATGATACGTGGAATACGGTGAAAATTACTACGAAACCGAAAAAATAAAAGATTATCTGCTATGAATTGTTTGTAAATTATGGCCGCATATAAATTGCACTCCATTCAACAATTGTTGTAATTCTTGTGGCAAAAAAATGAAGAAACAAGAAACGGAAAAGAAAAACTTGTACGAGAAAAAAGCAAAAAGTAACGGAAAAGGCAAAGGGAGAGGAAAAATGAGTGGGAAATTAAATGGCCATCTTATCCTTAAACGGGCGGCCAATTTCTAACAGATTTTAACATTAAAGCTTTTAAAAAAAACATTATCCTAAGTTGCATATATAATTTGTAAACTACATTGAAAAATAGTTTAGTACCAACATTTATTTGAAAAGAAAGTAACATGTCACAATGTTTGTTTAATTATCTATACGCCAAATATGTCATAACTATATCTGCGTATAAGGTTATCAAATCTAGAATATAGCAGAGTAAGCTGACACATTGTAGCTATCTCACTCTAACGCCTTATAAAATTAGTGAATAGCATATATGGTCTAGATTTTTTTAGCGTCGAGATTTTGATAATTTTGACAAATTGTTTGAAACACCTGACTATTTCGCAAAAAAAGTGGAGGGTTGCCAGTTTTTCCGTGTAAAATTTTAGAATTCGTATCAATAAAATAATGGTATAATACTTGTATTTATAACATTTTTTATAGTGAGACTTTCTGAAGTTAATATTTTGATTATGTATGTATTTTAATAGTACTCCAGGAATAATGCAATGAATTTTATAAATAGTTGTCAGCTGATCGAATATTATATTTGTGCCAACCATATTTTAACTGTCAAATTCGATTGTTTACAAACATTCCATCTTCAATTTGAATGGGCTATAGATGAGTTTCTTTATGTAATGACTATGTTACTATTTTGACATACTGTTAGGAAATCCATTCGATAGCTTTTAGTGTAACCTTTTACTTACACACTTGTAGCTATTGTATTTAACTGGAATTGATTTCGATCGTATAAGAAAATTTCCTTAAATTTTGTCGCGTTTATTTAAAAACCACTATTTTATTTCTATTCCTTTTTGTTAAATTTGATCAATATCAATGCATCTAGTTACTTTATGTAACGAAGATGTTGCTAATTTGTGATACTGTTGGGAAATCCACTCGATAGCTTTTAGTATCACGTCTTCCATACACGCTTATATATATATATATATATATATATATATATATATATATATATGGTATTTGGCTGGAATTGATTTCGTTCGTATAAGAAAATTTGCTTTTGTCAAGCTTATTCGAAGAACACTATTTTTATTTCAAGCGTCATTTCTTTTATGGATATAATATAAGATAATTTCATTAATATGCTATGCGACGTGAGGGGGCCTATGACACAAGTATCAATAATATAAAGGAAATTCATCAACATGCTATGCGACGTGAGGGAGCTATGACATGAAATTATTTTTGCTAACGTAATTCATTAGTAAATTATGATTGCTTAGTGAACATGAATTTGATTGATTCTAAGTATTTACATTTCGGCCCCTTTAAAAGGATTTGGACATAAAAAAACGTAAGAGTGTAGGTTGCGCGCGTTACACAAGTAATCAAGGCAGAAATAAAACTGCTATCATAATTTTATTTTATTTCATTAAAGGTAATTAAATACTTCTGATTTAAAAAAAAGGACGCACATGCTAATGGGCACGGATATTTCAGCAATTTAACATTTGCAGCCATAAAGCAGAACTAATTAATTGTACCAAACCATTGACCAAAATAAAAATTTAATATAATTTGACTAAACAAAGGATAAATTATAATTGTTTCCATACACAGTATTGTTCATACTTTGTTAATATTGTTATTAATACTTATAGAAATTGATCGATAGATGGCGTTAGGGTAGCGTTATATATGGGTGAAACGCTGTGGAACTACCATTTGGTGTTTCATATATCAATACGAAAGAAGTTTCATCTCAAAATATTTTTATGATTGTTTCACTTCGAAATAGACATTCAACAGTTTAGACGTGACCCCTTCCCAAATTTGAATTTAAAGAATTGAAAAAACAGTTTAAGACCGATAATAACTATTAAAGGGATATGACGAAGGCCGTTAAATATAGATATTTACAACAGATTTGGGATTTACTGAAAAATAGTACCATCATGACCGTAACAGATTTAAACATGGGAACTATTTGTTTGTTGTTCATCCTTCGTTATCGTCTATATAACGGAAATAAAATATTACAAGCAAGCGAATGTTCACCGAACTCACTGTCACATTATGTTAAAGCAATCGTGTTTATAGTGTATAAATTATCAGTACATATATATATATATATATATATATATATATATATATATATATATATGTATATATATATATATATGTTATGATATAATTATCTAATGATATTTTTGCAGTAATTAACTTACATTTGACATAAAACAATATGTTGATATTTTCTTAATAAGAAGATAACAATGTGTCTGTTCCAACCATCATTGTAGGTTAAAATAATCCTTTTAGTGTAGTAGTGATATACCTGTTAAAGGGTTGATAAAAAATATTATTTACGTGTATAAAGATACAAAGCGTTTATAAACATTTTTTATGTTTATTTTCATTTACAAACGAGAAAATGAAATGAGAAATTGAACATAATATTGGAACCAGGTTAAAATGAAAGAATTTCGTTTTACTAATAAAATCGTATTCCAATACAGTGAAGTCATTTATTTACGGAGCATTAACGCATAAGCCATGTTCACATTAGACAACTTATAAGCAAAGAATGACGTCTAAATGTTTCAAACGTTACTCTAAGCTAATGCATTTCCCTTATTACTCGAATAGCGACACTATTGTTAGAATAAACGTTGTCCATTAGCTAGTCGATTTAAATTTTCAAAATTGAAGTTAAATTTAAATCAGTGATTGAGTAATATAATATGTATTTTACTGATTATTATTTGTTGAATTATTATTCAAGTGCTCTTAAGTCTTCGCGCGTTTGTGCTCTTCTACACAGACATAGAACCGCGCTAACAATTGATCATACGGTTTACAAAGCTCACAATAACAAACGTTACATTGTAATTCCATCTTTATCATATCAGGAGAGAATAGATTTAAGAATATAGATATTAATTCTCTCGACCGTTTATTTAAAGGAAAAAACGATGAAAATTTTCACGAGGTCCATTGCTGATGTAAATTTACAATAAATAAAGGTGCAGTTATTTCCAATAGGAGTATAATGCCACAATCAAAGAGCAAGCACTGGTCTAATTATGGAAATCCTTCGGAAGGAGAAACTCACTTATAGAGCGACCCCGCCACCCGGTAATTGATTGTATCCTGCCGCTAATTCCTTCGGTGTTCGTTCACTTTGCGCCCTAATTGTGTTTACTTTTAATTAATCCCTTCTCGCTGAATTTTAAGAGGATTACAAATATAAACAATTTTCTCAAAATTAATTAATTTTCCATACTCGAAAGCTGCCCACTAAATAATTTGAAAATATAGAATTGTATTACGTTAAATCACCAAGAAAATAGTCATTAAACTCAAAAGTGTATATCCTTTAATGACTTGATTTGCAACTGTCACCTGATATGCAGTAGAAAGATTCTACCAAACTTGTAAAGATAAAAGTATAATAAAAAAACCAAAGTTTATTTGATAAAGCGTCCAGTTTCTCTACGGGATGGAAACCTGGTTCCTAACCATGCAATATCATTGGAATATGGATGCTATGGGGTTGTAGCGCTAAAAACATCTTATAAAGAACCTCTGGATGACGTTTCATGTAAATATATATATATTTAAAGAGATAGACATCAAAGAACAGCTTCCATTGTGGTACAGTCATGGATCAAAAGTTCTCCGGTCACATTTCTAGAAATGAAGACTCCAAGAACTGAAGAGGCCACCAGCACATCTATATTCTTTCTATTTGTGTTGATATTGTACAAGAACAAAATCACCGTCCTTATAATTCATATATTCATATCAACAGTAGATTTTGAAGAGGAAGGCTTGTCAAAATTAATTCCTTCAGTGGTATGAAAATTATCAGTTCTTTTTTTTTGCACATCATCCTCTGAATCTGTGTATATTTCAGCTGCATTAAAATTAGCGGTATTTTTGGGGATAAGTAATGATTAATTTGAAGTACGCCCACACCATCTGGACCTCCTTTGAGGCCTGCTTCTTAGTTTTCTCTCTCCATATATTTGTGACAATCCTTTTCTCGCTATCAGTCATATCTTTCATACTCTTAAATTGTCCCTTCTCTTTCTGTTTATAATATTTCAGTTTTTCTTTCTCTATTAATTCAGAATTCTTAACTGGATTATTTTTCATTCCTTGTTAGCATAAATTTTTAGCTTACAGCTTTTTTTCTAGTTTATCTTCCTGAGTTTGCCTTCACGCCTACCATGACACTGGGTTATGTTTACCATAACCGAGTATCTAAAACAACATGTTTATTTTTTGTCATTCCCCTAGATAATATGTATCTCCCGTGGCATACAAACCGAGAAAGAGAAGTGACGCGATGGAAGTGACAAAATCGCATAGAACATAAAATAAAAATAAATACGTAACTATTATCATAATTAAAATGAACAAAAAATAAACATATACAGATATTATTATAGAAACATTTCGTAATCTATTAATGGAAGAATTCAAACTTTTGTTGAAATCCCATACATGGTCAATAATACATGATTGTGTAATTTCTTGAAAAATGAAAGCCACTAATTTTCCAAGGAGAGACCGATACAACCAAAAAGACCAATTTGTTCACAATCATTTTCACATCAAGTACACTGTTCACATCATGATTGTTCACATCAAGTACAATGGATACGATAGTTTCAAGACAATGGGACATATTTTATTGTACTCTTAACTTCATCACACAAGGACTATATCTTTGTAAGTTCTCTAACTATGGTTATAACAAGTTTAAGGACAAGTAATTAACTACTTTACGGAAACAATTTTAGTTAAAAACTATATATATATATATATATGTATGATTTGTGACACTAATAGTTTTATTACTAATTTTAAAGTACCTATACATGAGAGCTGTCTTTTATTCCTATGACTGTGAGCTGGTTGAATGTGGCGCTTAATTAACAAAGCAGAGTTTGAAGAATGTGAAAAATATTTGAAATGTAGTCTTGGTTTCATCAATAATGGATAAAACTTACCAACTTTCGGTTCGAGGCAACAATAAAAACGACTACGTTTTTCTTTTAATGCAATTACGTACACAAAAAGTACACGCAATTTTTATTTTGATCGCCAATTAATAACATAACAAAGATTTAAAAACGCTTATATTATAACGATACAATGGCTACAACAACGCACACAACACTTAAAATATGAAATATGTGAAAATATTTAAAGTGTAATAATGTATTCTCTCAACAATACGTTTATTTTGTAGGTTGCGACTTGATTCTATCACAGATGGCATCTATTATCATGACACGTAACTACCAGAGGCCGTTGTATAATGATTGATTTACCGCCATTTTCCTGCTGAGATTCTGTCATCAATTCGAGACCCGTTTGTCCATCTCCGTTCTGAATTAGTCCAACCGCAATCGAACGAAGTGAGCATAGCTTCGAACTATGCTCACTTCATTTACTACGCATCGCTTAAGATCCAGTTATACGTCCGCTATTTTGGCGTGGGATTCAAAAACTGTTAATACTGCCGAGTGAGGTGAAATTTTTTGTGTGATGAGAAAAACACTGATTAATTTAAATGTTAGTAAATACTTTTACAATTCAATTTACAAAAATATGGTTTTATATATATTTAGTTAAATAATTACAATTGAAATAACATTATAGCAGTTAAATAACGGACAGATAGTTTAAAAATCTAGTAAAGGTCGATAATGGGGCACGCTAGGGTAGTATATATTTCATGTTATTTTTACATAATAATGCCTAAAGTTAAAAAGTTATTATAATTAAATTATATGGTCCAAATAAAAGACAATATTCTTGTTCATTTGAAGGATGTACTTTTTAATTATATTAAATTTTGAATCATATTTATCCACGAACCATTGAAATCCCATAGTTATTGATAATTATGATAATTATTTTATAAGAAAATTAGCAGTTTAAAGAAGTATTTTTACGAAACAGGCTTTTGTACGCTGGGATTTGTTAGCATCGGTTGGCCGATTGCGAGACTTAGTTATACACAATATAACGTAATTTTGACAAGAATTAAACTTAAAAGGTAATTACAAAAAACTTAAATAATTTTCTAAACTATATATCATCTTTTAATCATCTTTTTTTGAGCTATTAGTTTTAAACCAAACTGATTTTTAAATATGAAAAAGTTTAAAGGTACCTAAAACAATATTAACTTTGAAAGTCCGTCGATGAAGCAGACTATATTTTATTTCCTCTTTTTAAAATTTGAGCTGATAGTGCATACTTAGATTATGAAGTATGATAAAGCATTACCCTTGATTTTCTTATATTTTCATTAACATTACAAATTAATATTGATACAGTGTAAGTTCCAAATAAGATCCACGGATTAAAATAAACGCTATTTATTATGGTTGACAAGTACAGTTTTCGTTATACATGTAAAACTATGATGAGAGCTTGTTGAAGTTTGTTTCGAGTATATGATACGAAGGCAAAAGTTCACTTATATAAATAAATCTTCCAAAGATTATTTAGCTTATCGCTCCCATAATAAAATAATTACAAAATTGAATCTATACTATACATACATAACTCGATGGAATTACTTTTAGCCATTGAGAACTTTCACTACAACCTCCCTCCTCTAATATCAGATCCTCCCGGTTATAACATGTAACCAAAGAACTCATTAAAACAAGCCAAGTATGACCAAACTAGATCGGTATAGTTTAAGTCAGCTCGATGGTAATATAGCGTTGTATTGTGAATGGAATAGCATAAGTTTTCAAAAATTTAAAATCGACACAACAATTAGAAATGAGTGAAAAGCAAGTTAAATAATTTGCTAATGTTAGGAATATTAGAAATTAACTGATCAAGCTATTGAAAGTACATTAAAAAGAAAGACATACTCAAAGTTTAGAGGTGAAGGAAGATTTCTTAAAATGGGTCCTTTATTTAGAATAACTGTATAATGAACGACTTAAAAATATATCAAAGACGACCACAGAATAATGACCGCAAACGAAGACCGGAAACGGTCATTAAAGACAAAATAAAATATAACCAAAAACAATTGAGAAGATTGTTACCAGAAAAGAAGGCGAAAGATTCTTCCAGAATCATTTGATTTAAAGCGTCGCCATTGTCACTTGCTCCGTTGCACTGAGATATGTTGAGAAGATATGCATTAAGAGAAAAAAAGATAATGCACGAAAATGTATTCAAGTGAAATAATTCCTAAAAATTCTTCAATGACATCAACAAATATATGTATTTTACGTTAGGTTTGTCAAATTAAATGCAACACATGCTATATTCCGCACGTCTATAAATTTGCATGCAAATTCATATACAAAATATCGTAAAATCCACTTAGGCAACGTTTCATTATTTGCAAGCTCACTAAATGTATATCGTAAGAAGGATTATCCCAGCGAGCCTGGCTAACATCGATAAAATGTTAACCTTTGTGTTGTCTCTTTCAAATGAGTTTAAATGCAGCATTTACTACCCGCTATATGATGCATAAATTAATCTTACTAATCGAATATTAAAAGTTACTCGAATAGATATTTCCTTGCGTGAATTTTATCGTAAACTACTGAGAGCTCAATTATCATGTTTTTACCCTGTATACATCATATATATCTATAAGTAACATATCATTTGTCAAAGCTGACAAATTATACGTTACTTATAGAACATATAATATATTCTGCCATATGAGAGATATACTAGTATGTAAATCTTGCTTGGTCAAGTTTGATGGTATTTAAATAATTAAATGTAGTAATTTACCGTTAAATTAAAACCAAAGGGTGAAAATTATTGTACATATAGATAATATGACACATATTTTTGAAAATTAAAGGAAAATAAACATTTTGGGAAAAGAAATAATATGTGTAATTGTATTGGCTATTATCCTGAAAAAAGTATCTTTCAAAACATTTCATGTTTCATTATTATTCTTACATTTTTGAAGGGATTTTATAATAACAAGCATTTTGCGATGAAGGTACTCGCACAAGGGTTTGCATATTTTATGGAAGTACTTATGTTTTAATTAGCTACTGTGCGAACATTTATTTCTACAACTAATGTGCCATACGTACTTTATTTATAGATCATTTAATTTTCTTGCCACACTTTTATGAAATCACAATTTTTAAATTTATGAAATTACGACGTTAGCGTTTATATTAATAAGTGAAAGATTATTATTGGTTTCAATTAATAGATACATAACTAATTTCTGAACTGAAATTTATTAGCACAAAAAATAATTCAGATAATTTCTGTTGGCTCTTGGTTTTAAATAAAAAAGATAATTAAGGCAAATAAATTAAATTAAAAAGTAGAATTAACGAATACACAAAGGCTATCCGCGACTCCCATCTGAAAATGAACACCGCAATAATACCTTGGTTATATATGGATCATTGGTGAAAACCGGAATTTATTATCTCAAGGGGTTTAGAAATAATAACACGATAAAAATTTCAAGAAAAGCTGGTTGCACGAGTTCTTACGTATTGAATTACGTACACCTTACCGATAAATAAAGTTATTATTAATAACTTTACCTGGCATGTTGTATAAATAACGAGTCCAGCCGTTCGAACGTGGCAACTAAATTATATCTCAAGCGTATATAATAAAGGTTTAAATAGGTTGGCAAGTCAGAAGACGGCTATATTGCCACTCTCTTCTCGTATGCGAGTCAATTATTAATTTAGTTGATTGCGAAATCAGTTGAGTGTTCAATGTGTTCAGTTGTGTTGCATCACCGCACTCCGTTGTCGAAGTTCGTGACAGGCTAAATGAAATATTTGGCATCCAGTGGATAGCTCGATTTGGACCTATCCGTGGGCTCCACATTCAGCAGACATCACCCCATTGAACTTCTTCGTATGGGGCTTTATTAAAGACTTAATGTTTGAGAAAGATTGTGACATGTTGACGTTTATGTCATTTAATTTGTTCTTTAATTTTCATTAACTTGTGATTGCATAACCTATTTTTATTTCAGTCGATTGAAAAATGAGTGCAATCATAATTTGATCTATCATCTGTGCACGCCTGTGGCAGTCATAAGTGAATGATTATTGATATTATTCTTAGATAATTACAAAATATGTTATACATATATGTTATATATATACTTAATTCTATTTAGAGTTTATTATAATAGAAATTGTAATAAACCCTAAATAGAATTAAGTAACAACCTGAATTTTCAACATGAATACAAATTTTTTGGAAAAAAGTTTAAATTATTCTTTTGATTTTATTTAATTAAATTTCCCTTGCGATTGCACACTACTTTTTATGAATTACTTAAAGAATTACTTAACTGGTTGTTCCTCGGGGTTTTCTTGTCTCCGTGATGTATGTTTGCCAAATTTTGTGAAGATTAATTAAATGCTTAAACTATGAATGTATAATAAACTCTTTTGACCGAAAAATAGAGCGAGAATATTTAATCGGAACAACGACGAGATGCTTTTAAGGTAGACGATCTTAGAAGAACATTTATCTACCTTATTTTTCCTTCTGCCGCCCATATCTTAAGTCTCTTTAATTTTCATATAATTGGAATGTATATCTATTAAACCTAAGTTAAAATTTGTGTAATTAAATTGTCTTGAAATAGTTAAGACGTAGAAAGTTTTTAGTCTCCATTATTTATGTGGTTAAAATTTCACCTCCTCCAAAGATTGCATAACTTTGGATACAATGTTTGATTTGGGCTGTAGCATTACGTATGAATAAATTATAAATTCGAAATCTGTAGCTCATTTCATTTTATTTTCAGACCCTTTTGTTAGTGACGTCAATGATTGCATCTACAAAATTTACTTGTTTATATCAAAGAGAAATAAAAAACCAAAAAGAGTATTCAAAATACTTTATAAAATCGTTAATACCTGCTTATTAATCAAGCTACATAGTAATGTGTGTTTAAATTCCACTTTTTGAAATGCAAAAATTATTCCATTAATGCTCACATAAAAGCTTTCAATTTGGTTGCCACGTATTGGATGTAAATTGTCAAAGTACATATATATTTTTTTAAATCATCATTTACAAATAAGAACTATAATAATGGCAATAAATATCGTCGTGGTAATAAAAAAATAGTTATATTCTTTCGTTACGTTTTAGAAAAAAATTTTGCAAAGAACTTAGCATCATATTTTTTTTTTCCAATTATTTTCACGAATAACGTATACTTTTACTACAGACTAATTAACAATTTGTATTACATTTTGCTTGCAATTGTGTCGCGTAGTTATTCTCAGTACAAATGATAAAAGCAGAGAGCTATTTCGTCAAATAAGTACAGAAGTTTTTACATTATTGAACAGCTTCGTACATAAGTTTACATTCCGTTCTGAGTACCAGCGCACTCCACTCGTTTTATTACATATTTGATTTGTACTCTCATCCATTTGAGAGCTGTGGGTAGTTTACTCGAATATGTAATGTTGGAGACTGTACTTACTTTCTGTCGATGGAGTGCTTTACTACAAAATTATACATCTTGGACTTTTAGTTTTCCCTCTATTTATCTAACATTAAAAAATACAAGAAATTACTTCTTGTCTGAGTGAATACAGATTTCTATATAGGAATGTTATTGGTATAGTTAATTGAACACCGGTAACATACGACTGGATAGTACAGTTGAATGCTAATTGAATTCACTATTTGCGCATTGTTGTAGAGATCAATTTAACTTATGGTCATCACGTCTTTGTAAAAAATCATTCTAATAAAAATTTATGAGCTTTTTTCATTTCAAAATAAGTTCATATAACTCTGAGTGCAACTCTTTTCTCGTCAGATAATAATCTTGAGTTTCCTTTAAGTTCTTTGTTAAATTAGTTTCATAATAATTAGATCACTAATTCTCATCGTTTTTTGTTTTTTTATTTCGGATTTGAAGATATAATATATGTATGTTTATGTTTTGTGATAAAGATATGGATATATTTTGGTGTTGTTTTTAATAAACTGTCCATAAAATTAATTAACTTTATTTCTTGCGAAACTAACGTTAACACACCCTTAAGATGGTTGGGTAGTTGTATCTTTAAATCATAGGAAACGATGGCAATGAATATATGTAAATAATGCACAGATGGTATGTGCAATTGTATTTATTAATTAATATATATATATATATATATATATATATATATATATATATATATATGTATATATATATATATATTTATACATAAGATAAATTAATGTTAGAGTTATTTATCAGTGCTCTGCAATTATATATGACAATTTGCTCATTCTATTATCTGGATTAATATCTTCGGTATAAGTGTGTCAATATTTTTAATATTAGTTTGTTTATTTGACATAAAGTATATTAATGCTGCTGATTTGCTTTTATCACAGCACATCATGAAATTAATACAATTATCTGAAAGTAGCCCGGTGAAAAACTATAGTTAATCAGACCCACCTAAATAACAATAAAAATGTAGATATTAGGACTATAAAAATGCATTTTGAACCCTTAAATGAATATTTATGCCCTCTTTGGGTATGGGATTACAAAAAAATTTAAAAATATAATCACCTAAATTTGAAAGGAAATAAGGATTTTGACATCGTATTAACTGATGGATATAGTGATCTATCGGTTCTTGGTATTTTTTAGTTTCTAACCCAGACAAAAATGAAGACGGTTTATTAAGTATATAATATTGCTATAATAAGTTTTATATAGAAATAATGAATTTTATATAAAACCAAATATAATTTTCAAATGTCATTTGTTATCTGATTCATGATTTAAGAAATTGTCCATTATTGAAACTATATTAACTACGAACTGGATGGATTTACCAATATCCAGTATTCTCTTAAAAATTTTAAAATCGAGATACGCGGATATTAAGGCGGAGTAGATATTGCGTTACAATTTCTAATAGTCGATCAAAAACACCATCAATACAATAGCCGATCAAAAGCACCATCAAACCAATAGCTGATCAAAAGCACCATCAAGCTAATAGCCGATCAATAGTTGATTAAAATTGATCAATAGCGGAATCAATAGTTGATTAAAATTGATCAATAGCGGAATCAATAGTTGATTAAAATCACTTTCAAGCCAAACTCTCCTCGCACATGCAATTTAAAACTTCAATCCTCACGCTCTACATAGCCTTTCGTAAGCCAAGTAAATACTTAAAATGAAATGGGTACTTGACACTCCGATAAGCAAACAGCTCGCCTTTTCAGGCAATATGCCTTTTCGTTCTAGGAGAAAAAAGCACCGTCAGATACCCTCCTTTTTCAAGTGTTCATATTATTCGCATTCGGTTTTTGTAACTCTTTTCATGACAAATATCGAGGGTAAAAAGGGAAAAAGCAAAAAAATATAAGGTAAAATTTGCCAAGGTACTACTTATGGCATAGTCAACGCGACAATGAGCATGGAAGGGTCTGCCTGTATAAATATTATCACTGTGCGAAGAGGCTGTGACAGGTTGGGGGGAAACTGGGTCGAACTGGCTTTTGCAATTTTTATAATTCGTTTTGGTTTCATGTTGAATTGTGTATGTAATTGTTGTTACAACTAGTTCATGCTAGAAACATTATGGTATTCACTTTGATTGTTTGCTAGTAACAAAGCAAAAGTTGTTTGGGAAGAAGATTCTATAATGTAATTTTCGAATAATGAAACAGTGAATTCTGACTTAACCCATGTTTTATGTAATTGAAGGAATCATGTATTCGATAATAATATTTAAAATCATTTCTGATATTTCAGAATGTATAAGATACTAACTGCCATTTTAACGGATAGTGTTTGTTTTTTTAGATTGTTTGAATTTTATGATCATACACCAATATATTTATTTACGAATACTACAGCTTTTTTCTATTTGACGTTGAAAGTTGCCGGAAAATTTACATTTGAAGAAGTTTTGATAAATGATGAAAGAACTTTGGAAAATGTTGAATACACTCTCCAGAACGCCTCCTAATTACTGTGTGCTTTGAATTTCTTCTTTTTTGAAAAGACATTTTTTTCTTCTTATGAAATTTATAGCAAGATAAACTCCCTAAAGATTTTTCTCAAAATTAAGTTTGAATACCTTGTTATCGTATAAAGTTTTAAGTGTAAAAACGAATATTTTGGTAACGAAGATATTATATACTATAGGCAAAGAAGATATTTTATAAAAAGTTATTAGTTCTAAAATTGTTTTCATTTAATTATTTGATATACGGTAGCATTAAAGTTCGATGAAGCATTATTCATTACAAAACTTTTTATAACAAACCTTATTTCAAAGGTAATGATGAGTTAAATTTTTAACTGTTCGCAGTTATTCAATTTATTTTAAAATACATGCCAGATAAAATCCACATACCATATTAAATCTACTTTGGCCGAGGTTTAAAGTTCCTGGTCTAACAAGTGCGAAAGGCATAGATTTAAGGCAAAATTCTTTATTTTTTAAGTATTAACATTAACACTAACAAATCATACCAGTAGCTTTGTGCCTCGATCTTTTCCTAGGATGTTTGTTAAAACAGTCTGTACATATACACACACACACACACACACATATATATATATATATATATATATATATATATGTATATATATATATATACATATATATATATATATATATATACATATATATTTAAGTATATGTATATGTAAGTGATATATGATTTGTGCAAATTATTTGACCCTGTCTTTTAGGAATGTTTAGAACCATCGGATTTGTGTTTTTCATAACACGAATACGGTTCAAAATTGTACTGATTAAAAAGGAAAAGAAAATCTTATTGTCATAATAACATTCATTGCTTATAGAGAATGTTAGAAGTGGTGTTGTTGACATTAACAGCGGTTTCGAAACAAAACACAATAATTTTTTTTGTCTCATCTATTCTGGAGAATTTTAATATTACTGACAAATTATTTTTCCGAGTTTTAATAATTCTTTTAAGAGTTTTAATATTTTTTTTAATATTCATAGCAGATATACACCGCTCTAAATACAGTATTGTGCGTGGAGAATAAGACTATATTTAAACTTCCCTGTGAGTAACGAACGTCATTTTCACTATTGATTAATCTTTTTTGAACTAATTACAAGTGGAAAATGACTAAATATCATCAGGCGCATATATTAAGTAAATAACAGATAAGTGTTTTATGAAAATTATATGATTTGTTAGTAAAATATAATTAATTTGGAAATATGAAGCTACTGATAAAGACTCTATGGAACAATTTTCACGTATCAAAGACCAATCGTTTACAAAGCCAATAAGGTGCACATTGATAACAAAATCTTTATAAAATGGATAGAGTTCCACTGGAGTATTTACTGCCTACTTACGTAACGGAACCACGTTTTAACGTTTTCAATTTTATTGGGGGAACATTGAGGAGTCCTTGTGTGTTTAAAAATTAAACTTTAGTAGAAATATTTATAACATAAAGTTCCCATAAAATGTTGATAATGTAGCGTACATTATCAATATTTTATGGGCACACCATTGACATGACCTTTAACTTTATTTTTAACTAATATTTTAAAGCATATCTATATTAATTTTGATTGATATTACATTAAAATAAAAGTGAAGTTGTTAGCAAGAAATTATTATGTGTCTCAGCTCCCGTGTGCTGCGAAATCCAAACTGTTTTGACGGTGTTGTATTGACGTGAATGTTAGCAGCAAGTGTTTTTTTTTCTCCCAAGAGTTTTTTTAGTTACAATATATTTAATGCAGGCTTAAATTGCACCTTTAATATCGTGTCTAAGAATACACTGCTTGGAGGTATTATAAACATATCTTATTTAAATGATAATTTGTAACCCTTCATATTAATTATTATTTAGTAATTAAAAATAAGATGAAATAAAACTTTATTTAATCCGCAAATTATTCTCCACGTAATATGTAAGAGTAACTCGCGCCCGTAGAAATATACTATTTTCAGAGTGCAAAAATATGCAATGCACCATAAAAATATACAATTAATTATGGCATAGTCAACACGACAGTAAACAAGGAAGAGGCTCCATCGATAATGGTATGAGAGGATCAGGAGGTACACTTAAGGGTACGCTAAAATGCAAAAACCGACGATGCGGTTAACAACGACACGAACACGTTAGCCGCTAGTGCGTTGCTGGAAGACCGTAATGTTGTATACTCTAAATCCCAATTTGCACTAGTATTGAAGCGTTTGCTTTCCATAATACATTTATTTATACTAAATGAATGGCGATATTTCTGCTCATTTTTTAAAATACAGTGTTCAAAATATATGAAATAATGTCGTTTTTTATATAAAAATCCCTTATCGCGTGAATATATTTCAAACCCATTATATAACTGGGTTTTATAAAAGAGTTGGAACTTATTCACGCCAATTTTTGATTATAAATCTCAACGCAGTCACACCGGCTATTTCGTCATAACTTACTATTGAATTTATTATTCGAAAATATATTGATGTAAATGGTATATGACCAAACTTATTGTATTAAACGTAATGTAAAGGTTTATATAAAATTGTATGTAAACTGTCAATGATATTTCATAAATTTATTATTAGCCATTAATTGGCTATTATTTCCTTTCCGTTGGGAGGTCATCTTATAAGTGTTTCCTTCATGTTCTTTATTAAATTGGTTTCAAAGCAATAAAGTTTATAAATTATTGGTTTTGTATTTACCTTTTCTTTAAGTTTTTTACTAGATTTAAAGAACGATATATATTTCAGATTTGCGTGGTATATTGCGGATGTTAGTTAGTATTCTGCAATTTTATGTGGTACGTTTTTTTCCTTGGATTGACATGACTTGATGCTGTATGATATGCAATAACCGATCAAAATTGCACTGTTACTATTTGCAACTACGACGCGCATCCTCTACACGCTCTACCGCGTCGCGTAACCACAGCCTGTTTGTTTTATAATAAAATATCAGGCGACCATAAGACGATCTTTATTTTCTCAAAGAAAATAAGCGCCGCCAGTTAGACACACCAAACCCCCTGCCCTATTCAACTATTCATGTTATTCGCATTTGCGTTTTGTAACACTTTTCGCGGCATGCGTCGAGGCTGAAAAGGAGAAAAAGTGGAAAGAAAAATATGAGGTAAAATTTTCCAACGGCATTATTTATGACATAGTCGGTGCGAGAGTAAACAAGGAAAGGCTTGCATAAATATTGTCGCTGTCCAATGAAACTGTGTAAGATTTGGAGGTAACTGGGTCTGGGGAACGGACATTGTGCATTTCCATTATCGCGTCTCCTTTAGTTTGAATCCTTTGTTTTATAACCGGCTTATTTTAGGTAAAGATGTGATAGTTTGTGACAGAAGATTATTCACTATGGACACTTTTTTATATCAATATAAAAGATAAAAGCATAAAAATCTTGAAAATTTTCTTGGTCGCCATAAATAACATGTCGACCAGATTCATCTATTTTTAGTGCACCGCAAAATTAAGTTGGTAAAATAATATATAATAAATTATACATGGTGCAGATTTAAGTATAGTCTATATGTTTAAGTCTCCTTTTGCCATAAAATTCGTGATATAATAAGTATAATAGACACCCTCTTGTGATAAAATTCTTTACGTGTTCTTTACATCTTAAATGCCGATTATAAAAAAAAGTAAAAATCTGCTCAGACCATCAAGATACGCATAAAGTACAATTCCACATTTGGACTAGTTGTAAATATCACTTAAAATTGTTGATGATAGTTTTATTTTAAATTTCATTTAAAACGACCTGTAAAAACTACAAGTATCTGATGAAGAAACAATATGGTTTAATTTGTTACATTTGTCTACGGAACCGTAAAAAATATGCAATAGTTTTGCATTCATACCGCACTCTTCAACGACAGTGTTCGCTCAACACCTTCTGGTTAGATATCGATAAGAGAAAGATATAAGCAACTTGTATACACCTTTTCTATTACATATTGTACAATGTAAGTACAGTGTGGTACTACAATGCTATTACACTATTGGAGTTACTTTTAATTGACCTGAATTAAAAGTAACTCCATTAGTGCAATATGAGTGTAGTACCACATACCTGTTATTAATAACGATACCCGTTATTAATACAATCCAGACCTTGTATTAATAACAGGTATCAATTTCAATTATATCTCTTTATAAGTTTGATTAATATATTTGTAATAGATAATAGCGGTTTTTAAGACTGTATTTGGCAAATAATCCCGCTATTATTTTCACTATTTTATATGCGAAGCTCTGTTATATTATTTTCTGTAACAGTAACTATGTCATCGCCTCTAAAGGGGTAATTTATTTATAAATAATACGAAAATGAAATACAAATAATTTCTATCAACAGCACATATCACGCAACCGTTACACGAGAAGCTTGTATGTGGAAATTAATTGGTTTGTTAATAAATCTCAATTAATTTGGAAAAGCGGCGCAACTGGTAAAGTATTCATAGAGTAATTTTCCCGTATCAAAGGTTAGGGTTCACAAAGGTAGAAATTTATTGTCTATTATATCTATTGGACTAGTTGCTAATTAAGTATATACCGTTGTTAGTTTATTATTCATTAAATTTTCTTCAAATAATACTCTATTTATTTGAGTTTATATGATAAGTACACTATTAGTGCAAGTTTCGATCAATTAGAATACACTGTGTCAATATTGCATCTGTAAAAATTTTGTAAGTGCTGCATTGGCGTAGTGTGTCATTTTTGGTTGTAATTTTCAATATTACACATATCAGAATATTATTTTTAGAGTATTCTTATTCAGAGTATTTTTTTAATTTGTCCAATTATAATAATATATTACAACTAAGGTATATACTAAAATATCTTATTCGTCTCAAGACTATTGCACTTTTTTTTAAAATGGATAACAAGAATTTATTAATTTCTGGAAATCACGAGGATGGAAAGAATCCGTTGAAGAATCTATCCTTAAAGGATCGTGATAAAAACAATTATTTATGTCATATAAATTTAGGTTACAATTAGTTTTGTCTTCACCAAAACATACATTCCTTTTCCAATTTCGTACTGAAAAGCGGAACCCTTATAAGATCACTTATGTGGCTGCCTGTCTATCCGTCTTTCACGCTTGATTTTCTCAGATAGCATGACACGTAGAAACTTGAAATCTATTATATCTTATTAACCCATATGTTTCGCACTAGCTAAGTTTTTAAAAATATTGATACATTTGCAGAGAGGAGGTGAATAAGTACTCAGCAAGTTTATTAAATTTCATGTATCACTAACTCTGCCCGTGACTTCATTCACCTGTGACCCTTTAGAAAATATTGTTAATTTAACTTTAAAACGAATACACATAACAAGGACGACCAAAAACGACTTCTCCTCTCATGTG
Source organism: Druceiella hillmani (assembly GCA_039881145.1). NCBI lineage: Eukaryota > Metazoa > Arthropoda > Insecta > Lepidoptera > Hepialidae > Druceiella > Druceiella hillmani. The sequence goes on along the minus strand of JAYKKI010000004.1, from coordinate 22,856,089 downwards.
TCTGCCCGCATTCAGATTCTTAAGCAATTGTAATATAATAATCCTCCTACTATAATCCTCCTACTATAATCCTCTCGAGCCACTCTGTATTTCACCTCTGACCATGCTAATTTCGCCAATGTATGTCCGTTGAAAAATTTACTTACTTACATAACCACCGACCACTCCCGTACTACTTCACACTTCACTTCTCGCCACGCCCATTTCACCAATGCATGATGGAAACTTCCTGTGGTGGTAGAAAATTTCATTGCACGGTTTAAAATATACATAGCGCCATCTATAGATATATTCGGGTACAATATACGTTTGTGTAATGGCTGCGCGTTCGGTACTTTTTGTCGTTGTTGTACTAATGCCATGTAAATGAATTTTTGAAAATTTTAAATTCGAATACTTCTGATTGAGTAAACCGATTTGGCCAAAATAAATACTACACATTAGTTCAATTCAACCCCTATATTTTTCCGCAAACTTCATCTGAATTGAGTCAGTAGTTTTTACGTTTTAGTTTTTTAAACGAATAAAAATTTCAAAAACAATTTTCTGTTATTTTTTATGTAACCCTAAATAATTTTTCCATAAATATAGAGACATGCCAATTCTATAGTGTTATTAGATGTATAGATGTGGGACAATATTTGAAAGTGTTTATTATGATGAATACAAAAACAATTTCATGATTTTAAATTACATATTTAAAATTATATTCAAAATTACAAAAAAAATTAGCATTTGAAAAGAAAAGGGTTAATAAAATCTGACTAGAAAATTACAGCAAAATTATAGCGATTTTTTTCTTGAAAATTCGTTATTTTAATAAAATCACAATTTTTTTATATCAGTAAAAGATGTTTACAAAAAACATATCTCTATGGCATTGCGACTGACACACGTGAAAAGAAACGATTTCAGTATAAGTACATTTTATCTTTAAAGTAATACTGTTATTAATATCGTTATTATTCAAGAAATAATTTCATGTCATAGACATTCCCTCCTATTATATGTACTCACATGGCACTTGATAGGAATTTTCCAAGTTTTGTACACTACCAAAATTTTTCCATACTTTGTAGGAATAAATTACTACAAACCCCACATTCTGAGTAATGAATCAACAATTTTTGATAGCACGGAAAACAACTTTTCGCGGAATTTAATAAAATATTTCCGATCAGTAAATGACCAATTTTTATTTGGTTAACTCTTTATTTAGCACAGAGTAAAAACTCACACAACTATAATATAAAAACTGTGAAAAAATGATCCTTTACGGTACACGTTTTCCGAAAAACCTTTACGGTACACGTTTTCTGCAAAATTTATTTCAGATAAATGAAAACATAAACCATATCCGTAAAGATAATTGGCGTTAAAATGCTTTTAACGCCAATCATTTTTATGGATATGGTTTAGGTTTTCATTTATCTGTATCATTCATAATTATTATCTGAGCCGTTTAGCCATAAGATGGTTGTGACAAAGAGTTGAACTATATAGGGGTTAGTTCACTCGTTTTACTTGTGCTCAAACAAACAGGAACTAAAAAGTAATGTCAGTAAGTGCAATTTGAAGATTATATGCCATTACAATCATTTTATCAAGAGAAATAAGCCCCTATTGGCCAATGAATATATTTGTAGAAGATGAGAAGATGCGAAATCAAAACGATTGCAACCGATAGCTAATTTAAAAAAAATTATTAAAAAGTAAAGGTATTAAAAAGTATAAGGTCAGCTGCACATAGCCAAAGAAGCAATTTTTTCCACATGTTTGCTGGATGGACTGATGAGGGTATACAAATAACGGTAAAAACTATTGAAAGGTTCGATAAATTTTAAAAGAAAAACATGCAAATTTTGAAAAAAAAATTGATTAATTGTGTAATGGTTGATTACTTTCAGGATCAATTTACGGTATCCAAAGCTGGCAAATAAGGAATCAATATACCCTGGATGCTATAAAAAGTAGGAATGAAAATGCAATTAAAATGTGATCAATAGATTTGCTGTTTATGTTCTTCATTTCTTTCGCAAAGATTTTTTTAATCCTTAAGGACAAATCATTCTTAAATAAATATATTGTCCTCAGAGAAAATTTATAGGATTTTTTCTATGGAGCTTAAAAAAAACAGTAACACTTACTATAAATTGGAAGTAGCATGACTATTGCCAAATATCCGGAAATCATATCGATCATCTTTCCAAAGTGATTACGTCATAGTAATCGAAATTAACTGTCGCAAACGGCGGCTTCTAATTGTTCCCAGAGGTTTTGTGGTTGTTCTCCAGATAACTGCCTGAAGCATAATCACAAAGCTGCGTCAAGAAAAAAGTAAAAAGTGAAAATCGTCAATTTTTCTGAACTTTCTGTCTCAAACAGTTAATCTAACTTTGACATACGGGTATATTATTACGACACTATTATAGAGTATGTCTTTACTTAGAACTACAAAGTGGAATCTCGTACGTAGTTTTTAACGAAATGAATAATCACGGAGTACCCAGATTATTTTATCCACAATGATATTAGAACATCGGCCGTCCGCTATTTTGCAAGGGATCGGGTTACCACATTAGTTATCGTTGACATTTAAGTTAAAATAAACATTTCGAAATAGGTGATTGGGCTTTAACCTATGAGATTTTAAAATTTTAAAAATAGATAAGCATAACGATTACCAAGCAGAGGATAAGTAGTTCATGGAAACGCTGAACTATTTACATCCTTCTCTTAACTACTTTTTAATATTCTTAAATAATAAATGTGCTCTTTAATCTCTTTATAAATTGTATAATCCATATTTCTTATTTTATTTCATTAAGTAAAATTTTATTTTTCTCTACTATGCCGAATTTTATTTGAAAAAAAAACAAGAAATAAAAGTAGATTAATTTGTTGCTGAGTTAAAAACTCTTTGTTTTTATCATCGTAAAATGATATGGTAATTTTTTTATTTTGAAGAAATCGTTTCACTTATTGTTTCCCTTCAATGATTAATACATATATCACTGGACTATTTACATAATACATGTTACTGGAACATTCCACTATCTACAATATAGACCACGCTATTGCTAGGATATGTATGAAGAATTTTTAAATAAAGTTAACTACTCAAACATACAAAATAACTCGAGTCTAATAAAAAAGTTAAGCAAAAAAATTATTCCAGTCGTAATTAAATATTTTTCATAAAAGCCATCAAGAAAAAAGCCCTTGAGTCTCATCTTTTCCAATTATACTACACCTTAGTCGGTGTAATTCGTAACATAAATTTACATTTTACCTTAAACACAACAATACTTTTAATGTTTTACTTTTCACGGCGAAAATAACACCATCACGATCAAAAAAATTTCATCGGCGTTCATAACGTAAAGCGCTCTATATAACTCGCCATGTTACCATAGACGAACTTTCAAAGCTCGCGGAGACGAGCGGAGCATAGAGCCGGTGGGTAGAATGAAAGGTAGCTGGGGCGCTTTTAGCAGGTGAATGGTAATGAGAGACGCTATTTCGCTTGACGGGTAACTCTTTCATTACGGTATACGTTGTAATATAACATAGATATTATAACCTAATAATATGTAAAAGAAGCAACAGTTACAAAATCCATAACTATGCATACCTATAGCTATGTTACGAACGTATTTTTGCTAAATAGGGGGCTGGCAGCAAAAGCAGTTTGCGATGACATGGTAAAAAATAAAAATATGGTGGTGTCAAATGAAATTTATATATGTTTGAGAATGGAAATTCATCTTGCATCCGAACTAACAAACAACACTATATCATACCACTAATGGTTTCACACGCACTTCTCGCTTCTTTTAAACAATTTTAAGTATTAGTTCACCATCTTAAAACTTACAGTAGTAGTCGGTTCATAGTACACCAATTTTATGATATGCATAAAAAAATTTAGCCATGTTGACTAAATAATATATATATATGGATATATATATATATATATATATATATATATATATATATATATATATTATGTACAAATTACAGAGAATGTTTTCTTTAGTCTCTTAATTCTCTTTACTCACCTATAAGCTAGATCTGTTTCGTTCTGAAGATGCCATGTATTCCAACCTTATTAAAAATTCGGATGAACCACGTATTGAAATTACGATGTCAAAAACGCTATTTGGAATGAAAATACTCTTTGCTCTATCAACCCTAACAGCATTTTAATTGGAATTTTTGTATACATTTGTTAAACGCATAATTCGGGATTTTTAACTCATGTCGCTTCCTAATCTCCTGTCGAATCGATTAACTCCACGTGATTAACTTATGACATTTGTTAATTACACTACGAATTGTCTTTTACTTGCGAATTACATAAAAAAGATTTTAAATTTTGATAAAACTTAAAATGCCGTGTCGTATAACGTGACTGTCTATTGAACAAACCCCCCAATTCTGAGGTTCGTGTCTAATGCAGTCTGGTCCTAATATAAAAGTTAATTAAGCAAAATAAGCATTTCAGATTTTTTTTAAATTTTCTAAAATATATTTTTGGATTAATTAAAAAGACGGTCAATGCGGAAAGCATTGGGCTCCCGAAATAATTTATTATCGTGAAGCTCAGTAAGTGGATATATTAGTTTGATACGTGATAATTCCACATAAAATCATAAATTAATAATATCGATACTGTAATACTTTTCTTTGTGCCAAATTTCAATATTTTAGATTAACAAAAAGTACCCTTTGTAGTTTTGACGAGTGAGTCAGTATCGAAGTACGCTATATTTGAATATCCACGTGTTTATATTGCAATGAGTCAGAAACTTAATGTTTTTATATGATTATGGGCCTTTAGACCTTTATTTGTTATTTGTATATATATATATATATATATATTATATAATGTGTGTGTGTGTGTGTGTGTCGTGAGAGAGAGAAAGAGGGCCTGTGCGCCATTTTTTGTTAAAAGCTTGAATGAAGAATTTAATAAAAAATATTATTATTAGGGATAACACATTTTCCTTTAAATACGATATGTTTAATAATAGCTCTAAGCAGTGCATTCTCAGATATAGTATAAAACGTGAAACTTGCGTCTACATTAAAGATATTGTAGCTAGAAAAATCTTGGCAGAAAACAAAAGCACTTGCTACTAGCATCGATATAACACTGTCAAAACAGGTTGGATTTCCCCAAACACGGGTACTGAAGATATAAAATAAATGCTTGCCGAGTACTTCAATTTTATTTCGATCTAATGTCAACCAAAATTAACATAAATATGCTTTAAAATATCAGTTAAAAATAAGAACTAAATATAACACATCATGTCAATGGTGGGCCCAATGAATATTAAAAATGCAATATGGACATAGTGTGATCCACTTTGGTTTACAAAATTTCGTACTAAAATTTTATTTATTAAAAAAAAAACAAAATAGTACCTTAATAAAACTGTAAAAATTAAAAAATCATTCCAGAAAGTAATTAGTCACTAACGAGTCTAGTAAAAGCACATTTGTTTTATTACGATTTTTCCATCAATGCGTGTTTCTCGCTTTGTGAACGATTGATACTTGATACGTGAAAATTTTTGGCGTTGTTTGCGTTCACGAATGCTGTATTTAGGGCGGTATATAATATCTGTTATAAATAAATTACTAAAACTTGAAATCGTAATTTATCAGTTATATTAAAATTCACCCCAGCCTTTATACAATTTAGAGACAAGATGAGCGAAACGAAACAAAATTTTATTCTGTCTTGTTTCACAATTGCTTTTAATATCAATAATACCACTTCAAATATTCTTTATGAGCAATGAATATCATGGCCACATTTAGATTTTTTTTCATTTTTAATCAGTAAAATTTTGAACCATAATGGTGTTGTAAGAAAACCACAAATCGTACAGTACGATTATCGTTCCAAACTCCGCCTTTATGTATCGTATAAGAAAAAGGTCAAAATAATTTGCCCAAATATCCTGCGTATGTATAAATAAACTACCTTTAACAAACATCATAGGAAAATACGAATAATGAGTATAAAACTACTGTCTTCATTTGTTAGTGTTACTGTTAATACTTAAGCCATAATTTTTTTTGTTATAAAACTATGTTTTTCATGCTTATTGATGAATCTTAAACCTCGGTAAAAGTAGATTTAATATAGGTATGAATTTTAATTGCCATATTATTTAAAACAGATTGGGCAAAAAATATTGTGCAGTTTTAAATTTACTTTAGGTTATCATTACCTTTAAAAATAAGGTTTATTGTGAAAGATAAGCGATTTCATAATGAATAATTCTTCATGAAACTTCAAATTGCGTACTTCATTTCTGCCGTGTGCTAAATAGTTAAGCGATAACTCAATTATAGAACTAATAATTTTCCATAAAATATTTTTCTTGCGTAGGTAATAATGTTACCAAAATATTAGTTTTTGAACATTGAAATTTTTACATTAACTCCATGTAAGGTATTCAAAGGGAACTTTAGGGAAGTTTTTCTTAAGAAGTAAAGATTTCTTTTTCAAAAAAATGAAAAAATTCAAACACACGGCCATTAAGGATTATTTGGAGGGTGCATTCAAAGTTTCCAAAAATACTTTCATCATTTTTCAAAAGTTCTTCAAATGTTAATTTTGTAGCACACTTACAAATAGAAAAAGCTGTAGCATTCGTAAATAAAGGCGTTGGTGGAGTTGAATATTAGTTTATCAAACATGTACATATTAGATGTAAATAACATTCATATATCAGATGTAAATGAGTGACATGCAAATTAAGTGGGTGATAGATCGAAATATTGCAAGATATTCACAATAGCTACCTAGACGTTTTTACATCTTCTTTCTAAGAAAATAATTAAAAATCGAAAAGGGTCGAAATTACAAATTATAGAGTACAAAAGACTAAAATTTACATGTATTTAGTGAATTGGGAGAGCTAGTATCTTATATATTCTGAAATATCTGAAATCATTTTAAATATTATTTTCGAATACTTGGTTTCTTTAGTTACATCAAATATGCGTCAAGTCAGAATTTATCGCTTTGCTATTCGAAAATAATGTTACTGAATCTGCTTTTTAAACGACTATGGTCCTAGCAAATATTGACAGTGAATTCCACAATGTTTTTTATAATGAACTGGTCTTAATAACAAATTTACATACAATATTTAACATTAAACGAAAACTAAATATGAACATTGCGAAGGCCAGGTCGGCTCGATTCCTTCCGAACTTGTCACAGCCTCTTCCAACACTGACAATATTTATGCAGGCAGACCCTTTCTTGTTTACTGTCGCGTTGACTACGCCGTAGGTAATATCGCTGGAAAATTTTATCTTGTATTCTTTCGCTTTTCCCCTTTTCATCCTCGACGGTTGTCACGAAAAGAGTTACAAAAGGCAAATGCGAATAACATGAATAGTTAAAGAAGGAGGATATTTGATGGCGCTTACTTTCTCTAAGAACGAAAAGGCCGCCTTATGGTTCTCCGATGTTTTATTATAAGGCATATTGGCTGAAGAGGCGGGCTGTTTGCTTATCGGAGTACCAAGTACCTATTTTATTTTATGTGCTTACTTTGCTCACGACAGGGTGTGTAGATATTGAGAATTGAAGTTTTAGATAGGATGTGTGAGGAGAGTACGATTTTGATCAAAATTTGGAAATTGTGACGCAATTTCCTATATGTTTTACATCCGCTTTAGCGTTCCACGATTTTAAAATTGTTAAGAGAATACTGTGTTTTGGTAAACTCGTACAGCGCGTAGTTGAGATCGTTTTAGTACCTGACAATTTCTTAAATATTGATACAGATCATCCCAAACATAATTTGGAAATGAAAAAAACTTATTTCATTTTTTATGAAATTCATTGTTTCTTTCTAAAACCTATTATACTAATGGTATTTACCCAATAAGCGTGTTTGATTTTTGTCTATTGAAACCGTATTTTATTATGGATTTGGACCAAAAATCTGGGTTAGACGGCTAAGAAATATTGAAAATCGTAACTTAACGACCCGTTAGTTAACACTATGTCAAATTCCTTATTTCCTTTACGACCAGGATGACTTTATAGTTAATTCTTTTTTTTTGTTCAATACTATATCTAATACGTATATTGTTATTATTCAATATAATAATAAATACATTCAGTATTTTTATAGTTTTATACTGCATTTTATACTGTTTGTACTGCATTTATAACATCTGCATTTTCATTTTCGTTCATTGATATTAATTTTGGCTTATCGCCGGGCTCCTCGAAGGCAATCGCACTACTTTTGTAACGTGCTGTGAAAACAGTACAGTGTCAGCAGAAATATACTTCATGTCAAATAAACAAAATAATATAAAAACATTAACACGCGTATAACAAAGATGTTAATCCAGAGAATAGAATGTGCAAATAGGCAAATATAATTGCAAAGTACTGATTAACAACCGCGACATTCATTTATCTTATCTATACATTCAAAAATTCGATTATATATAACATTTTGTATATAATTTATATATGTTAAGACCATTTGTACATTATTTACACATGTTCATTGTTGCCTATGGTTTAAAGATGCAACCACCGAACAATCTTGACCCACGCATTAGCATCCATACGTAAACCTTAATTGCGCAAGAAATAAACGTTATAGACCTTGTTTAAAAATAACATACAACTTATATCCCTTTTTTTTAAATCCGAAAAATAATAAAAAACGAATGAGAGTTAGAGATCTTATTATTGTGAAACTAATTTAACCAGGCAGTTTTAAAAAATACAGGATTACTACCTAACGAGAAAAGGGTTTCAGTCAGTTAGAGTCGTTTGATTTTATTTTGATATGAAGAAAGTTCATAAATGTTTATTTAAATTATTCTTTTATGAAGACTAGATGACCATAAACTAAGTTGACCTCTGCAACATTAAGAGTATTATAAAAATTAAAGTGAAATGACATTTATTGCATCGTAAAAGCACATTGCGAATTTAGTCAGCATTTGACTATACCATCCAGGTATATTTTATCAGTGTTCTATTAGATATGCTAAAAATTTCTTTGTGACAATTTTTATCGACTCAGGCAGTTTGTCATTTCCCATATCTTTTAATATTAAATAAATACAGAGAAAACTAAAAGTATAAGTAAATAATTTTTTTTACATGGCACTCCGTCGACAGAAAAGTAAGTGCAGTCTCCAACATTACACATTTGAATAAACAGCCGACAACTGCCGAGTGGATGCGAGCACAAATTAAATAAATAACTAAATGACTGGAATACGCTGGTGCTTACAACGGAACGTAGACTTACATGAATAGCTACGGTAGGAAGACGTTCAATAATACAACAAACTTTTGCAGTTGATTGATGAAATATCTTTCTATTGTTGTTATTTGTTGCAAGAACAACGCCAGAAACATGCCGCGTCGCGAATTAACGACTGCCCCACTTCTATCCACTTCGATTTCTGTTTTGCTGATTTAAGGAAATTTTGAGCTGACAACTAAAAAGGAACATTCAGTATATTTGGTTAGCGCTCAGGTGGATGTCACTTTTGTTTTATTTTTTAATAATTTTTAGGTAATTTTTTAAACATTTAACGTTGAATACTGTGTTTTTAAAAAGTGCCTACATGTACACCCCATTAAAGAAATTGAATATAAAAAAAATGACTGAGTCTCAACTTTTTTATTCCTGTAGTTATTTAAAGCAAAAAAAATTAATGATAAATTTGGACGATTGAAAAAGAATTTAGAAATATTTTTCTACCCTCGAACTTGATGATAAGGAAAACAAGAGAAACAATTATGTGGATTTCATCTATGTCATGTCATGTTTCTTTCAATAACTTTGATGGTAATTCCTGCTTAGTCTGAAAATGTTAGGTCGCCAAGTATAAATTATTAAATTAAGACTGTTTATTGCCAGCAATAAACGTTGTTTATTAAAAATAACTTTTAGTAAAACATGATTCAAATGAATTAAACTTGTTGAAATATTATAGTAACGAATGATTAATTATCCAATGATTGATGTTATCAAGTTGATATGTAAGCATTAACAGTTATATAGGTATAACTTAGATTATAATAACTTTATCGAAATATTTTCAAAACGTATATGGCGACGATATGAAATGTAAATATATTGAATAATTTTAAACATTCATAATAATCTGCATATGATTTATAATTCCCTGAATTATATATTAATTAGTATTTCAACGGAATTCGCATAGGCCACGATTTTAATATATTCTCATTATAATACTACCCATAACATTTTCAATATTTGAAAACAAAGTAACATCTTTCTTTACTAGTATGAGACATTATTAGAAATGCTTTGAGGTAATCAATTTATTGACTACATTTTGAATGAAGTTTAATCTCCATGTTGATTAAGGCTATTATGTATTTAAGTTATCCATAATATTTCATTAATTTAGATTTTTGGCGATACCTACTGATCACAAGTAACCTACTGATGTGACTTGGTTAATTTAAAAATATAAAAAGTTAAATTTGTATTAGTAAATTTCTGCGCAAATGCTTTTACTATTCTTAATACTTTATTTGTAAAACAATTTTTTACTTCATTGGATTACGTAGTTAATTTTTGTATCATGTTATTCTTCTTCAAAGGTAAATAGCTTTATAATATAAAATTATAATTTATTTAGGTATTAATTTACTTAGATAGGTTATAAATTAAACGATTCCTTTTATTTCTAAAATTGTAGCGTTAAGGCATTTACAGGTGTGACAAATGCTCCAATGGCTTGCCTTGATTTCTCATTTTTAACACGTGCGATTGGGTTCCTATTGAAAGGAAAGTGAAGATATAGATTCATTAATATCATGGTCAAAGAATGTTGTTAAAAAAGTCGGGCTCCACGTAGGTAGGCAGTGAGTTCTAGATTTTTTTCTATTAGTGGGAAGAAAACTAGAGGAAATGTGACAGTTCTTGAGCGATCGATATCGCCATATCAAGATGTTGATCGATTTTACTGGCAACTTGTGATTGATTAGGGCTATATTTCTCGTTTCAAAGAACATTTTTTTATTGGTGCGTATAAT